>JAKSZT010054486.1:1446044-1572988 GCA_026826555.1 Tolypeutes matacus | reverse complement strand
AGATGAGAACTTACTTGTCTTTGTAATGAAAAATAAGAGGTCTCGGAAAAAAAAAAAAAAAAAAAGAAGTGCAGAGGAATAAGAATTAAAAAGTTGAGTACAAACAATGAGATGAGAAACTAAATAAAGAAAAATAGATAGGATAAATTAAAAGATGAAAATGATGAGAAGAGAGGGAAAGAGAAAAAAAAAGATAAATAGGAAAAGAGTTAAAAAATAAAGCAGAGAAAAAAGGAGAGCAACGTAAAGACAAGGGAAATTTAAGACCAAACAAAATAGATGGAATGTAAAACCAGCAAGAAAAAGCAGAAGATAGAAAGATGAAAGGAAAATAAATAGGATAGGTAGATAAAATTGGTAAACAATAAAAAAAGAAAAAAAGAAAGGGGAAACACAAGAAATAAAATTCAAGACAGCAGCACCTGATTAAAAGGGGGTGGAAGAAACAGGATAAAAAAGAACAAAAAACAAGCAAGCAAACAAGCAAACAAAATCCATGGGTAAACAGCCTTTCCTATTAGTTCCCTAAGGAACTTCTCAGGTAGCCGGTGTTCATGAATCAATTACCCTGTAGCCTGCCCTCTGCATGTTTTGAACTGGGTTTTAGGAAGTAAACTAAGTTAAATTTTAAATAGGAATCTTTTTTAAGAAACATAAGAGATCCAAGAAAAGTTAATACAAAGAGAATGTCTATATGTTCCCTGTCCTAAAATACCAGTGGGATGTCTGATAATCTGGCGGATCACTTTTTTAAGACCTGGTAATTGAACCAGGGACCTAGTATATATTCAATGTGGAAAATCCTTCCCTGAGCTACACTTTCTCCTTGGGTTGGTTAGCCTTTCTGAAAGTTATCCATCCACTTTCCCTTGGGCAGGTTAGAATCTTTGCCGTTGGCCAGAGTCCTGCTGAGTAGATGTCTGTCCCTGCCTCATTTCTATTATATGTGCTTTCTCTCCCAAGGTCCTGGGCCTGATAGCCTGTGCAAGTAAATCCCCCCTCCTCTATCCTGGTCAGTTTGAGGTCACTTCAGAGATTCAAAGGGGACTGTGGTGACCAAACTCATCACAAAGAAACTGCTCTTGACCCTCTTCTAGACCCCTCCTTCTCCCAGGGGACCCTAAATAAGCCCTTGAAAGCTTATGGAGGCTATCGACCACCTGCCTCCCTTAGAGGAGTTGGAATTTTGATAGTTTTCAGCACTGGACTAGTCAATTGCCTGTCTCTCCACTCTCCTGGTCCAAGTTCCTCTCTCCCAGATTAGTTGGGTCCATCAGGCTACCTGAGCAGATTCACTACTCCCCTCTTCCTGGGGACACCTCAGTGCCACTTGGTATGCTCCCTGAGGTTCAAAAGGGGCCCAGATAACCAAACCTACAGATAGGAAATCTCTCTCCACCCTTCACCAGACCTCTCTTCCTACCAGAGAACATACCTTCCCACTTGGTGGCTCGTGGGTATTAGGGGTTTTGTGGAAGATTTTTCCCTTGAGGGTAGAGCTTAACTGTCTACCTTTCCAGCCACAGGGATGAGAAACTCATGGTTTTCCCTTAGACTCTATATGTCTTTGTCCAATTCCCTCCAGATTGATGCCCTGAAGTCTCCTGCTCTGTGGGTTCCAAAATCAGCTCACTTGGGTAGAATTTTGCAGCTTCTCAGCCATTTTTTTGCAAGATAGCTGGGGCGTGCACACCTAAGCTGACACCACTTTGATGGAACTTCTCCTGGGATTGGTTTGATGTTCTTTTTCTAGTTCCTCTAGGTACTCATTTAGGTCAGGGGTTCTTAACCTTTTTTAATCCACAGACCCCTTTGCCAGTTAGGTGAAAACTATGGACCCCTTACTAAGTCTACAATATACTGTGTATTATTTAATAAATATATCACACCTACACAAACATGCCCCATCAAGAATGGTTTTATTTTATTTAAATTCAAGCTCACAGACCCCTTGTTAAGAAACCCTGATGTAGGTCTTTGTTTTTAGCTTTCTTCTTTTTTATGATTGGTGCTTAGGGCTATAAATTTCTCTCTAAGCATGGCATTCACTGTGTCCATATGTTTTGATAAGTTGTGTTCTCATTTTCATTTATCTCAATGTGTTTATTAATTTCCCTTCCAATTTCTTCTTTGACTATTGGTTGTTTATGCATGAGTTGTTTAGCCTCCATACATTTGTCTGTTTTCCCCTTTCCTTTCTACTATTGATTTCCAGTTTCATTCCATTACAATCAGAAAAGGTACTTTGTGCAATATCAATAATTTGTTATTTAATGAGACTTTGTTTTTGACCCAACATGTGGTCTATCCTGTGAAAATATCCATGAATGCTTCAGAAGAATGTATAACTTGCTAATTTTGGGTGGAAAGTTCTGTATATGTCTGTGAGTTCTAGCTCATTTATCATGTTGTTCAAGTACACTTTTTCCTTGTTTATTTTCTTACTATTTGTTCAAACTATTGACATGAATGGTGAGGTTAATTCACCAACTATTATTGTATAGAAGTTTATTTTTCTTTCAGTTTTGTCAGAGTTTGATTAGTGGATTTTAGGACACACTGTTTAGATGCATAGTATATAATATATGACTGTTACTCCTTCCTGCCTGGCTGGGAGCTACAGACTGATGCGGTCACAGGGGTCCACATCCACAGGAAAGGAGAGAGGGAAAGACACAGTCTATGTCTGATCTGTCTTTTGGTCAGTGAATTTGGTCTGGGGCATAACACAGGTTGCCCCCTTCCAGGCTGGGTAGGACATAGCATAGTGTTCCCTAGGAGCTGGGAGGGAACTAAACACCCTCCTTATTGCCCTCTATTGGTATTTCAGTCAAACTTTATTTCTCCCCTTATAAATGGGAGGGAGCAGAACAGCTCCTGAGTGAGTGTGTTTTGTGAGGCTTGTCTCTAAATCACCCCACTTGATGTAGAATTCTCCAAGACATTGATTTTACAATGCCCACCCAGCAGAGTTCCAGGGAAAACATTCTCCCTAGGGTATGAGCAGAGAGCTCTGCCAAAGAGTGCCATTTGATGGCATACCAGGAAAGTACATGGAAAGAAAGAAATAGTAAACAATTAAAAGTGTTTCTTAATAAATTTATGTGTCTGTCCCCATGTCACCTGAAAAATTGTCTACATTCCAAGGCCATGATTTAAGCAAACAAGGGTAATCCTAAACACCTAAAATAAGTTGAAACAAGAAATCAATAACAGAGGTAACATATACCTACACAATATTAAATTCCTAGGCAAATGAGAGAAACTGACCATCAGAGTAAACTCACCATCACCAGCTAAATTAGGAACAGGGTCCCAAAATGGGGCACAGACCCACTCCAATGTGCCCTAGAGATGGGATCAGGTATGCTGCCAAAAGCTTCTCTGGTGGTTTCCTGAAACTGAACTTTTCTGACCTGCCCAGTAAATGCAGCCCTTTAGCTAACTGTCTTTTACTTTTGTAGGTTTAGTGTTGTATGTCTTCACAGCTGCCACACATTTCCAGGGTGGATTGAAATAATAGCTGCAATGCATTTGCCCAAAGGTTGAAAGAATGACTGCACTTGGAGCAAGGGGCCTTACAGGTAAGAAGTTGCCAATGAAAAGCTGTGATTGGTGATCAGGGTGATAATCCTTGGTCTTAGCGATGAAGATGTTTACATCCCTTTCTATCACCAATGAGCTAGCCAAGTGTTCGAGACCACAGATTCCTCTCATGTGAATGGGATAGGGTGTTTGTAGCCAACACACAGAGAGGGAAATTTACAGCTCCTTACCATAATTTATCAGCCTCTTCCTCACCTTCTTCCCTGGATTCTGTACAGTGTTCTTTTGGCATCTGGAGTTTCAAAATATTTGTTTCAGACAGTTCCTGCCTGTTCAATAGTTGTTTTTTTGGAAAAACTTAATTCTGGAGCTCCTTAGTTACTATGTTTCTACAATTACTCATTCTGTTTCTACTTTTTATAAATAAAATTTATACAAATATAATGATCACAGCAATACATTTTCTTTTCAATTTTCCAGGCCATATGTCAAATAAACAGGAGAATAAAAAACAGGAACATGACTTTTTTTGACATGCTCCTTGATTGAAAGTTAGATTTATAAGTGCTAAATTATATATTAATGATTCATTCTCAAAATCTATGTATTATCTGCCATACTTTTTCCTGGACTGTCATAGACTCACCTATAGATAAAGGGAGCAATAAGTATGAATTAATTAATAAATTGGTGATATTCCCCCATAAAAATGTTAATAAACCTTGAATTACAATTTATCCAATTTAAGTTAAAAGTTGAGAAATGCATTAAAGAACTTTATAAAAATTACACTATATTCAACCCACACTATAATTCTGAATTATTTTGAATTCTGTGAGATATTTTTCAGAATATATAGTGAAAATATTTCAAATGAAAAAAAAAAATAATGTGTGGGTAAATCATCTAAATGCTTTATATCTTTCATTTTTCATATTATATTTAAATTCCATAATTAACCAAAATACTTATTTTCATTTCATTATTGGTCAAAGTGACTATTGCTCAAAAGACAGAGTCAGAGCATGGAAAGAGAAAGAGACAAGTATTTACCTAATTTGATTCAAGATAATTTCATTGACTTAAGTAATCATTTTTTTTCTTAAATGGCAATCAATATTACATGGAGTTTTAAGAAATTGTCTATTATGGTATTTTGATTTAAAATAAGACAGTAAATGAAAAATTTGGTATGGATCTTATATGACATTTTTTTCCCTCAATATGGCCTATTGAACACTTTTTTCTTGCTATCCTCATATTTTCAGTGACATTAATGTCAAAATCATACTAATTAAATTCCTCTAAATGGACACTGGACTCCATACTCCAACATAATTTCTAATCAGTCAGAGCTCCTTCATTGACATGATATACCTGTCCAACACTGTGCTCAAGATGACAACTAATTTTCTATCGAATAATAAGACCATGCTTTAGGCTGTGAGATTCATACCTTTATTTTTGCCTCTTGGTGGACCTGAGCCCCTATTTTAATTTCATTTCTTATGATTGGTATTTAACTGTAACTCTTCACATAATCCTGTAATCATGAACAAAATGAACTGTATCTCAATGATCATATGTTCATGGGACAGTAGTTCCATCAACTCTTTCATATAACCTTTTCATGTATTTCCCCTTCCATTCTTTAGGTCTTGAACATTAACCATTTTTTCTGTAATGTTCCATTTGTTGCCATTGTTGTATTATGACATTTCCCAGTATATCATCCTTTTGAGGGACCTTATTATCCTGTTTCTACCATTCATGGCAAATCTAGCTACTAAAGCTTGTATGCTCACTGTGGTGTTCCAGATGAGCCCCAGGAAAGGACAAAGTAAAGGTGTCTCCAATTTTTATTTCCACCTGTCCTTGGGAAGTCTATTATATGGGACATTCCTTTCCACATATATGACACCATGCACTTTATGCTCCAAGGAACAACTATATTAATGTAGTTGCAAATAACTAGCCATTTCTGTTTAATTATTTAATATTCTTTTCAATGACTATAACACATATATATGTGCATATATCCATTTTCTAATAAAAATGTCTGTTATTTTTAGATTTCTTCTATTTTATTTATGGTGTTAATGAACATTGTTGTACAATTATCCTGTTTCACATAAACCAGCATCTGTATTGAATATATACTTATGATTGGAATTATGGTTTCATGGGATAGGAAAAAATTCCATGTTATACAAAAATATACATTACCTTCTGTAAAAGTTACAACAGCAAATGTTCCTAAGAGGATTAAATGATATCCTGTTGAGTGACATCTTATCTATCATTCATACATATTAATTTAAGCATGTTAATATTTGATAATGTTTCTAAAATAATATTTCATTTCCTACTCTTTCCTTCATATGAAATTCCTTACAGGTTTTAATCTATTGTCTTATATGGGATATCCATTGAAATATGTTTTGCAAATCTTGATAATTCTTATCATCAGGCAAGTAAAATTTTTTTAAAAGTTAAATTATAAGGATTGCATAAGAAATAAAAAAATTTTAAATGATAATTTAAAAATTTTCCATGCTGATGACTCAATTTATATCTTTAGACAAGATCACTACCCAACAATATGCATTTTATGTCAAATTACTAATTTTAATTTTCAGTTTACTTCATTTATTATTTTTTTTAGATTTTGACCTGGGTGTTTCAACTATAGCAAAATATTATAAAACTAAAAAAAAAAATAAATAACAGTTGGTATTTCTTGTCAGTAGAGGCATAATTGATTTTTTATTGCTTTTTGAGCCAGTTATATCTGACTAATTAATCTTTTGAAAATAAGAGGTGATTAATTGATTTTTAAATAAAAGGTGCAATACTAAGTTGATGGATATTTGGAAATAGCATTTCATACTTTAAGACTGACTAAAGTGGAATTGTGAGTTAATTTTAAAAGAAAAAGACCAACCACTACAAAGAAAAAGTAGAATTACAGAACAAATAATGCGGAGTGATAAGATATCCATATACCAATATTGAAAAATGAAAGTTACAAAATTCAGGAATATAACAGAAGATAACATTAATTATAAGAGAGATAATGCATTGGCAATTTTTAAATTAAATAATAAGTGAAAATAAATGAGTCAAATATATATGAAAATATGAAGACCTGAACAATCACAAGAATAAGTCATTATGAAAAAAGTCCCATAGAACTTGGTTTCAAGGCACATATAATTTCAGTGCTACATAATTAAATAAGTGAATATTAATTATGTCCTTTTAGTGAGCTCAGTTTTTCATGTGCATAAATATATAAATGTATAAAATGCATATCTTAAATTTTGTTATGAACAAGGTTTGCACACACAGTCATACATAAACATGCATACTTATACTCAAACATGTATTTTGTTATGCCTTAAAATTACATAACAGAAAATTTTATTGTTAATTATATATCAGAAAAATACATCCTTGAACCCATTATTTTAACTTTTGAATATTTATAAGGAAAAATTTTTCAAGAAAGAATGAGTGCAATTCATATATACATATATATGTGCAATTATGCATATATTTATATATTTATACACATTGGTATGCATCTGTAGTCACACACTTCCATATAGATAGATATAGATATACACATGAATCCTAATAAATTGTTAGGTGACCATAGCATATATATATAGTAAGAACTTTACAATGAATGATAAAATATTTTAGTAGATTATAATATTTAATAAGATAAATTGTTATAATTAATTAGGTTAGGTTATTAAATGTTATAAGAATATATGTGCTTCCAATAATTAGTTAAAAATTTTAATATGACTGCCAAAATAGTGTTGTGAACAGACAAAATAATGCATGTTTGTGGCCCATGCTAGAATAGTATATTCATAGTTAAATATTACTTAAAATCGCAAAAAATAATTTATGACCACTATATTTTAAATGTTTATTTTTACCATTGATATTGATACAATATTGATACAATATTGTAATAATGCTATTTTATGAGAATAAATGTAAAATTCAGAATAGAGACAATATTGCCTCCACTAGGCATATTTATTCTTGTTTATTCTGAAAAGATATAAGCAAATTGTGGTATATACATACAATGGAATATTACTCATCTGTAAGAAGCAATGCAGTATTAACATATGGGACTACATGGAAGATCCTTGAAGACTATGTTGAGTGAAATAAGTCAGTGACTGAAGGACAAATATTTCATGACCTCACGGAAATGACTTTAGCAAATTTACCAGACTCTCAGAGCTAGAGTCTGTAAGACTCGTTATCAGGAGAGAGAGAAAGGGAGTAGAGGGTGGTGAGCTGATGGTCAATATGGGCAAAGTCTATGATAGGGAGGAAGGGGGTGATTGGACAATGAATGGTGGTGATAGTGGTGCAGTGATGTGATTGGGTTCCATGGTTCTGGAATGTGAGGGGGAGTAGGATGAGGGTGTGTTGAGTTGGACTATCCATTGAAATGGGAGGATAGCTGAAGAAAGGTGCAGGTGAAATTTGGGGATTAGTAGGTCTGTGGTTAAAACTGCAATGGTGGGAATGTTCTTCTGGCATATAAGGCAGATGAGGATTATTGGTGCGTGGTGCCAGGGATATGCAGGATAGGCCACAACTGGGGCATGATTCTAGGGAATATAAATGTTTTCATCTTGCCATAATGTATTATTATCTCAATGGGTGGAACAGAGAGAGTCTGCAACTACAAGCAAGATAGTTCCATCCATCTGTCCCATGGGATTTAAGCCTCCTCTCAATCAGAAATAGAGTTGGCATCACCATACCAAAATCCTTAAGAATGAAGGATGAACAAATATAAGGAGGAAATGCAAATATGGACTAAAAAAGACTTATTATTCTAGCAATGGAAGAACTTGTAACATTGATGTAAATGCAGTGGCCACTGAGGTTTTGAGGGAAAAGAGAGGTAAAAATAGGTATAATATGGGGCATTTTGGGGACATGGGAATTGCCCTGCATGACATTGCAATTTTGGATATAGACGAATATGCAGTTGGTCAAAACCTATAAAAATGTGTGGTGAAAAGTGTAAAGTGCATTGTAAATTATAGTCAGTGTTTAGTAGCAATGCTTCAATATGTGCTCATCAGTTGAAACAAATGTACCACACTAATGAAAGAGGTTTTTATTGGGGGAAAGTATGGGAGGGGGAAGGGTAATATGGGAATCCCTATATTTTTTATATAAACTAAATCTTCTTTGAAAATAAAAATATGTATTTAAAAAAGGAAAAATCCATAAAAGGTAATTGTCCAAAGAAGACATTCAAATGGCAAAGAAACACATAAAAAAAATTTCAACATCAATAGCGATTAGGGAAATGCAAGTCAAAACTACAATGAGATATCATTTCACACCCGTTAGAATGGCCACTGTTAAAAGAGTCAGAAAACTGTAAGTGTTGGATAGGAATGCTTATTTACTATTAGTGGGAATGAAGACTGGTAAGCCACTGTGGAGGACTGTTTGTTCCTAAGGAAGTTGAATAAAGACTGCCATATGACCGGGCAACAAATTTCATTACTAGATATCTACCCAAAACATCTGAGAGCAATGACACAGACATCTACACATAGTGATGTTTTCACAATTGGCAAATTTGGAAACAACCCAAATGTCCATCAACAAAAATATGGATAAACTAATTGTGGTGTGTCCACATGATGGAATATTATACAGTGGTAAGAAGAAATGAAATCACAAAGCATAGGACAACATAGATGGAACTGGAGGACAGTATTTTGATTGATGTAGGCAAGAAACAATAGAAAAATAATGTATGATTGTGCCATTATGACATAAATATATTGTGTAAACTCATGAAGTTAATAACTGGAATATTGGTCACCAAAAAATAGAATTAGGGTAAAGCATAGAAAGCTGAGGGTTAATCTGTGCAGAATTCATGAAAAGGTTTTTTGTAAATCTTTGGAAATGAATAGAAATGATGGCAGCACATCATGTTTGTAAATAACAGAACTTTTATATGGGTATGACAGTGTTTGAAAAAGTAAATCTATGGTCATATATATACAAGAAGCAAAGCTATAAAAATGTAACACGGGACTGTATAAAATAGTGAAAATTAATGTAAAATACAAATATAGGAGATATTGCATATATGAAAGTTTTTAAAAAATGTAAATACAAGTAAGCTAGAGAGATGCAAATGAAGCTGTGTATGGCAGGGAAAGAATAGAGAGAGTGAGAGGTTACGAGGGTTTTTACTTGTCTTTTTTTATTATTGGAATAATAATTGTGAGGGAGAGAGTATAAACTACAATGTAAACTATAATACATGCTTAGTGGCAGTGTTCTCAAATGTGTTCATCAATTGTAATGAATGTACCACACTAATGAAGGATTTTGTTAATGTGGGAGGTTTAGGAAGTGGGGCAAATGGGAATCCCCTTTGTTTTTTTACGTAACATTTATGTATTTTAAGTATCTTCTAAAAAATTAAAAATAAATTGTATAAAAAGAAAATACTCTTAAAATGATTGAAGCGATGAATGCACAACTACATGATTACAATGAATACCATTGATTGTGTACTTTGGTTGGATTCATACTTTATTTATGTGTATCAATAAAATCAATTTGTTAAAAAAATATTCCTTCTTCTTCTTAAGGAATTCTTTTCTATCCAAACAAGGAGTTCTTATTCTTTTTTTTTTCATGGACATCTTTGCCAGTCAGGTGAAAACTATGGACCCGTTACTAAGACCACACTATGGTGTTTATTACTTAATAAATATATCATTCCTACACCAATACATCCCAACAAGAATAATGTTTTATTTGAATTTAAATTCAAGCTCATGGACCCCTTGTTAAGAACTCCTAATCTACAGAACCAGTACAATATTGAAGGCTTGGTCCTTGGTGTCTCAATTTACCAATATTTTGAGGTGGGTTTCTGGGTTTGAATTCATAAAAAATATTCACCTATACTTTTCATATCTTGCAATATACTTATGAAATTGTATATTATGTTATGTGACCTCATAAAATGGGTTGTCAATATTTCATTTTTCTATTATCTGGAAACACTTGCAGAAAAATTTTGTTTGTAATGGAAATATATAGCCTTTTGCAGAGGTCTAATTTAGTCAAAATAAATAAATGAATTTCTTCTCTACCTTATTAATTACAGTGCCCATTATTTTTAAAGGAATGGTTGAATAATGCCCAATTTGCAACAAAATGTTTCTACAATTTGTATGAGTTCATTTTTTAGTGAATGCCATACAACATCTCCTTTGTGCCCATTAATATCTGGAATAATATCACATGTGAACAAAAGAATAAGTACCCAACAAAAGTTTTAATAATTCAGCATGTGTAATTTTATATTTGTACTTGTTGTCATTTGGTCAAATTTAATGATGAATTAGGTTCATTTTTCTGCTTTGTTAAACATTTAGAAAAATATTAAATAGGCTCAGCAATTATACCAAGTTTATCTCTGCATTTTAACTAGGAATTATGAAATGTGACTAAAATCATTCTATCAAACATTAATTTAAAAATGCTCATTACATTTTCTCATTTTTTTTGGTAAATAGGTTTATTTCATATATGAAAATGGAATAGATTCCATCTGCCAAGAAACTACAAAATGAAACTTGGGCAGAAGGGATTTAACCAGTAAACAGATAAGTGAACATTTGAAGATGAATCCTTATGTTAGGAGTGGTGCTATTTGTACAGTTGATGCTCATTTAATGTAAAAGAATCTTTGATGGGAAATTCTTCTCTCTCTCTTATTTCCGTGGACCACAAAAACAGATAAAACCTTGAGTTTTCTTCAAGAAAATTCCAAAGCATTTTTGTACTAATTCTATTTTAAAATCTAAAGATGCCTAACTACTAAAGAAATAAACTGGATTTAACAAAAAAGGAAAAAAGTAGTTAAAATTTCTCCCATGCTCTGCTTTGCTTTAGAACTATAGTGCTGATATTGATGTTTTACTTTTTACATAGTTTAGTGATTCTTGCACAACTACCGTAAGTGGGAAAGAATAGATGGGCTGATTTCTAATTATATGATTGATGTAATGACTTGTGTAAGGATGTACATTTCAATTGCTATTTCTTATTGCATTTGAATTTAAGCACTATATTTTAAAATGTTCTTATTAGAGTACAAAATTCTTTGTTGGTGTGTTAAATGTCTTATGCCACACAAAGCCAGAGATTTGATTCTTTAAACAAGCTCAACTTTTAGTATTGCTACAGACTTCCCACTAGCCCCATTATGGAAAAATATTTAAGGATCATTTTGGGATTTGAATGCTCAGAGACCTTAAATGTAATATGGGCAATTACACATATGTAAAAAAATAGAAATGGTACTGCATATTTCAAAATAAAAAGAACAAAGAATTTTCTTTACATATGTAAATCATGTGTTATGTGTGTATATAATAAGCACATGTATGTTGTGTTCTCACTTTTAAATAAGAGGTCTGGTAGTCAATAAAGTGATGAATAATATACAGTTCACTAAATAAAATGTTTAGCCTTATTAAATTTTCTAATTTGTGTATTTGATACCAGCAGAAAAATAAAATTAAACATTATAGATCAATTCATGCTGCTCATAACAATCAATAAAATTTTTAAAAAATCAACTTCATATTATCATATATTTAGTGTCTCCCATGGATCTGACACTGTTCCACGAGATGTTCATTAATAAATTCTTTTAATATGCATAAGAACCTATAACAAACAGGCTCTTATCTCAATTTTGTAGATGAAGAGCCATAGGAAAGCAAAGTTAAGTAGAATATCTGAAGTCACTAATAAGTGGTGAAACCAGGGAGGAAATCCACTAACTTTGGATCCAAAGCAGCAGCTGCTAAATTCTGTCCTGGGATTTGACCATCACAATTATTCAGTTCTCTGATGGTGTTAGTTGGGGCTGGTAAATAGGTGGTTGTGCTTATTATTGATATTTCTGCCTATGTGTTTCCATGATAACAAAATTGCTTAATTTTGGCATTTGAAGGACAATGGAATAATTAATCTTGTCCTACCCCAGGGAAAAAGGGCAGACAAGGGACATTTTCTCTGAGGACAATATAGGTAGAATTGTAAATTGGCCCAAAACTCTAGTAAAGAATTTCTTTTTGCATGTAACATATTAGTTCATTGATAATGTATGGTCCTGATAACAAAGATGATGAATGTTTCTGGATGCATTTTCATGCCACACTTACTTTTACATAAATAGATTTATGGTGATGTAGTGAGGAAAAATATAAGAGGTAAATTATCAATATAGTACATTCTTAGTATTTTAAGGACAAACATTTAATGTCCTAGAATTTAAAAATTTTAATCTATGATTTAATTTTAAACCAAAAAAAATTCAAGTGAATAATAAGCATGATAATCTTATTCTTAGGTGAGTAGTTACTTCATTTGACATTATCATACTTGCTTTTTCAATACAGCTAAAAGTAATATTACATGACTACCAATTATAATCATTGAGTTAGTATAAATATTAATGAAATTGAGCAGATTTTAAATACCAGCTTTTATTTTTATTTACCATGTTATCTGATCCTATATATCCTTCAGAGACCCTAAATAACAAGGGAAGAAACATTGCCTAAAACAATATTTAAATTATAAGAATATATCATTAATACATAATCAATGAATAACTTTTAAAGACATTTCATGAGTTTTGTGATTAATGAATTGATATACTTATTTGACTCCGCCTATTCATATTAGGAATAATTTGTAAAAATTTTAAATGTGAGAATTTTAACCATTAATTTAAAAAGTTTTATAAGAATTTGATATATTACATGGGAAGATCATATTATGCAAAAATATATTTTTCACTTCTAGGCATATTTGAACATCATTGATATATATAGAAATTTAAACAGTTCAAGTTAACTAGTTGAGATGAAGATGGATGGGCCCTTGACCTCTTCAATTTCTAAGATCCTACCTGTTACATCAAAAGAATAAATTTACTCTTCAGATTAAAGCATATTTTGAAAAAGCATTAAAAAGTTCTCATTATGTATGAAAATACTGATAATAAATTTAATCTTGTCACCAAATTAAGGATCTGTGTATTAAATATCACTTATGAAAATCACTTGAACAATATAGTTATATTTTAAGTTAATAACAAAACTACAGTGTGTGATTATGTCTACCTCTTTATATAAGGATTTTCACTTTTGTACCATTAACAAGAACAAAATGTTCATTTCCTTAAAGCTTGCTCCTCTAGAATATCACATATAGAGTTAATTGTTGGTATTGAATGAAGAATAGACAATCAGAAATAATCTAAACTCCAAAATTCTTATTGACTATCAAAAGTCTCTCAATGGTTCTATAAAACCATTTTATGGGAAGGAGAACTTCAAATGAAGAGATATTTAAGCATATAACAAGAAAGTTTTTTAATAATTAACAATTTTCTATACTTTATGTATTACTAAATTTACATCTTCATTTCTCTAATTGACACAAATACTACTGATTTAGAATGACTGACTCTCTTTCTCTCTCTCTCTCTCTCTCTCTCTCTCTCTCTCTCTCTATATATATATATATATATATATATATATATATATATTTATTTATTTATTGAGAGGCAACAAAATTTACTCACTCTCAGGAATCCAACTGCTTTGTTTGACTGTTGTTTTGATTTTTTAATAGAATCATTGCTTCTCTTACCCTCCCTTATTTGATACAAAAGGAGTAGAGTTTCACAAATACTAGAAGGAAATACACAGTATAGGAAAAATCCCAAATAAATCCTGAATCAAGTATTTTTTTTAGTTAATTGAATTGACTTATTGAAAAATTGTTTCAATAAATTAAATAAGTACTCATTTCCTAAAAATAAACTGGAAAAAATATCTGAAATAAACATCAGGCCTATTGTTATTTTAAAAATATTATATTTTTGCATTTTAATTTAGTGTACTGTAGTCCTGTAATATGAATGTATAATACCCAATTTAAAGTAAAAAGTTGCATTATTGAAATAAAATTCAGGGTTCATATCCTTTTGGCAGAGAAGCATTTCAATGAGTTTATGACAATGTAATGAGTGTACAGTGTTTGGATTATTTCTGCTGATAAGGCTTAATTTTTTTTTTATTTCTGTCCATAACTGCTGGAGAACTATTAATGGATATATAGGATTACATATGGAAATAAACATTATTAATGTAATGCAGTATTCTTATAACCAAAATGGCATACATGTTAAAGGATCAATATCAATTACATGGAATTTCCTAGACAGCGCATCATAATAAAAGGGCAAGGTTCGAACCATAAGAAGCAAGTCGCTAATATTGTGGCATCCAAAGACTCTGATTATGTTTTTTGAGAAAAGAGACTAGTCTTTTGTGCTGAGTGAAAATTGTAGTTTAATACTGTCATAGAGATTTCACTTTAAAATGAGCCATTTTGGGGGGAACACTTGAGCAATGTAATGCCTGCCCATTACTAAAATTAACCAATCTACTAATTCCTTCTTTTTTCAACAAAATAGCATATGAGTCCATTGAGTTTATCTCTATCCCCTCCTGCCTGTACTGCAGACCAGGTTATTGGTCCTCTGTACAATTAACTCCATCTTTCCTTTACACAGAGTTCTACTGAATTATGCAGAGAAAATGAACATTACCAAGCCCTGAAGTAAAATTATATCATTAGGAGCAATTTTTGCTTTTTATTCTAGCAGTTTTTGTTTTTTTCCTTCTTTTTCCTTTTTCTATAGTTTTGTAGTTTGTTTTATCATAAACAGTCTTTTGAGTATATGGCATCAAATTACTGTATCTCAACCATCAGACACCTTGTTTGATAGTGGGCTTCTTCTCATCCTCTTTGGATTCTCTTATGTTTTCTGCTACCAAATTAAAAAAAAAAAAAGACAAACATACCCATCTTAATTTCCAAATAATTATCACTTACAGAAGATTATCTTCTATATGCCACATTAGGTAAAATGCAAAGAAACAAGAAACCTGAATACATTTAGACATGATTACCGTCCTGGTTTCTTAATTGCTGTCAAAATATGCACAAATACTGGATTTCTCTGAAAAACAAACTTGCCTTTGAAAAAAAAGAAAAGTAATCTCTTACAGAATTATTGTAACTTTAGAATGCAATTTGTAAAACAACTCTCCTATTTCACATGGGTTTATAACAGATTATTTAGATTACTTAGACTACTGCTTGCGAAGCAGAAAAGAGAAAAAGAACAGAATGTCTTTAAGTATCCGAGTGTGATATATCCATATATAAATAGGTAAAATAATAGAGATAGAGATATAGAGATATAGAGAGATTGAGTGGCAGACAGATAGAGATATATAGAGAAAAAATGATAAATTGATAAAAGAGATAGAAGATAGATTCAGAGAGAGTATATAATGAAGTATAAATGATTTATTTTGAATAAAGTTATACTTATTAAAATTATTGAATTTCAATGCCTTAAATGTATGTCCTTAAAATACCGATAGTGTACTAAATTGATAAATTTTGCATAAATTATTTTCAATCAGTACTGAGTGACATTGCAAGATCAAGTGTGTGGTAGAGATAGTGCTGGAAATATTTGAAACTCCTAATATATATACTTATACAACTAAGGAAGAGAATAATGTAGGTACATTAAAAAATGAGGGTGGACAAATTTGTGGTGGGAATAAAGATTTTTTTCTAAACTATCCAGGAAGCAGAAAATGGGGAGATGGACTAATAAGACCACTGGAACTGATTTTGTTGTTCTGGGGCTATTTTAACACAGTCAAGACCCCAATATCCTGTTCTCCCTCATCTTCTTGATGTTTTTTGGAAACGTTGTTGGCAATATTATGATGGTGATTCTCATATGGTTGGACTGTCGACTCCACACCCCTATGTACTTCCTTCTCAGCCAACTTTCCATCATGGATGTTATGTATAGCTCTATTCTTGTCCCCAAGATAGCCACTGATTTCCTGTCTGGGAAGAATACCATTTCCTTTATTAACTGTGTAATTCAGGTCATTCACTTAATGACCATTGGTGGAGCAGAGTGCGTTCTCTTGGCAGTCATGGCTTATGATCGCTATGTGGCTATATGCCATCCTCTCCATAACTCCATTCTCATGCACCCTACAGTCTGTACCTTCATGGTGGTTGGTACCTGGTTGGGTGCTTTGTTCAATGCCTTGGTCCATGTCGCATAAACCCTGAATCTCCCCTTCTATGTCTCGGGATATCCATCGTTTTTGTGTGTGAGATCCCAGCTCTCCTGAGAATTGTTTGTGCTGATACATCTCATTATGAAAATGAGCTTCAAGTTAGTGGGGTTGTGGTCTTTCTCATTCCAATATCTTTCATTATGGCCTCATATGGGTAGATAATTTCTACTGTCTTGCGATTAGAGTCAAACTTAGGGATGAGAAAACTACTGCAACCTGTTCTTCTCATATGATTGTGCTCTCACTCTTCTATGGAACAGCAATCTTCAAATACTTTGTCCCCAGAGCTTATAATAATTCTGAGCAGGATGAAGTAATATCTGTCTTCTACACTATTGTCACGCCCATGCTTAACCCTCCTATCTGCAGTCTTAGAAATGAAGATGTGGCTCAAGCCCTCAAAAAGTTCTGAGAAGAAAAATCTCCTTTAAAAATCTATTGGTCATAAGACATGAGAGCTTGGTTCTAATATAGAGAATTGTATTAGGATAATGGAGATGTACAACATAAAACAACCAAACTGTTACTGTTCTGGAGACTACCCATGGATATTATGATTTTACCTTCAACCTTTTGATGGTAAAATGATAATGGTCAGATAATTTTCTTCTCCTGAGTCTCATTTGAGCTTAACAGAAATATTAAGCAGAATGCTCTGTGTCAATACACCCCAAGTTTCTGATGTTAGCAAGCAATAAAGAGCACAAATATCTTTTGATATGATAAAGAATAAATCCACAACTTCAGCTATATTGAAACTCTGCTGAATTTTACACTTATTCTTCCTAAATAGCAATAGTATAATGTTGCAATATCATTTCAAAATAAACATTAGTAAAAAGTGCTTTGTACTTAAGTTTTCAAAATATCAAGGTAACATTTAATTCTGAATATATAATTTTACTGTGGAACACAGATATACTTTTTTCCTCTGTTTTCACATTTTTTGGAAGTGATATTTGCTTTTAAATAAACAGTTCAAAGCACATACATTCTTCTACTATTTAACAATTTTTACCCATTATTATAATAATTTAGACTATGAAATTTAGTAATCTACTAAAATATTATTTATTGTTAAGTCCATTCTTATTTATGTATGTGTTGTGTGTCTATATATATTCATGTATATATATGTGTGTAAGTGTCTATGCATCTGCCATGCTTGGAACTGTATGCAACCCAGATTAAAATGTTCTTAAATTTTATCTATTTCTGTGGGAGTTAACCCATTGTAACTTGGACCATTTGATGAGGTTACTTCAGTTAAGGAATAGCCAAAATCAATCAGAATGGGTCTTAATCCTATTACTAGAATCCTGTGTAAGAGAATGAAATTCAGAAAGAGAGTGAAAGCCACAGAAGGTCAGTCAGAACCTGAAATCAATGTAACCTGGAAGAGAAGGAAGAGATCAGGAGATGTCATCATGTGCTTGCAATGTGACAATCTAATTACAGGATCAGAGACAGCCACAGAATGCCACAGTTTTCATGGAGAATGTATCAACTTTATGATATCTCCATTTGGACATATTCCTTGCCTCAAAACCATGGTCAAATAAATTTCCATTATTTAAGCTTGATCATTTCATGATGATTGATCACCCTAGGAAACTAAAAGGTTATTTATATACAAATATATGTAGATGCACATAAATGAATATATATACATGCACATATACATGTATTTATGAATAGCAATCCAGTTTCAATGTAATTTTTTCCTGGTAAATATTCAATAGTGGAATTAATGGGTCTAAGAATTCCATTCTTTTACCTCTTATAATTTAATATTTTATCATCAGTTCTGTATATGAATTTCTGTAAATTTATTTTTTTAATTTTCTAATTCCCTATCACTGCATATTACTTGCTTTATAATTATATTTTTCCTTACAATTTTTGTTGTTTCCTTTTTCTTTTTTTTTTTTTTTGTGGTCAAAGCTAAGTGAATTTTTTTTTTAATTAATTTATTTTTTATTGTGGGAAAAATCAAAAATTTCACAATACATACCAATATTTGTAAAATGATATATAAATATAT
Organism: Tolypeutes matacus; assembly: GCA_026826555.1. Lineage (NCBI taxonomy): Eukaryota > Metazoa > Chordata > Mammalia > Cingulata > Chlamyphoridae > Tolypeutes > Tolypeutes matacus. Next base: position 1,554,100 of record JAKSZT010054486.1, on the reverse strand, counting down.
ATGCATATATGTGCATTTGCTTACAAAAATGTTATATATATATGTATGTGTATATATATATATATATATATATATACATATATATATATATATATATATACACACACATATAAATATATATATATTTTTTAAGAGGGGCTTAAGTTACTTAAAATATTACATGGAACCTACCGGGATTCCCATCTTCCCCACCTCCCACACCTCCCACCAAATCCAACACAAACATCTCCCACAAGTGTGGCCCATCAGCCTCAATGGACTTACACATCCTGGGGCCTTGCCATCAACCATAGACCACAGTTCACATCATAGAATACACTCTCTCACACACAGTTTTGAATGGTGTGTGCTGATTTAAAATGGCCTACATCTGTTGCCACAACGGCCCTCAGGACAACCTCTAATCCTGAAAAAGCCCCTGTATTTCAACTGCACATCCTCTCCCTGCCCTGAAAGTGCCCAGTGGCCAGTGGCTCCACCTCATTGTTATAATTTCCTCCATTGCTAGAATCACCATATGTGTACCACAGAATATCATCAAGTCCATGCTAGTCCATAGTTCTTCCCCCAATCCTGAGGGGACTGGGATGGTGATGTCCACTCCACCTCTAAGTGAGAGAGGGCTTATATCTCATGGATATAGTGGGTGGGATGATCCTGCCTGCAGATGCAGGCCCTCTCCATTCCCTGAGATGGCTGCTGCCCATCTTTGTCTCCTCGCCAGGTGACTTGGATGAGTCCATTGAGCTGTAGGGTAGGAGTTCCAGCTCCACCGAGATTCCATGCACACCTGGCACATAGGTAGGCCAGAGGCTCCAGTCTCCGGAAGTATACCTAAAAACTCCAGCATCACATACAGGTTTCAATAGAAGGGACTGATGAACCATGTTCAGGAGGACTTATTTGAGTCCAATTCTGTCACTCTCAGGAGCACAGATTCCAAAATAGAGCCCAATGATAAGGCATCAGTCTCTGGGGCTATCCCCTCTTATATAGGACTTGGGTGTCTCCAGAGCTCCCAGGAGACCCTCTGTGTGGGGTGATATGCACTTTGATGTTCTATGAGGTCCTACTGAGGTGTGCGTAAGCGTGACCTCTGGGATGACCTCCCGACTCTCTTTGAAGTCTCTTAGCCACTTGATCTCATTTGTCTTTAACTTTTCCCGCTTTTATTCAAGGTCTTTTTCCAGTTGTGTTGCCAGTTGGCACTTAGTATTAATCCCTCATTTCCAGGGAAGGTCATCCCCGGGAGTCATGTCCCACGTTGGGGGGAAGGTAATGCATTCATATGCTGAGTTTTGCTTAGATTTGAGCAACAAGGAGGCTGTCTGGTGGCAACCCTTAGGCACCCCATAACAGTAAGCTAAGTTTCTGTTACAAGAGCAAAGACTCATAAGGGTAGTCATCAATAAAAAGAACTCATCAGTGGGTCATCCTCTTTTGACAGACACTGTCCCTGCACTCAGAGGACTGTTGCTGCTCCCTTGGAGACTGTGGCAGAACTCTCCAGGCTAGGAATTCAGATTCCCTCATTTATTGTGTGATTGTCCACCCACCATGACCAAGCCCCATCTTTTGATCTTTTGAACAATTTTGTATATCATGCATGTATATTCGGATGAACTAACTCCCATGTATACCCCCTCCCAGACACCCCCCACCAATAATCCCCTGCAATACCCATTGTAACTCTTCTGAGATCCAAATCTTCCATGAACATGTAGTCCATAAAATAATCAAATACACTTAATATGAAAAAGAAACAACAATGATAAGCTTATATGCAAGAGGCAAACACAAGGAAACTCAGGAAAAAAAAACAAACAAACAATCAAACAAAAAAACAAAACAAAACAAAATATAATTAGGAGATTGTGACATGCAAAAAAATGGGGAAAAAAGCAAAAGAAATGCCTTTAAATATATATATATATATATATATGTGTATATATATTCTTTTTTTCCTTTTATCACTGTGTTATTGGATGTCCAGTGTGCCATGACACCCTCCCCTCTCAATCCCCATTGTCTCCCAAATTTTCATTTAATTTTCAGAGAAGTTTTAAGTCACAGCAAAGTCACACACGGAGTACCAGAGACTCCCAGATACCAAACCACTCCCACCTTCCCCACCCCATATTAACCCCTGCCCTTTTTATGGATGTTAGCATTGTTATAACTGTTATACAGATAACAAAATATAGCAAATAAACATTGTCAATGATTTACATTATAGTTTACAATTTAGATGATACAGTTTAATAAGTTTTGATGATATTTACCATGTCCTGTGTCCTTTACTGTAAGGTAATGAAAAACCTTTCCCATGACCACTAAATATCCCATTAGATCTTAACTGTTCCTTCCTCCCCACCCCCCTGGGACATATGACACTACCCTGTCTTGACTCTTGGAAAGTCAAGATTCATAGTTACATGCCGTGGGTATTTGAAACTGCCCTTCCTAATCTACCCACCTGTCAACACTGCACTACCAAACCCAGTAATATCACTACCCATCTGTCTTATCCTTCAATATGCAACTATACTCTATCCCTTTACCATAGATTATGTCCATATGGGTGATGGCTCAAAGTCTGCTCTTCTCTTACTCTCCCTTGTTAACCTATCTTTCAGACAATGGTTCTCAGAGACTGGTCACTTTCCTCAGTTCAAATCAGTGAGGTCATATACTGTTCAATCTTCAGTGCCTGGCTTGCTTCACTCAACATATGGTCTTCAAGATTCATCCACGTTATTCCATGTCTTAGCACTTTATTCCTTCTTACAACTGAGTAATATTCCATTGTATGCATGTACCACATTTTGCTTATCCAATTGTCTGTTGATGGGCACCGGGGCTGATTCCAACTTTTGGCAATGGTGAACAATGCCACTATGAATATTGGCGTGCATATAACTGTTCGTGTCTTTGCTTTCAGTTCTTCTGGGTATATACCCAGCAGTGGAATTGCTGGATCGTATGGAAGATCTATTGTTAGTTTTCTGAGGAACCGCCAAACTGTCCTCCACAGTGGCTGGGCCATACCACAGTCCCACCAGCAGTGGGTGAGGGTTCCTATTCCTCCACATCTTCTCCAACATTTAGTGGCTCCTGTTATTTTAATAGCTGCCATTCTCATGGGTGTAAGATGGTATCTTATTGTAGTTTTGATTTGCATTGCCCTGATAGCAAGCTATGATGAGCATTTTTTCATGTGCTTTTTAGCCATTTGTATTTCTTCTTTGGAGAAGTGTCTTTTCAGGTCACTTGCCCATTTTTTAAATGGGTTGTTTGTTTTTTTTATTTTCAAGGTGTAGGATTTCTTTATATATGCAGGATATTAGGCTCCTATCAGATAAATGGTTGACAAATATTTTCTCCCATTGGGTAGGCTACCTTTTTATTTTCTTAACATCCTTTGAGGTGCAGAAGTTTTTACTTTTGATGAGATCCCATTTATCTATTTTTTATCTTGCTGCTTGTGCTTTGGCTGTGAAGTTCATGAAACCATTTACTATTACAAGGTTTTGTAGATGCTTACCTACATTATCTTCCAAGGTCTTTATGGTTTTGGCTGTTATATTTAGCTCTTTGATCCATCTTGAGTTGATTTTTGTATAAGGTGTGAGATGGTATTCTTCTCTCATTCTTTTGGATATGGATATCCAGTTCTCCAAGCACCACTTGTTAAAGAGACCATTCTCTCCCAACTGAGTGGACTTCAAGGCCTTGTCAAATATCAGATAACTGTATATGCGAGGATCTATATCAGAACTCTCAATTCGGTTCCATTGATCAGTAGCTCTATCCTTGTGCCAATACCACACAGTTTTGATCACTGTAGCTTTGTAGTATGTTTTAAAGTCAGGTAGTGTAATACCTCCAACTTCATTTTTCTGTTTCAATATGTCTTTGGAAATTTGGGGCCTCTTGCTTCTCCAAATATATTTTGTGGTTAGTTTTCCAGTTCCTTAAATAATACAATGTTGACTTTTATTGGGATTGCATTTAATCTGTAGATTAGTTTGGGTAGGATAGACATCTTGATGATGTTTAGTCTTCCTATCCATGAACAGGGAATATTTTTCCATTTATTTAAGTCTTCTTTGATTTCCTTTAAGAGTGTTGTGTAGTCTTCTGTATATAAGTCCTTTACATCTTTAGTTAAATGTATTCCTAGGTTTTTCATTCTTTCAGTTACTATTGTAAATGGTATTTTTTTTCTGATTTCCTCTTCAGTTTGCTCGTTATTGGTGTATGGAAATGCTACTGATTTTTGAGCATTTATCTTATAGCCTGCAACATTACTAAACTCCTTTATATGTTCTAGAAGCCTTGTTGTAGATTTCCCAGGGCTTTCTATGTATAGGATCATGTCATCTACAAATAATGAAATTTTTGCTACTTCTTTTCCAATCTGGATGCCTTTTATGTCCTTTTCTTGTTTTAGAGCTCACGCAAGCACTTCTAAGACAATGTTAAATAGGATTGATGATAGTGGGAATCCTTGTCTAGTTCCCGATCTCAGAGGGAAGGCTTTTAGGATTTCACCACTGAAAATGATGTTAGCTTTGGGTTTTTCATATATACCCTTTATCATATTCAGAAAGTTTCCATCTATTCCTATCTTTTGTAGTGTTTTTATGAGGAAAGAGTGCTGTAGTTTGTCGAATGCTTTTTCTGCATGTATTGAGATGATCATGTGATTTTTTTTCTTTCATCTGTTTATATGGTGTATTACATTGATTGATTTTCTTATATTGAACCATCCTTGCATACCCGGGATGAAACCCACTTGGTCATGGTGTATAATCTTTATGATATGTTGTGGAATGCGACTAGCAAGTGTTTTGTTGAGGATTTTAGCATCTAGATTCATTAGAGAAATTGGTCTGTAATTTTCCTTTCTTGTGGTATCTTTATTTGGTTTTGGTATTAGGGTAATATTGGCATCATAGAATGAGTTAGGCAATATTCCTTCTACTTCTATTTTTTGGAGGAGCTTAAGTAGAATTGGTGTTAGCTCTTTCTGGAATATTTGGTAGAATTCAGCTATGAAGCCATCTGGTCCTGGGCTTTTCTAAGTTGAGAGGTTTTTGATGACTGAATCTATCTCTTTACTTGTAATTGGACTGTTGAGTTAATCTATTTCTTCTTTCATCAATATAGGCTGTTTATGGGTTTCTAGAAACTTGTCCATTTCCTCTAAATTACCATACTTGTTGGCATATAATTTTTCAAAGTATCCTCTTATGATACTCTTTATTTCTGTGGGGTCAGTAGTGATATCCCCTTGCTCATTCTTTATTTTATGTATTTTCATCTGTTCTCTCTTTTTCTTTGTTAGTCTGGCTAAGGGTTTGTCAATTTTATTGATATTCTCGAAGAAACAGCATTTGGTTTTGTTTATTGTTTCCAGTGCTTTCTTATTCTCTATTTCATTTAGTTCTGCTCTAATCTTTTTTATTTCCCACTTTCTACTTCCTTTAGGTTTAGTTTGTTGTTGTTTTTCCAATTCCTCCAAGTGTGAAGTTAGGTCTTCAATTTTAGCTCTTTCTTTTTTTTACTATATGAATTTATGGCTATGAACTTCCCTCTCAGGACTTCTTTCACTGCATTCCATAGGTTTTGATATGTTGTGTTGTCATTTTCATTAATTTCAAGGTAGTTACTGATTTCTTTTGAGATTTCCTCTTTGACCCACTGTTTGTCTAAGAGAGTGTTGTTTAACTTCCATATCCTTGTGCCTGACCTGTTTCTCTTGCCCTTCGTGATTTCCAATTTCATTCGGTTGTGGTCAGAGAAATTACTTTGTATAATCTCAATCTTTCTGAATTCATTGAGAGTTGTTCTGTGGCCTATCATGTGGTCTATTTTGGAGTATGTTCCGTGTGCACTTGAGAAGAATGTAAATCCCGCTGTATTTGGGTGTAGTGTTCTGTATATGTCTATTAAGTCCAGTTCTTCTAATGTATTCTTGAGTGTTTTAGTTTCTTTATTGATTCTCTGTCTAGATATTCTGTCTAATAATGATAGTGGTGTGTTGAAGTCCCTGCTATAATTGTGGAGGCATTTATTTCTCCTCTTAGTTTTTCCAGAATTTGCCACATGTATTTTGAGGCACCCTGATTAGGTGCAGAAATATTGATGATTGTTCTCTCTTCTTGAGAGATTACTCCTTTTACTAATATGTAATATCCATCTATATCTCTTATAATAGATTTGCATTTATGGTCTATTTTGTCTGATATTAGAATAGCTACTCCTGCACTTTTTTGGCTATTGTTAGCTTATAAAATAGTTTTCCAGCCATTCACTTTCAGCCTCTTTGAATCCCTGGGTCGAAGGTGGGTTTCTTGTAGACAGCATATAGATGGATCATATTTTCTTATCCATTCTGCAAATCTGTGTCTTTTGATTGGTGAATTTAATACATTAACATTCAGTGTTATTACTCGTAACGAATTTCTTACTTCAGCCATTTTTTCTTTGGGTTAATGTAAGTCATATGTTGTTTTGTTTCTCTTTTTGTCTTTTCAGTTGTTTTTAAACTCTCCTCCAATTCTCTCTCCCTTGTTTTTTCCTTTCAACTTGTAGAGATTCCTTTAGTGTTTCTTGAAGTGCTGGTTTCTTCTTGACATACTCTCTTAATTTCTGTTTATCTGTGAATATTTTGAACTCTCCATCAATTTTGAATGCCAGTTTTGCTGGATAGAGAATTCATGGCTGGAAGTTTTTTTCTTTTAGTATTTTGAATAGGTCATATCACTGTCTTCTTGCCTCCATGGTTTCAGCTGAGAAATCAGCACTTAATCTTATTGTGCTTCCCTTGTATGTGATGGTTCTCTTTTCTCTTGCTGCCTTGAGTATTTTCTCTTTATCTTGAGCATTGGACATTTTGACAAGTATATGTCTTGGAGTTGGCCTGTTGGGATTTAAAGTATTTGGGGTGCGCTGTGCTTCCTGGCTCTGCACATCCATCTCTCTCAGTAGGGTTGGGAAGTTTTCAGCCATTATTTCCTTCAACACTCCTTCTGTTCCCTTTGCCTTCTCTCTTCTCCTTCTGGGATGCCCATAATGCGTATGTTTGTGCATTTTGTAGTATCAGTTAATTCCCTGAGTCCATGCTGGATTTTTTCTATCTTTTTGTTTATCCGTTCTACTATCTCTTTGATTTCAGCTATATTGTCTTCATATCACTAATTCTTTCCTCTGCCTGTTCAAATCTCCTGTTATATGAATCCAGCGTCTTTTTCATTTCTTGGATTGTGCCATTATTCACCATCATATCCATTACCTTTTTGGCATGTTTGCAATTTATTCGGTATGTTTTCCCAGTGTCTTCTTTATATCTTTAATCTCTTCCTTCACTTCTTTAAGTTGGTCCATGATATTTGTTTGGATAGCTTTGATTAGTTGTTTCTGCATCACTTCCTGGTTTTTATTTTGTTCATTGGACTGGTCCATGTTTTCCTGTTTCTCAGAGTCATTTGTATTTTTTTCTTGCCCTCTGGTCATCATATTATTTTGAAGGATTTGTTCAGTTGATTAGCTTTTCTCTATATTCTAGAGTTTTATTTAGCTGGTAGTACTGTGTGTGAGTTAAGTTTTCTCTTTGGCACTTTTTCTTCTTATTTTATTTCCTTGTTTCTTTCTATATTCCCTTGAAGGCAAAAGATTAGGGCCAGATGAATCAAAAGATGTAAGGAAGACAGAAGGATAATAATAATATTGATAAAAGTTAGAAAAGGGGCCAAATGAGACTTAATGAGATGAATATTTAACTTCTGTAGGCAGTGTAGAGTAATAGGAAAAAAATTCAAGTTCCTACAATGGACTGGGATAACAAATGGAGGAATATGTATATAGTGATTTAGAAGGCTAGAATTATGAGGAGGGAGAGAAATAGTAAAGAAAGGTCTGAAATGAAAAAGTTAATACTAATAAAAAAAAAGAAGAAAACAAAATAGATGTAATAGAAATTGACAACCTTAAGTTGTGGGCCTATGAAAAAATGTTGTATCTAAGAGCCAGAACAGAAAGCAGAAGGCAGAAAGATGAAGGAAAGATAAGCGATAGTTTGGAATACAAAATCAATATAGGCAGCGAGTGGGAAATTACTGGAGAAGAAGCACAGCAAAGAAGCAACAAGCTAGCAGCACCTAATTTAAAAAAAAAATGAAAGAAAAAAGAAAGGGGGGAGGTAAGAGGAAAGAAAAGCATGAGACCAGAAATAAACAGAGAAAAATGAAAGATTCCCACAGGCAAGCAGTCAAACAGAGCTAAGGAGGGTCAATGATTCCCCTAGGGTCCACGTGGATCCTCTCTGCCTGCTTGTGTTTATCAATCAATTTCCCCGCTGGGTTCTATATATAGGTCCTGAAACCATTTTTAGCTATTTACCTAAATTAAAAAGAATTTATTTTTCATTTATTGAAATGACCTTCTCACTTTTTTTTTTTTTTTTGGTGAAATACAGGACCCAAAATAATTCCTCCTCTAGACCAACCCCCTTACGGAAGGGACCCTAGCTGGGCTCGTGGAAATTAATCAAGCACATCCCAATTCCTGGACTCCCCAGGGTAGCTGTAGCTCTGATGTTAGTCAGTGCAGAGTTCTAAAGACGGCAAATCTGCCCCTTTTGGAGCCGAGCACCAGTGTCACCGGGTTGTTATGTAAATCAGTTTGACTCTACAGATTCGCGTCTCCTCTCAGCCTGATGCTTCTTCAGGCTGGCTTATCTGCTCCCCAAAGCTATGTGGCAGTGCAGGCAGCCAGATCTATGTGAAACAAAAAATAAAACATTCCCTTCCCTGTCCTCCAACAGAATCCTCCCTCTTTTGGAGAGTGTCCCCTCTTCCTGGCTCCGTGGCGGCCTGGGGTTTATCCCTGGGCAGCAAGGCAAATCAACTCCCTCCCACAAACAGAATTACCCCTCCCGTCCACCAGGTGCTGATTCACTCTGGCTGTTCTGTTCACACAAGGTCCAACGGGCAGCCAGATCCCCAGAAAATAAAAATTTCTCGCCCCACTCGCAGCTCCAACTGGCCGTTTTATTTTTTTTCTCCCTAACCGTGGGGCTCAGCCATCCATGCCAACCACCACCGGCAGGCTTAAAACTCACAAATCTCTACCATTCCATCCATGCCGTTGATCCATGCAGATAGATGTACCAAGCTTCTCATTCCACACGTGCACAGCACAGACTCCTGGGCAGGACCCCATCCACAATCCGCCTTGCTCTGGGAGCTTGCAGTGTGTGCCCTCCTACACTAACACCATCTTGGCCCAGTCTCTGTTGTTTCCTTTTTAATTCAACTTGCATTCAACCTTCATCCAGCTTTACAGAAATAAATTCTATGTCAAAATATCCATCTATTTTGGTCTTACTGAAGATATTTAATATTCAATAAATTGCCACTAATTTTCAAAAGATTAACTGGTCAGAGATAATTAGCTCACAAGAGCAATAAAATGAACAATTATACAAATGCTTCTGAGCAATATGAACAGATACTTATTTGTAAGTTTTTTAATATTTTATTTTTGGTATTGCTTATATGTACAGTTATGATTTATCAAACATCTTAAGTCTTATTTCTTGCATGATAACTTGCCCCATAAGAATTTTTTGGAGAAATGATCCTTCAATGCAAAATTCTGATAGAAGATGTTAATAAATATGGGCTAAAACAATTGTAAATATGTGCAAAATGTGTTCCTGTAAACATCAATCCATTTCTTCATATCACCTATCACTTCACTTATGTAATTTTTTCACCTTTCTCACATTTACCACATAGCCAAATTTTAGTAAAACTGTCAGGCATTTGTAGTACAAATAGCCTAAAATTATATAAAATGATTTTAATTAAATATCCCAATTCTTCTTACTGTCACCTCAAATACACATCTTTTACTTGCTCTAAAGGATATCTGGGTCCTTTATGTAAGTGAAATGAAGTAGACTAATTAGGTACATATGAAAATATGACCTATTGTTGCTGTATCTCTCTTAAATACACCTCATCTTTATTAACTGTTTCTTCCACCTTTCATTGTTTGGATTTTGATGAACCTGTCAGTAACACATTCCTAACCCATAGTTACATTCATAAATATGTTATACAGGATCAGCCAACATCTTTTTCCATCAAGCTAGCAATAATTACTGATCTAGGAAAAGACATATATTCAAGTCAGGATGACCTGTTCCCTTCTGTGGGCTTTTTATATGTTAAAATCTTTGGCAGTTCAGGGGTTACCAAATTTATCTTCCTATGGAAACATTCAACTTGTCTAAAACTTTTAATACTTCAAATTATTTGAAAAACATTTTGTCTTTTAGCACTTTAACTATATCATATCACTCCCTTCTTGCCTCCATAGTCTCAGATGAGAAATCAGCACTTATTCTTCTTGAACTTCCTTTTATATGATGTTTTTCTTTTCTCTTGTTATTTTTAGAATTCTTTGTTTTGAGCACTGGACAATTTGACAAGTATATGTCTTGGATTAGGTCTTTTGGATTTATACTGTTTTAGGTGTGTTGTGCTTCCTGAACATGTATATGCACCTCCCTCAATAGGTTTGGGAGCTTTTCGCCATTATTTCCTCCAACACTCCTTTTGTTCCCTTTCTCTTCTCTTCTGCCTCTGGGATGCCTATAATGCATATCTTTGTGCATTTTATGTTGTCATTCAAAACCCTAAATAAAAGCTGGATTTTTCCTATCTTTTTATCTATCTGTTCTACTATTTATTTGATTTCAGATGTACTGTCTTCCACATAGCTGATTCTTTCCTATGCCTCAAATCTGCTGTTATGTGCATTCAGTATATTTTTGATTTCTTGGATTGTGCCATTCATAACCATCATATGCATTATCTTTTTTTTTATTGTGGGTAAAAATCAAATTTTTCACAATACATACCAATATTTGTAAAATGATATATAAATATATATGCATATATGTGCATTTTCTTACATAAATGTTATTTTTTAATATATATATATATATTTTTTTAAAAGGTGCTTAGGTTACCTATATTGTCTTTTTATGAATGTTTACAATTTCATCAGGATGTTCTCCCAGGTCTTCTTAATATCCTTAATCTCTTCCTTTACTTCATTATGTCGACTCATGATATTTGTTTGGACATCTCTGATTAGTTGTTCCAAGTTCTGCATCTCCTCCTAGTTTTTAGTTTGTTCACTGGACTGCTACATGTCTTCCTGTTTCTTATTATGGCTTGTAATTTTTTGTTGGTGTCTAGACATCTGCTTATCTTGATGGGTTTATTCAGTTGATTAGCTATATTCTCTTTTCTTTGGTTTGATTTGGTTGTTGTTTTTGTGTTTGCAGTAAGGTTCCACTTTGACACTTTGTTCTTATTCTATTTCTTTGTTGTTGTCTATGTTTCCATGGGAAAACAAATTAGGACCAGAGAAAAGAAAATAGATAGGGAGAGAAAGGGAGTAATAGTAATAATAATAGTAAAAGGTAAGCAAAGAACTGTACAAGAACTAGGAAACTGAAAAATTAACATGAGTGAAAAGTACAGATTAAAAAGATTATAAAAGTGGAAAAGTAACAATGAAACAAGAAACAAAATATATAGAGAAAAATATAGAGAATGATTTAAAAGGCCAGAATGAAGAGAAGAGGTGAACAGAAAGAAGAGAAGAGAGAAGAAAATAAAGAAAGAAAGAATTCAGAGAAGGGAGAGAAATAAAAACAAGAAAAACTGGAGACCAAACAGAAGAGGTGGAAAGAAAGAACAGCAAGAAATAGAAGATATGAAATGAAGGAGAGGAAAGAAATAGCATAGGTAGAGAAAAGGAAAAAAGAGAAAAATAGGAAAAAGAAAAAACAAAACAGAGAAACAGAGGAAGAGAAAACACTACAAGCAAGAAACAAGTCAGCAGGGACTCATTTTTAAAAAGGAAGAAAGAAGGAAAAAATAATTCAAAAACAAAAATAGCCCAAGAAAAACAGTCTTCTCTCCTAGACCTGTAGGGATCTTCTCAGGCTGTAGGTGTTCATGAATAACCCTGCATCCTTCACTCTGCAGGTTTTGAATCTGGTTTATTGAGTAAAATATGGAAAATTAAAAAAAAGGAAAGAGATCCAAGAAAAGCTAATAAAAAAAGAATATCTATATGTTCCCTGTCATAAAGATGACTGATAACCTAGTGGATCACTTCTCAAAGAAGAACCAGGAATTGAACCAGTGTCCTCATATATGCTAGGATGGAACTCTTCCACTGAGATAATATTTCTCCTTGGGTCTTTCTGCCCTTTTTCCCTCAGGCAGGTTAAGTTCCCTACAGTCTGCCAGAGTCATGCTGATCAGCTGCCTGTCTCTGCCTCCTCTCTGATGTAATTCCTCTCCTTACCTCAGTGGCTATTCATGACAGCCTGAAGAGATCCCTCTTCCCTCTCCCTGTCAGGTCTGGGTCACTTCCAATATTCAAGGGGGACCCAGATGGATAAACTCACTGCAAAGAAACCAGTCTCCCCTCTCCCAGACAGTTCTTCCTCCCAGGAAAATCTGCTGTCACACTCTGTTTGGAGCAGGTAGCAGCAGCTCCACTTAGGCTATCAGCACTGAGGGTTGGTTATATGTGTCACATATAGCCACTGGGGCAAGCAAACCACAATTTTTTCTTTGCTTCCCTATTTGTCCAGTACCCTCCTAGATGACCCAGAGCACCTTCCCATTCAATATATATCCAAAAGGGATTACAGGGAGAAAGATGTCTGCTCTGTTGTCAGACACAATTCACCAGTTTTACCCTCAATTAATGTCTCAACGGTGGGGGAGGGTAGCCCTTCCCAGTAGCTGAGAGGTTTCATAACTCACAGCTTTTTGTTTTGGCTACTTTGTCTCTCTTTCCTTCACTCTCCTGGCAGTTGTAAAGTATCTGCTGTACCCCAAAGCAGGTTCCCATGGCAACTTCTTGTTCTTTCTTTGTTGTCTTAGTGAGAGCTAAGCCTTATCTGTCTAACCTGTTGGCCGTGTTCTGTCAATTCCATACATGCAATATAGGCATCCCAGAGGGAGAAGAGAAAGGAGGAAGAATGAGTATTGGAGTAAATAATGGCTAAAAATTTCCCAACCCTATTGAGGGAGATGGACATATTTGATAAACCATTATCATAATTAGACAGAACATCTGAACAGAGAATCAATAAAGAAACATCATTGAATATTACATTAGAGGATCTGGAACTAAAAGACATATAAAAAACACTATACACAAATACTGTAGCATATACCTTCTTCTAGAGTGCACCTGGATCATTCTCCAAGATAGACCACATGCTAGGCCACAGAACAACTCACAATTAATTCAGAAAGATTGAAATTATACAAAGTCCTTTCTCTGACCACAGTGGAATGCAGTTGGAAATCAGTAAGGGCCAGAGAACCAGAGTAGACAAAAAGATATGGAAGTTAGACAACACACTCTTAGCCAAATAGTGTGTCAAGGTGGAAATATCAAAAGATATCAGTAACCACTTTGAAAAAAATGGAAATGACAACACAATATATCGAAACCTATGGGATGCAGCAAAAGCTGTACTGAGAGGGAAACTCATTGCCATAAATGATATATCAAATAAGAAGAAAGAGCTAAAATGAAAGACCTAACTTCATACCTGAAGGAATTAGAAAAAGAACAACAAACTAACACCAAACAAAGTAGAAAGAAGGAAATAAAGATTAGAGCAGAACTAAAGGAATTAGAAAATAAAAAAAAATAAACAAAACTAAGAGCTGGCCCCTTGAGAAGATCAATAAAATTGACAAACCCTTAACTAGATAAACAAACAAAACGGAGAGTAAATTCAAATACACAAAATAAGAATTGAGGAAGAAGACATAACAACTGCCCTGACATAAATAGAGTATCATAAGAGAACACTATAAAAATTATATGCCAACAAGAAGGATAACTTAGAGGAAATGGACAAATTCCAAGAAACACAAAAGCAGCCTACATTGAAGAAAAAAAAATTTATCATCTCAAAACATCAGTCACAAGTAACAAGAGAGAATCAGTCATCAAAAACCTCGCAACTAAGAAGAGCACAGAACCAGAGGGCTTCTCAGCTGAATTCTACCAAATATTCCAGAAAGAACTAACATCAATCCTTCTTAAACTCTTCCAAAAATAGAAGTATAAGGAACATTGCCTAATTAATTCTATGATGCCAAATTTACTTTAATACCAAAATCAAACAAGAATACCACAAGAAAGGAAAGTTACAGACCAATTTCTCTAATGAACCTAGATACAAAAACCCTCAGCAAAATACTTGCTATTCAACAACTCATCAAACAAAATATACACTGTGATCAAGTATGTTTCATCCCTGGTATGAAAAGATGTTTCCATGTAAGAAAATCAATGTTATATACCACATAAACAGATCAAAAGAAAAAAATCAAAAGATCATCTTTATAGATGCAGAAAAAGAATTTAACAAGAAACAGCACCCTTTTCTGATAAAAAACACTACAAAAGACAGGGATAGAAGGAATCTTCCTCAACATGATAAAGGGTGTATATGAAAAACCCACACCTAACAAGATATATAATAATGAAATTCTAAAAGCTTTCCCTCTAAGATCAGGAACAGGACAAGAATGTCCAATATCATGGCTCCTATTTAACATTGTCTTAGAAGTTCACTGTGTTAGAAGTACTTGTTTGGGAACTTAGGAAAGAAAAATACATAAAAGGCATCCAAATTGGAAAGGAAGAAGTAAAATTTCACTGTTTCCAGATAACACGATCCTATATATAGAAAGCCCTGAAAAATCTACAACAAAGCTTCAAGACCTTATAAATGAGTTCAGTAAAGTCTCAAGTTATAAGAAGAATGGGTAAACCTCAGTAGCATTTCTGTACACCAATAATGAGCCATCAGAGGAGGAAATTAAGAAAAAATACCATTTACAATAGCAACTAAAAGAATCAATAACCTAGGAATAAATTTAACTAAAGATGTAAATGACATATGCAGAAAAATATACAACATTGTTAAAAGAAATCAAAGAAGAATTTAAAAAATGGAAGAATATTCCCTCCTCATGGATAGGAAGACTAAACCCCATTAAGAGTACTATCCTACCCAAACTCATCTAAAGCCTCTTCAACAAATGATGCTTAGAGAACTGGATATCCACATCCAAAAGAATGAGAGATGAACACTATCTCACACCTTATTCAGAAAATAACTCAAGATGGAACAAAGATCTAAATAAAAAAGCTGAGACCATAAACAGCTTGGAAAATAATGTAGGGAAGCATCTACAGGATCTTATAACAGAAAATGGTTGCATGAATTTCCCAACCAAATCACAAACAGCAAAAAAAAATTAAAAAAAGATAAACGGGTCCTCCTCAAAATTAAAATATTTTGAAACTCAAAGGAGTTTAACAAGAAAAATGAAAAGGCAGAAAATATTTGGGAGAAAATATTTGGTAATAATAAAGCTGATATGGCCCTAATACCCTGCATATATAAAAAAATCTTACATCTCCAAACAACCCATTTAGAAAACAGGCAAGTGATTTGAATAGACACTTTTCCAAAAAAGAAATACAAATGGCTATAAAAGACATGAAAAGATGCTCAACATCACTAGCTATTAAGGAAATGCAAATCAAAATGACAATGAGATATTATCTTACACCCATTAGACTGGCAGCCATTAAAAAACAGAGAACTACAAGTATTGGAGAGGATGTGGAGGAATGGGAACACTCATCCACTGCTGGTGAGAATGTAGAATGGTGAAGGCAATGTGGAGGACAGTTTGGCGGTTCCTCAAAAAATTAACTATAGATCTGTCATATGATCCAACAATTCCACTAATTGGTATATACCCAGAATAATTGAAAGCAAGGACAGGAACAGATATATTCATGCCAATTTTCATAGCAGCATTATTCATTATTGCCAAAAGTTTGAATCAACCCAAATGCCCTTCAACAGATGAAAAGGTAAACAAAATGCAGTATATACATACAATGGAATATTTCTCAGCTGGAAGAATGAATACAGTGCTAAATCATGGGATAACATAGATGAATCTTGAGGACCTTATGTTGAGTGAAGAAAGCCAAGCATTGAAGGACAAATATTACATGACCTCCTTGATATGAATTAAGCAAATTAAGCAGACTTACAGGGATAGAATCTGGAAAATAGCTTTACAGGAAATAGAAAGGGAGAAGAAGTTTGTGAGCCAACATCCATATGGTCAACATCTTTGATACATTGGAAGTATGTAGTTGTGCAGTGAAGGAATATGATGGAGGTAGTGATAAGATTAGGTTGAATGGCCCATTTTTGACAGGGCTTAGGTTGTTGAGGATATGTTGTATGATCCACGGAACTGAGGCAAGGGTTGGAGTAGGGAGCAGGTGAAGACTGGGTTTGGCAGGAAGATGGTTGAAACTACAATATTGGGAAAGCTCTTTGGGCAATATGACAAGGAAGATTTACTGGTTTAGGGTATTTGATTGGGGGGCATTCGGGACAGGGCACCCCTGGTGCAGGCTTCTAGGAAATGTGTGAGTGATCATTTTTTCATAGTGTGCTGTATCAGTGAGTGGAGACCTATACAAAGAGTGGGAAGGAGTTGGGCTCTAATCCTCTGGAGGCCTGCTATGTTCTCAATCAGAGGGGCAGGATTCTCTTGAGAGCATGGATGGTGCATAATAGGGGCAGGCAGACTAGTGTGCCAAGCCCTCAGTGTTGTTTAAAGTAGCTATGAATCTTGTCCTTCCAAGGAGTGAAGCCTGGTGGTCACCATGGGCACTAAGGGGAGGGAAAGGGAGGAATATAATACATGGAACATTGGGTATTTGGGGGACAATGGAACTGTTCTACATTATCTTGCAATGATGGATAAAGGCCATGTTAAATTTAATCAAAAGTTTATAAAAGTGTATAGTCCAAAATGTAAACCATAATGTAAACAATTGAGCATGGTTTTTAGCTTTGTTTCTATATTTGTACATCAGTTGTATCAAATGTATCATCTGCATATAAAAAGGTTATTAATGTGGGAAGGGGGAAAAGGGGATGGATGCTGGGTAAATGGGAGTCCCCTGTATTCTGTACATGATTTACTGTGACCTAAAACTTCTTTAAAGTCAAAATGAAAAAAAGTAAGACATTGGTGTAATAAATGGAATAAAATATCACTGTACATACAGGACAAAAGATCTTACAGTGATGAAGGCAACATGTCAAAAAATTTTAAATATTTTTCATTATTATTTAATATCCCACTTAATTTAATTTAATTTTAATTTTAAAAAATTCTGTATATTATTTAAGTTTAAATCTATGATTATTATCTCAATTTCTTCTTAATTGTACTTGACTATTTGATTGGCTTCTTTTTTGAAGAAGTTTTGTATTACAGAAAAGTTACAAGGGTGGCAGGGGAGGATCATTGGCACAGGTTGTCAGTGATAGGGATACACGGAAGTTCAACTGGGCATAGATATAAGGCATATAAATACGTTCAAATGTGCATGGGACATTGTCACAGTGGATGGAGATCCATGCAATAACCAGAAGAATATCAAATTTCCATCCTGGGAAACACTGCCACATTCTCTAACCGAACAGCAAACATCCCCCAAGTACAGGGACAATGACTAGTGGAGGAAGATGGTCCATTGATGGGTCTTTGATATTTATGACTATGCTTATGAGACTTTGCTCTTGAATTTAAAACTTAGCCTAGTGTGGTAGGGTGCCTAACAATTACTTACTGGGAGCCACCTTGTTGCTGAAATGTGGCCTCTTTCTAAGCCAAATTCAGCATATAAACACAATAACTTCCCCCACCCACCCACTCACTGTGGGACATGAATCCTGGGGATGAGCTTCCCTGGCACTGAGGGTATTGCTACCAAGTACCAACAATTAATGCAACTGGACAAAAGAAAGGCCTTGATCAAAAGGGGAAAAAGGTAAACTCAAATGAGTTTATAGGGCTAAGAGACATCAAAGTGAGCCAGGAGGTCATTCCACAGGTAATGCTTTTGCACATCTCTGCAGGATCTTACTGACAGACAAAGTATATACTACACCCAAATAGCAGGGCTCTTGAGCACTCTGTAGACATCCAGACAACATAGTAATGGCAGATAGCTCAGGAGTTTGGTCCATTGTCAGATGATCCAACTTGGAATTTATGCTCCCCAGTATGACAGAGTTGTACTCAGTTGTGGTTTCTCTACACATGGCTTTTCTGTCCTTCTATGTAAATGTATAATTAGCACTAAAGTTGGTAAGTGTACATCCTAGAGACTTAAATCTTAGGGATGCCCATGTGCCAGATGGGGTCTGAATTTCAAAGGAGTTGCAACACCTACTCTCCAGTTCATTGGACTTACCCAAGACAACTAACAAAGAGGAGATGGTGGATAACCAAAATATCAAGGAACTGAGAGTATCTACAATTTCAAGCAACAGAATCCCATCCATCATCCAAATGCGTTTGAAGACCCCCCTAAATTAGAGATGGAGTGGCCACCACCATTCCAGAATCCTCAGGATTGGGGAATGAACTATGGATTAAAGTAGACTTAATAGTATTCTTTTTTTTTTTTTTTTTAAAGATTTTATTTTTTATTTATTCATTTATCCCCCCCTTGCTGCTTGTGCTCTCTGGGTCAGCCAACCACGCCGTGCAGGCAGCTTGCCTTCACCAGGAGGCCCCGGGAACCGAACCCGGGGCCTCCCATATGGCAAACGGGAGCCCCACTGATTGAGCCACAGTCACCTCCCAACTAGTATTCTACTATAGACTTATGATTCTAGCAGTGGAAGAAATATCATTCACATGCAGGCTGTGGCCACTGGGGTAAGCAGAGGGAAGGGCAAGTATAATGCAGGGGCATTTTCAGAACTTAAGAATTGTACTGAATGACATTACAATGGCAGATACTGGCCATTATGTATCTTGCTATAACCTACAGAATTGAGTGGGAGAGATTGTAAACTACAATGTAAACTATAACACATGCTTAGTGGCTGTGGCAGTTTGAAATTGTTTATGAAGTCCAAAAATAGATATTGGATTATGTTTGTAAACTGGTCTGTCCCTCTGGGCATATTAAATTATATTGGATCCAGAAGTTTCACTTTTACTTGGTTAAGTAATGATTAAGGCTTTCATTTTGCCACATAAGTAGGATGTTGCACCCCCACCCCCTAATTTGATAGGGACTCAAAGAGAAAGCACACTGTAGAAAAGGGAGTTTGGAGTTTTTTATCCTAGAGCCTTGGAAGTAAGCACACAGAGAAGCTTGGTTGCGAGGAAAGACAGAAGGCTCCTTTGGACATGGTGGAGGACCTGATAAGAGAGATGAGCTGTTCGCCTGATAGTTGCAGCTGCAGAGACCTGAGCAGCTTAGCCCAAAGAGAATCAAGCCCAGGAGAGAGATGAGATGTAACCTAGCCTACAGCTGATATTGGAAGAAGCTGGGAACTCAGAGCCTTAAGAAGAGGAGGAAGGCTGAATGTCGGCAGCCATCTTGCTCCAATACACAGCACAGGCTTTGATGAGGGATCTAACTTATGCTTTATGGCCTTGTAATTGTAAGCTTCTACCCCCAAAATTATCCTGTATAAAAACCAACAAATTTATGTTATTTTGCATCAGCACCCTTTGGCTAATACAGTGGGAATGCTCCAAAAGATGTTTATCAATTGCAATGAATGTACCACACTAATGAAAGATGTTGCTAATGTTGGAGAATGTGGGAGGTGTGGGGAGTGGGGCATATGGGAATCCTCTATATATTTTCTGTAACATTTATGTAATCTAAGTATCTTTTAAAAATACAAAAATGAAAAGAAAAAACAATACAGAACTTATTCCTCCAAAACTTTTGATGTGTGGGAAGAGAAATACCCATCTTAAGATAGCTCACTTGATCTTTCCTGTCTCATGTACGGTATGACAGTTTGAATTTCACAGTCCAGGGACACAGGTTACCGAAGAGACTCAATCATAAGACTATAGAACATCTCCCCTTTCCCTATATCTCATAAGGATATCAATAAAGAAACTGTATAATAAAATAAGATTACAACAGAAAAAAATCGTAATACTGAGAACTTATTTAAGAAATCTCTACGAAACTTCACCTTGAACTGCCTACAGTACTGAAGGTTTTTGAAAAATTGGTATGACCAGATGCACTACCAACCTGGACTGAAAGAGAAAGATAAGGGTCCAGTTGAAGACAATCTCTCTAAGTCAAACTAAGCATATAAACTCACTACCTCCCCCTGGCATGGGACATGACTCTCAGGAATGAACCTCCCTGTCACCAAGGGATTATTACCAAGTGTCTAGTTCCAGTTCATTTGGAAATATACCCTGACCAAAAGTGGAAAATGGTAAATACAAATGATCTTTTTATGGCTAAGAGATTTGAAATTGAGTCAGGAAATCATTCCAGAGGTTGAGTTTATGGACATCTAAGCAGGATCTCAGTGACTGGCAAAGTAAAGAGTGCCTCATGCAGGGGTGCTCCTTATGGCTCTAGAGACATCTAGACACTGTAGGCAGGGCAGACAATCTCAGGAATTCAGCACCCTGTCAATGGGCCTTATCTTGGAATATATGTTCCCCAGTGTAACAGAGTTAGATACAGGTTACTATGCATTTTGTCAAAACCTTTAAAACTGTAAACTATAATGTAAACTATTGACCATGGTTAGCAGCAATGCTTCAATATGTGTTCATCAATTGTAAAAATGCAGCACACTAATGAAAGATGTTAATGGGAAAAGTGTGGGAGGGGGAGAATGTGGCATATATGGGAATACTCCCTATATTTTCTATGTATCATTTATTGTACCTAAAGATTCCTTAAAAATGAAATATTTTTTTTTAAATTGAAGGCAAAAGGACTTCAAGGAGGGAAACATGGATGCAGACATATAAACCAAAAAGATCTCATTGGACCAAAAGAGTTTACTCTTCCATGGTTGTGTAAATGACAGATACATCCCTGTGTTTCAATGGAAAAGTCCATTTACCCTAGCACTTAGAAGGGGTAGGCCTTGAACCCTGATGTACAGGGAGAGTGCCACCACCCCAATGCTCCAATATGATGTGGCCTGAACCTTTGAATTTAGACAGAGTATTGCTGCTATTTCCAGGCTCAGAGAGGGTGGGGCCTACATTCTCTTATTCTGAGAGGTTTTGGCCTCTCTAAATGTTCTTGCAGAGTATGTGCTGCTGATCCATATGACCTGGAGGACAAAGTAATGAGTACAGATGTCTGCCTAATTAGAGTTTTTCCTGCTGTGTTTCTGACTTCAACTGGCATTCACATTGCTTGTTTTCCTTCCAATTTCTCTATTTGAAATATTGGAATAATTTACCTACACCTCTCCCACCATTGTATTGTGGAAGTAACTAACAAATGCAAAGCAAATTAATAGCAATTCAAGGATTTCATCCAATTCCAACCACGGTGTCAGATCAGCCTTTGCTCAATCTAAATAGAATAGCAAGAAAGATAAACACCCAATCAGGTAGGGACTACTAACCTTAACCAGGTGGAAGCAGCTACAGAAGAATGATCTGTCTCAGAAGAGAAAAAAATTAACTCCTTAGTGGCTCAACACCATTTTAAATTTCACTAGGCAAATTACAAAGGGACAACTTATGAGATTCTTAGGGTTAGCTTGCTATTGTCAGCATTGGATAACTAATTTCTCACCTGTAGAAGCACCACTTCATGGCGTACTAAAAATAATATTCCAGAATTCCTCCTTTGGACTGATAATGCAAGAAAAACATTTTCAAACTAAAGACAAGTTTATCACAGCCACCTTCACTGAGATTCAAAATTAGGATAAGAATTTCTTCATATTTCTTTATTAAAATGATGGACATGCTTTGGGAATCCTAACTCAGAAGCATGAAAACAATTAGAAACTTATTACTTATTATAGTCTAAACCTTCACTCAGCTGTCAAGGCCTATCCACCTTGTTAAATGTTGATGCAACCTCTAAATTGGTTGAGCCTTCAACCAACATGTTCCAGCCGCCCCCCGCACTGAGTGTTCCTTCATTCAGATAGAAATGCTTCTTTGAAAGGAAATACCCAACATTTTTCTACTAGAAGACTTTCCTTTCACTGACTCATTCCTATACAACTGTCCACAGATGGAATTCTCTCAATACTGCCACATTCCTTCCTCTCCCAAAAGAAGGTCAGACTCATGACTGCTTGACCCTCATTCACACATTTCCACTTCTAGGATGGATCTCAGACACACCCCACTTCAAAA
Source organism: Tolypeutes matacus (assembly GCA_026826555.1). Lineage (NCBI taxonomy): Eukaryota > Metazoa > Chordata > Mammalia > Cingulata > Chlamyphoridae > Tolypeutes > Tolypeutes matacus. The sequence continues at coordinate 1,531,739 of JAKSZT010054486.1, read as the reverse complement.
TCCAGATCTATTTCTTTTCATAGATGTATCTACCTTAGTGCTGTTTCTAACCATGAAACTATAGAATAGATTCCAACAAGTTTGATAGAATCAAACTTTACAAAGAAAAATGAAGCAGGCCACTCCATATAGTAAAATATTAAGTTTGTTAGGGAACTTACAGTTTGGGAAGCTGGACCTGGATGGCAACTGTATGATCAGAGAAGTGCTCTGCACAGCCCAGCAGATTACAAATGGTTAAATAGGGAAAGAACAAGGATGGCACAGAGCTGCATCAGGATTTCCAAGGTTGTCAATTGTTTCAGATTACAGCATACTTTTTCCATCTGATAGAGGAAGGGGTCCTATATAGTTTACTTGGCAACATTGTCCCATCTGCATTCCTTGTGGCCTTTGCCCCATATTGCAGGGCAGTGGGCACCTCCATTAAGTGCATGCTGGACATGATTAACAGGCTATAAGCACATCTCTATATTTAATAGGAGGGGTAATCTTTTATATAATCACATAGAGATTATGATTCTTGTGTCCCAGTTTATGGTGTAGCCAATCTGATTGGTCATGTTTTTCACCCATCCATTTGTGGAAGATTGAAATTATTTTATGATTTTCAAAAAGGTAAAGATTTTGTTTGTGGGCTGGTCCACTCCTGTGGGCATGAGACTTCTTCAACTGGACTATGTCAGTTAAGCATGACTCAAGTTCAGACCCTGCCTTCTTGTTGGGTCTGATAAAAGATGGAAACACACCAGAAAAGAAAGCTCTTCCATATTTTATGCTGCCATGTGACAGAAAGGAGAAGCTCAAGGAGCTTAGTCCCCAGGGAGAGATGAGCCATTGGCCTGAGAGATTGCGGCTGAAATCAGGAAGAAAGTGGAGCATCCAAGCCTGAGAGAAGAGGCTTGGTAAGAGACAAGTTCTATGCCTGGTTGTCTTCAGCTGAGCTCTGAGAGACAATATAGCTTGGAGGGGAAGGCATACACCAGCCAGAGATCACCCATCGTCTTACTTCAAAATTTTGCTGCTCACTTGGGTGAGAAAATGAGTCTTACTTTGCCTTGAGATCGATTTTCATGGCCTTGGAACTGTAAGCTTTTATCCCAAATAAATACCCTTTATAAAAGCCAACACATTTCTGGTACTTTGTATCAGCAGTCTTTTGGTAAACTAAAATGCCGTCTAATTTTACCTAATGTTTCAGCTTCCAGACTTCCTTGAGGCATGTGTGAAGTAACATGTCAGGTTGTTATTTTGGCATTGGAGTTTTGTGCCTTAACCCAGATTTCTTCCCACAGGGCTTTATTCTATATGTCCTTACCACCTACCGTTCATTTCTCATGTTGTCATTGCCACATTATAAGAATCAGACCACAATGCATAGGCTAGCTCTTAGTACATATGGAAACCAGAATAGATTTATGGACTGTAATCAGGCAGACAGCTGATAGCCCAGCCAATTGACTGCTATGGATTCTCCTTCATCTATCCATATTTGGTCCAGAGGTACTTGCACTATTTTACACCATCATTGTGGTAGTGGTGTCCTCTGCATGAACCATCAGTGTACCAGGCATTCTCCATTGGTCTTCCTACACCCTTTATTAATGATGCTGCTTTATCTATTGCTGGCATGCATGATATAGGAAAGTTCAAATTATCTACATACATAATTGTCCTCTAAAATTTGTAGAACTCTTCAGATAGTGGGCTGGTATGGAGTGAATGTCATTGTTGTAAATTAGAAACCACTTTTGTGGTGTGCCAGCCATTGTACAAACATGTTGAAGTCAAATACAAGTGTCCTTGACCCATCCAATTATTGGTAATGAAATTCCTACAGTTATTGGCAAAGTCATTGTTTTAAGCTCAGTTTGCATAAAAGTGAGGTATACTGTGAGCAGTTATTTTTCAATAGGACTATGTTATTATTCTGTTCTTTACAATAGTTGGGACAAGAAACTGAGTGGTACTTACTTCCAGTTTAGTTCTTGCCACAGGTGTCACCCAGACACTTATGGGTAGCTGGCAATATTCAATTCATAAGTTTGCCCTAATATTAATGTACCTAGAATTGGGTCTGTTTTACAGCTATTTTTTACCTACTGGAATGCTTGCTCAGCCCCAGTGTCTCAAGGCCACTGAGTCCCCTGTTAGTCAACCTGTATAATAGTTGAAGTATTTGAACTATGAGGACGATAAATGGTCTCCAGTAATTAAATAAGCTTATAAAGGCTTACAATTCCTTTAATGTGTGGGGATTTGGAAACATTTGTACTTTATCTATGACCATGGCTGGAGTGGCTTTTGTTTCATCTGACCAAACTACCCCTGGGAATTTTATTTCATCATTGGTGGTACATCTTTGGTCCATTAAAAGGTACTCTAATGGCAGGATTGCCAATTCTAGAGATGCAACACTATCAGAATTAAGGGTGGTATCACCAGTATAGTGAAACAGCAGCATTTGTTGGCTTTTCCAATCTTGATAGGTCAGCTGCCACCATTCTGTGTCAGATTATGGGATTATATAGGCACACTTGTGGCAAAATTTAGAAAACCCATTGCCGTCCTTCCCATATGAATCCAAATTGATCTCAGTTATCTTCAGTTAGTGGGACACAGAGAAAAGCATTAGCTAAGTCAAATACATATTGGAAATCTACTAACTGGTCTGCTCTGATAAGTTTTATGGAAACATTGAAATATTGTGAACTATAGCCTTAATAGGAGGAACAAGTTTATCTAATTCTAACTAATCAACCACCATTCCCCATTGATGATCATGTGTTTTGTTTTGTTTTGTTTTGTTTTGTTTTTACCAGCAACACAGAACTATTAAATGGGCTCTCTACTGGTTGTATTATACCCACTCTGGTGAATTATTGTAGCATTTCACTGATTTCATCATGTCCACCCAGAATTTGATATTGTTTGGTATAAGTCACACCCCTGGTGGATGCAGGTGCACTGTGGACCAACAAGCTGCACCCCATATAATTGATTTCACTGTTCAGTTGTAAAGGTGAAGTTTACCTATAGTGATGGTAAGTTCTAGGCCTTGAAAAATATACACCCCAATATATATTTGGGTTTTGAAAAAATACATACCCTATACTTTTTCAGGGGTTAGATGCCCAATTTGCCATTTTAACTTAGTTTGCACTACAAATATGGCTTTCTCCCCCATACACTTCTATTAACTTTGGGGGCCAATTAAACCATGGGTGATTGTCATAGATTAATGTACACTCTGCTGTAGTACCAATAAAAACTACAGCATGCAAAGTGTTGTTTGCAGACCAAGGGACACTTGGCTCACCATGAGGCATCTGTCCGCTGTCACACATATATGCAGGTGACCATGACCATACCCCTAGTCAACAGTAGTAGGGATTATCCCCTCTATTATACCATATTTAATTTCCTTAGATCAGGCATTCTTAACAAAAGGCCCATGGGCTTGAATTGAAATTCAAAAAAAAAAAAATCTTGTAGGGATGTGTTGGTGCAGGTGTGATATATTTATTAAATAATATACAGTATAGTGTGGACATAGTAAGGGGTCTGTGGTTTACACCTGAATGACAAAGGGGCCTGTGGAACAAAAAGAGGTTGAGAACTCTTACCTTAGAGGGTATTGTGGAAGTCATAAGCAGTGGCAGATATTTAGACATAGACAGAGGCTGATATCATTCTCCTTAGGCAACTTTAGCCAGAGTGCTATAATATAGCATTTTGGTTGTTTATCTGTCTTTCTTATTGTGGTATCTGGGGTATTTGATCAGCCCATAGTTGTTTGTGGGTAACATGTAAAGTGTCCCTTTGCTTCATCCCTTCTGAGGTTACAATCGTTACCCCTTTTAAAAGCATCCTTTCTACCTCACCCAAATCTGTTATTGCCTGTGCCACTAACAAATGGCTTGGGTTACTAGTGGGCTTAGAATAGCTAATAATGTCCCATAAGAGGTTGGAGGCAAGATTTGGAGAATTTTGTCTTTTATTCCAACTGTAAACAGTTCAGTGTCATGTCCATGGAAGTATTCATCATATGCCTCATTATTAGTTCTCTGATGATATTCTGTAATTATTCCATAGCTAACCATTTGCCTATTGTTGACAGCACATGCCCCTCATTAAACCAAGCCAGTTGTGTAGTTAAATGCAACACACTAATAAATTTTGAATGTCATTGGTTCTTTGCCATGCCTGGTACAAACACTAACAAAGAAAGAGATATGTAGTTATGCTAGCAATAACCAAGTGGCTATGTGCTCTCTTCCATTTTGTTTATGTCATCTCTGAATTGACTAAATCTGTGGGGGTATACTCCCTTTTTACTGATTGCTTTTGAACTGAGATTTCTTCACAAGGGTCATCAGGAGCCCTGATTACTTTCATTTTCATTTTAATGGCCATGCTTGTTTACACCCATCTTCAATTTCAACTTGCCCCTCCCACTATTCCTCTTCTGCACTTTCCCAGGGATCCCACAACTTTGGATTTAGTCTTCCCTCTGTATAATTGCTCAGACCTGCCACCATGGCATCCTTCATCTGGGCATTCCTGAATATTTATATTAGAACCATTACTTCTAATTATTCCTCTTGGGTTTATAACTTTTTTGATAATAAATATCTCAGCATTGTTGGAAGATGCCAACCTAATATCCTTTCCTAGAGCTAAATCCTTTTCTAATCTCCATAATCACTTCTGCTTTTAACTGAAAATCAGTAACATATACAGCTGACCATAAATTGCCAGCAATTTCCTCTTTCCTTGTTATTCCCATTTGTCACTCAGGTTCCCCTGCATGTCATTAACACTCTGGGTGGCTATTTTTTTAATGTCCCTTTACTCACACATAGATTTGAACTGTTCTAACAAATGTAATACCTCTACCCACATACTAGAAGTCAGCCACTCTAGGATTTCCCCTGCTGACCACAACATTGTGTCCATGGATTGCCATTTCCCTCAGTGCATTTCATTTTCTGTCTCCTGGATGGCCTACTGATTGTTTGGACATGTACCTACAGGTAGTTTCAGCCAAAGGTCAATGGGCTCTTAATACTACAAAATAGAGCAGGTTACTTCATATAGCAAAATAGTAAGAATTTTTGGGGAAACTTACAGTTGGGAAGCTGGTCCTGGACAGGTGCAGGACATTCTGGATAATGTTCCACCCACCCCAGTTAGTTACAGGGCTTATATAGGGCAGGAATAAAGAAGACACCTAGCCATGCTGGGAAGTGAAAGATGATAAACCTGTCTCTTTGAAGTTACTTATATGTATCAAGAGTAATTTTAGTAATTATAGACAGCTATCATGTTTAGGAATGTGTACATGTATTTTAGGATGCACCTACAGAAGGAATTGTCTAATCTAGGAATTTATAGCTTCTCTGGTTTATGTTCTCACAGACTGGATATAGTAATTATCTGTGGTCATTACAATAACTACTTCCCAGTAGTTTCCTGAGTATAAACACTTACCAGAAATTATTAGCTCAAGTGAATGAATTAATAGCTTTTACCACAGCTTGTAAATTAGAAGACTTTCAGGAAGTGAGCATCTATATAGACAGTAGATATACCTTTGTTGTAGCCCATGACTTTGTCATGCTTTGGAAGCAAAGGTGGTTCATGATATCAGCAAGTACCTCTTTGATGCTCTAAAGTTCCCAGGAGAAGTAGCCATTATAATAATAGAAGCTAACACAAGGAGAGATACTGAAGAATAAAAGGATATACTTTGGTTGGTCTTTTTGCTACAAGGGTGGCATAATAAACAGCAATGTCAGGTCAAAAGGTTTTATGATTTTAAAACTTGTATGCAAGATTAAGGAGGCTCTTTAAGAGTCACTGAGTACAATTCAACAATCAGCTTCTGAAATTGACAAGCAAAATTGGATCAGAGCTGGAAGTTCCCTCCACTCTGATGGGCTCTGGTAGTACCATGATGGCTGCCTGTAGCATTTGAGACATTAAAATGGTCTATAGCCATGATCTTAAATGAATACAACCACCACAGTCCACAATTCCTCATTTTAATTCTAAACATTCATTGGTGGGAAGTATTTTAAATGAGAAGCAATGTAAGTGGAAATCATGTTCCACCAATTACATAAACATGGTAAAACTGTAAAGGTCAAACACCAAGATGGACAGAGCCATTCAAACATTTCAGATAGACTTTAAACAGCTACCCTCTTTTACAAGATATGCCATTTTTATCAGAGATCTAGTCTCTGGGTGGATATACAATTTTCCTTATAAGTCTACTTCCTTCTCAGTATCAGAAAAGCTATTTGACTTTGGTTCCCCCACCTGTGGAATTCCTGCTATTCTCTCAGGTGATAGAATCACCTGTTTTACATGACCTAGAATCAAGGAACTTTGCAAGATTTTAATCCATCAACTAAAAATTCCACTGTCCATAACATCTTCAATCCTTAGGAAACTTAGAAGACCACATCTTAACTTAAAACTTAAATTAGCTAAATTATTTGAATTTCTCTCTACTTTGGCCTAATTTTCTACTCTCAGCTTCATGGACATAACATTTAATCCCTCAGGAAAACATTGGTTGGTTGTCCATTTTGAAATTATAATGGGAAGAACCACAAAGCTCATTATTTCTTCTAGTATAAAAGATTCTGATTTATTACAATGTGAAATTGCTAATTACAGTAAAGGACTAATTACATATATCCAATTCCAACATTCACAGATTTGGACTTCCTTTCCTGAGAGTCCCCTATAGCTGAATCTACGTGACCTTCAACCCAGAGACTTGGTATGCTGGAAAGGACATCAACAAATAACTGCTTTAGAACCTAGATGTTTAGTATGTAATCAAGTCTTATTGACTAACACAACAGCAGAAAAAGGACAGGGAATTGACTCCCGTCCACATGTCACAACTTAAGCATCTTTCAAGCTTTTAGGGTTTCACTCACATTTTCAAACTCAAGTTAAATTTGACATGTGACTTCCACAGGGAGACAGCATTTTATGTAGATAGGTTCTTTACAAGACATTGGAAGAAGATGATGCCCAAGATCCCCACCTGGATTTTCTTATCTTATTAGGTTTCTCTTCCTTTTCACTGTCTGTATAAACATTCTGTTATATATTCTATACCCCTTGAAATGCCTAAACTACATTGCCAATAACAATCTACCTTGACTATGATATTTTATCTCCTCTTTATCCTTCTAACCTATGTATTCTTACCTTGAACCCAGTTCCTTCATCTTCCTAGCTCATCATATATTAAATGAAACCAATCATACTCACTGCTGTGTCTGTGTTCATGCCCCACTTGGTCCCTAAACAGTTTTTCTCTAATAACCATCTTTCTTACATGCACAGATTTGACACTGACAGGAAACATCATATACAACCAATCAGATAGATCTCATTTATTGAATGAATCTGGGTTGCATCTTAAGACTTCATATGGCCTCTTTCATCCAAAGAACATGGTATTCTACTAAAAACCATTTAGTCAAAAATGATTACCTTGTAGGAATAAATGTTGAACTTTATATATATAGCAAGACTTTTTCCTTTCTTGAGGCAGGAGTATGTTGTAGGGGCTAAGGCCCCTTAAGAGACACAATTTTCTACAAGAAACTGAAGTTTCTAATACAATAAAAAATTGTGCCACTCATGACACAACTTTCTGAGGGACTAAAAGGTCAGTCAGAGGAAATTATTGGGGCTGAAATACAATAGAGAGGGGAGAAAGGAGAGAAATGGAGATGATAGTTATTTTCCTCCTTGTAGCAGTTTGAATTGCTTATGAATTCCAAAAATAGATATTGGATTGTGTTTGCAAACTGGTCTATTCTTCTGGTTATATTAGATTGTATTAAATTCAGAGGTTTCACTTTTGCTTGATTAAATTTTGATCAAGGCTTTGATTCAGCCATTTGAGTAGGATGTTGAGTCCCTGCCCCTTTAGTGGGTGTGGTCTCACAGAGAAAACCACAGGGCAGAGGAGAAAGCTGCAATTTTGCTGCTGAAGCCATGAGAAGTAAACACAGAGGACTACAGATGGTTCAATAGACATAGCAGAGTCCCCAGGAAGAGAGAGAGCCTGATAGTCTACAGCTGATTTTGTGGAACAAACAGAACAGCTGATCCCAGAAAGAAATGAGCCCCACGGAGAGAGACAAGCCTTATACCAGCCTACAGCTGAGACCAGAATAAGCTGGGACCACAGACCCTGAAAAGCAAGACTGAATCTTTGCAGAGACAGGCAGCCATCATGTTTCAACATGTGGCAACAGACTTTGGTGAGGGAAGTAACTTACACTTTATGGCCTTGTGACTGTAAGCTTCTATCACAAATAAATACCCTTTATAAAACCCAACAGATTGCTAATACTTTGCATCAGCACCCCTTTAGCTAATACACTCCTTTTGGACTTTATAACTTGATAAGCCAATATCCCATTCCTGAAAGGTAATAGATACACTTATTGTGCTCTTCAAGGACATTTTTTCCTATGTGAATATAAGACAATCAAAATATTAACTATAAATTGCTTGGGTTCCCATTATGTATCCCATGGTGTTCTTCAAATGACTATTTATGGAAAGATTCCAAATGGGAAAATTGGAAATAGGAGTTCTCTTATGAACTCTTCTCATCATATAGAATCTTGTGAATAGACTATTGCCAGACTAGAGACAGTTCTAAATGGATCATGGGAAATCCATTAACCCAGGCTAAATGCACATGCTATTCTGTTATTTGTATTATCCCTTGTATCACTGGGGAATCTATCTCCTTTGCCAAATATGTACTATAAGATTAAAGATGGCATTAAAAAAGATAATATTGGTGTTAGAAAAATCTATCTCCTAGGTAGGAAAGTCTATAAGCTCACTAGCTGATGAGTTATCAGAACTTCATAAAATGACTCTACAAAATTGATTCATATGAGATTATATTCTGGCTTCCTAAGGCTTTCAGTGGACACTAGTGAGGATCCACTGCTATGTATTTGTAAATGAATGTCAAAAGAAAGTTTACCAGAGGTAGTAGGCAGCAGAATCCCAAGCTAGAGAATAAACCAAACAAGCTTATACACCTCCTGAATCTAATTATTTTAAGTATCTTTTTGGTTGGCTTCTAGCGTAGTACGTACCATGGCTCAGAGATGTCCTAATAGTAACACCTGATACACTCTTATTCATAATTATTCACAATATCTCTCATTTGCTGTCTAATCTCTCTAGTTTTAATTGCTGCCATACAGCCACTAAATTCAACAAATGATACACAGATTAAATAAAACTGGTGTAAGTAGGACAATGAAAATCTCAAGCTTCAGAAAACTGGAGAAATTAGTGAAGAAACAAGAGACTTTTGGTGGTGAATGAGAGGCTAACAACCTTTTGTCAAGCTCTCATAACTGAGGGAATGAACAGTTGTGGAGAAACTGACAAAATATAGAGAGGAAGTGCTGGGGATTCCTCAGAGCCCCAAAATTTGTATCCTACTAATTCTTTGAGCTTATATTAACAGGAGTTAATTAATTCCTATTATTTGAGTTGGAATATTTCTTGTGTCTATTTTCTCAAACTCTAATATATGTTATTCTTTGGTTTGAAATATAATTTTATTACTTTTATATAAATTTCTTGCAAAAAAACTGCCACAAAAAGAAAATGCCCTGTGGTCAGACAAATATTGAATGTCAATTATATAAGGAAACACAGTAATCATGCAATAGCAGCTGTAGCTTTTAAATGATTTACTGAGACTTGTAGATGGTCATCACCATGCTCAAGTTCATCCAATGATGGAAATGTTTTTATAATATCAAAGTGACAAATCAAAATTCTAAGAAGCATGAAATTTCAGTTTTCCATGCTTTCCTTATAAAAAAAATAGAACATATATATATATACATACAAAGTGACAATGTGGCCTTGGAAGGGTCCTGTATAAATAAGAGGCCTTGGCACTTAGTTTTCTTTACTTTCAAAGTAAATTTTCCTCTGAATTTTGGTCTAATATTTCTTATTATTGGGTATTGTAGATGTTATTATCACTGGATATTGTGTGAAAAATATTTTAAGACTATCATATACTGACAAATGTAAATTACTCAGATGATTATAAGAAAATAGAACCTAGAACTCTGTCTTTCATATACAAATGGGGTTATCTCCTTAGGGACCCATATATTGGGTAAGGAAGTTAAAATGTGGAGATAGTGAGGGGGATGCTGTGGGATTGTGTTGGTTTACTCTGTCTGAATGGGATGAGCAGGAACTTATTATTTCCTTTCATTACTCATCAATTTACTCCTAACTTTTGAATGTGGCTAGTGAGAGGACCTCAGAGGATGTTTTCATGATTTAAATTAGTTAACAGTGGTAAGTTATTCACAATGTTGCCCAACACACAGCAAGCACTCAATAAATACGAGCTTCAATTAAGATGATTTTCATTGATGCTGTTGCCACTGTTTTTAAATTATCATTCTATATAAATGATGAATTCAGGGACAGAATCATGTCCTTCAATGCTTTGATAAAACATGGATAAAAATATTTCAGAATTATCCTCATGTTAATGTGATCTGGTTTTACTAAACTATCAAACACAACAACAAACAGGAAAGCTAGAGGATAAAAAGTGGTACTTTATATTTTTATTTATTGTGGTTAATAATACAAATAGAATATTCTTTCAGTAACTATAACAAGGTACATCACTAGTGCGGGGTGTTAATAGTGGGGTGGTATATGGAGAAAATTTACCTAAAGAATACTTCTATGGTATATAAATATATTCCTATTGTCATAGGTATGTTTCCTGCATAGATAGAGATCCACACAGCATCCAACAAAATATTGACATTCCCTCTTGGAGAAGTCCCTCTATTTTCTCAAATAAGATAGCAAAAACTCTGGAATATGTATGTTTTTCCTAATAAGGTAAAACAGGCCAATAACCCAAGCCCTTGATCTTAATGCTTGCATTTTTAAGAAACTTATTTCTGTAATGAAACTAAGCCTAATTATAATTAATGCCTAAGTGTTATATCCTGAAAACCTCCTTGTTATTCAAATGTGACCTCTCTATAAGCCAAACTGTTCAAATAGCCTCATTATCTTCCCCCTGAGATAAGCCTCCCTGGCATTGTTGGATTATTACCAAAAGTTAGTGAGTGAAGCATTTGGAAAAAGACTGTGACCAAAAGTGGCAAACATCAAATACAAGAGTTTTTTTATGGTGAAGAGAGTTCAACATGAGTCAGAAAGTCATTCTGGGGGTATCCTTATGTAGATTTCAGGCAGATCTCACAATCTTTCCCATTAAAAAAAAAATTCACAGAGTAGTTTACGATAAATTGAAACATGGTCGTTGCAGAAAACAATTATTGTAACTGTCCACTCAAGTGGGAAGTGTAACTCCTTTTCCAATTTTGATTTTCATTGGACATGTGTTATTACCAGGAACAATATAAATTTAAATTTTAAGTACCCTTCATTTAATGCAGTTTTTAATGAGTGATTTGATTTCCTATGCATTTATATATTAAGCAGACTGTGTAAAATACGAGCGCTGTACTTCATAAAGGAAACTGCAAATGCAGATTCAGTGTTGTATATCTTTGGACAGTTAGTCAAATGGAGATTTAAAATGGAACTTTAATTTGACAGGATAAACTGTAATGCCCGTGTTAAACTGTTTTAAACTTTTCCCTCTTCCTTTTTGCCAATAAAGTTGTAAATAAAGACCATCATACATCAAAATCCAAAAAAAAAAAAAAAAAAAAATTCAAACAAAAGTGCCCCTGAGGGTTCTAGGAAATTCCATACACCATAGACAAGCCATGTTGCCTTATGAAATCAACATTCACTTGTTTTACCTTATTTGGGAATATATGAAAATCTATTTCTCAAATATAATATAGTTATACTCATTTATAAATCCCTTAATCAAGATTCTTATACTCCGTTTATTTGAACATATAATTTTCAATGCACCTGATAAATATATTGCTTAGGGACTTAAATCTTCACATTTTTCATATGCCTGGTGTGTCCTGAAACACAACAGAGTTGTGACAACTCCTATTCTTCAGTTCTTTGGCATTTCGCTCGACAAGTAACAAAAGTATGATGATGGACAAACCTCATTCCAAACACAAGGAATGACTTCTATTGCAAGCAAATCATTCCTTTCCTCTTCCCCTTATTATTTATGTCTTTACTCAGCCTGAATCAGCCAGAGCAGACATCATCTCAAATTCCTCAAGACTCAGGAATGAGCAGAAATAAGTGTGTGTGGGGGTGTAACAATGGACAATTAACTTTAGTTATTGTAGTTATTATGGTGTTAAGGGAGTGACATTTAGAAATGCAATAAAACATTAAAAAATAAAATTAAAAAATAAAATAACAACAAATACATTAGTAAAAAGAAGGAACTCATCAGGCATAAAAAAAACAAATTTTATCCTCTAAAGAAAGCCCTCCCACACTTTCCACATGCCCAGCCATATCTAATCACTTGGTTGAAATTTAAGGATGATATTCACCCCCTCACCAACATCTTCCTGTCTATAGCCTACCATCCCACACCACCTGAATCACTCTCTGCAAGTATCTACACATAATGACTGAGTGCAATTATTGGGTCAGGGAAAGAGTTTGGAATTTTTTTACCTCCAGATTTATGCAATTTCAATTCACAAATACCATGAAAAAAAAAACATAAATGATCAATCTCTTGTACTTGATATTTAATGCAAAGAAATGTGAAACTTAAGAACAATAAAAATATTATCCTGTTGTAAAAATAATCCAAAGCAGATATTTGTAATTTAACTTTCTATACTGTAGTCAATATCATTTTGCATTGTAATTTATTTTTCAGAAAAAAAAATTTCTCAACTCTGCTTATTTATTAATAAATCTGTGCTTATTTATAAATTACCAAATAAATTCCTGGAAAAATGCTTAGCTTGGGAAATATATATTGTATACATAGTCCCTCCCCTCAAGATGTTTACAAATGAAAGAGATAACTAATCACATCATCAATATTCATTGGAAAGCATTATTGCAAATTGTTTCCATTTCCTAGGCTATTTTAAGAAAATACCATGCATTGGTTTGACTTAAACAATGGGAAGTTTTCTTACTGTTTTTATGATAGGAAAATGTCCAAATCAAGGCATTCATCAAGGGCAATGCTTTCTTCCTGAAAACTGACTGCTAGTGATTTTTGGCTACTCTGTATCATAAAAGGAATATCATAACATCTGATGATCTTCCATTCTTTTCTGGGTTTCCTGGATTTCAGCTTCTTCTTTCCAAGGTTTTCTCTCTGTTCCCTCTCTCTCTGCCTCTGTCTCTGTTCTCTTTATAAAGATTCTAGAAATAGTATTCACATCCAAAATGATTCAAGTGGATCACATCTTAACTGAAGTATCATCATTAAATGTCCTCTTTATAATGAGTTCACACCCACAACAATGGAATCAAGGTAAAGAAAAATGAGCCTATATGGCTAAGAGACTTCAAAGTGAGTTGAGAGGGCATTGGAGAGTTTGCGCTAATGCATGTCTCAGCAGGATCTCATTGACTGCCAAATTAAATACTACCTCAAATAGCAGGGCTCCAGAGGGCTCTGGAGACATCCAGACAATATAGTTAGGGCAGATAGCTCTGGAGTTGGGTGTCTTGCCAGTGAACCCTACTTTGGAATTTATGCTCCCCCATATGACAGAGTTGACTCTGTTGTGGTTTCCCTACACATGGCTCTTCTGACTCTTCTATTTGAACCTATAATTAGTACTAGAGTTGATAGTTGTGCATTCAAGAGATGTAAATCTTTTGGCTGTCCATGTACCAACTGGGCCCTTAATCTCAATGGAGTTGCAATACCTACTCTCCAGTTCATTGGACTCACCCAGGACAACTAACAAGGAGATGATGATGGACAACCACCATACCAAGGAACCAAGAGGGTCTACAACTGCAAGCAAGGGAGCCTCATCCATTTGCCCTATGAGATCAAAGCCTTTTCTCAATTAGAGGTGGTGAGGCCATAAACATCCCAGAATCCTCAGGATTGGGGAACAAATTATGGACTAAAGAAGACTTACTTGTGGGAAGCGGCTGTGGCTCAATCAGTAGGGCTCCCGTTTACCATATGGGAGGCCCCGGGTTCGGTTCCTGGGGCCTCCTGGTGAAGGCAAGCCCGCCCGCACGGCGTGGTTAGCTGACCCAGCGAGCACAAGCAGCAAGGGGGGGATAAATGAATAAATAAATAAAAATCTTTTAAAAAAAAAAAAGAAGAAGAAGACTTACTTGTAATCTAATATAGACTCAATTTGATTCAAGCAATGTAAGAACTTACATCATTGATGAGGAGGGAGTGGCCACAGGAGTTTCTGATGGCAGGGAGAGGGAAAAAGAGGTTTAATATTGGGGGCATTTTTTGGGACTTGGGAATAGTCCTGAATGAAATTGCAATGACAGATACAGGCCATTATATATCTTGTCATAACCTACTAAATTGTGCAGGAGAGAGTGTAAACTACAATTTAAATTATAATCAATGCTTAGAGACAATGCTCAAAAAATGTGTTCATCAATTGTAACAAATGTACCACACGAATGAAGAATGTTGTTAATATGGAAAATGTGGAAGCTGTAGGGAGCAGGGCATATGGGAACCCCCTCTATTTTTTATGTAATATTTATGAAATCTAAGTATCTTTTAAAAATATATATTTAAAAAAGAATGTTTTTCTGGACTACATACAGTTTCAAGCCACAACACAGGTATATGGATTAGGTAGAATGTGTTCAAGAAGAATGTCATCTAATCATACTTGGGCTGGTAAGGGTAAATAAAGGAAGAGAGAGTGATATACACAGGTATCAAGGAGAAATATTCTGCAAAAAATATAAATTAAATGGAGATATCAAAAATTATACAAATTTGAGATAGAAAATTATGTAAGTATATTACAGATAATTTAACATTTTGGCAGCCTTAAAACCTATTATTATACATACTCCAATTTTGGATAGACAGTAAATTTTTAGTACATGTAGTGAAAAAGTGTTTGGTAGGATAAAATAATTCCTCTATTTGAGAGCAATTTGCTTGGATATAACATTTGTATTTCTTATGAAAATTTAAATAAAACAAAAGGAACAACAACAACAACAACAAAAAAAAACTGTGTTAATTCAAGACAATTTCCTTGGATGATATCTGACAACCTGATAAGACCTTGGATGGCATCTCCTCAAATCTACCTAAAAATCTTAGCAGTTACCATTTTCATCTACATTCAAGTTTCCATGGGAAATATCCTGATGAATGTTATTTCCCCCATCACAAAACATTTGCAATAACATTATCATGATCAGATACATGTACATGCTAGACCTTTGCCCAGTTCTGCATCCTTTTTCTCCATAGAACTGAAAAAAATATGAAAAGCAGGAAGAGAGAAGTTATATATTATGATATGTTTAAGGACAGGAAAACAGATTTGTTATCTGTGGAAAAGGTAAAGTAAATAGGCTTGTTTCAGCATAAATTTTCATGTGCATATCAAGAGAGAAATGTAGGAAGAAGGCAGAGGTGAAAATTTATTTAGTAGAAAATATTTCAAATATTTTTATAACATAGGGCTTTGTTTATAAACTTTGTTTTCATGATTGCTTGCCTGATATTAAAGGAATGACTCCACTAATACAGTTCCAATATTATATATTTTAAAAATTGAACACTTATTTTTTCCTTAAAATTTTTATTACAATTAGACATGAAGTAAATTGGGATTGCATTGAATCTATAATTCAGCTTGTGAATAACTGGCATTTTCACATTATTTATTTTCTAATCCAGAAAATGGAGTATATTTCCATTTATATATATCTTCTTTCATTCTATTAAACAATATGCTTCATTTAGTTTCAAATACAGAAGTCTTAAGAGCATATTCTAGAATTTCTGCTAACAATTTGATCACATTATAAGTGGCTTTGTTTATTTCATTTTATTTTTGAGTTGTTGCAGATTGATTTTTTTTTACCTTGATTTGTATTTATGACACATACTAAAAGTACTTGTTAGATCACCAGGATTGTTTCTAGATTCTTTGGATTTTCTACATACACTTCCATGCCATGTATGAATGAATCTTACAAATTCCCCTGAAATCTGTGTGCCATCCTTTCTCTTGTTATACTACACTATTTAATGAAATATATCATGAATGTTCCTGATATATTTCCACAAATTCAAATAGTAAATGTTCAATTGTTCACCATAAAGTAAAACAAACAGATTTTTCCAGACTCACATTGTCAGAATAAAGAAATCCTTTTTGAGAATTGTTTATCTGAAAATATCTTAACATTTATTAAATACTTTTTATGCATCCATCGACATATTCCCACTTTTTCTCCTTCATTTAAGGTATTAATGATCTGGATTATACTTATTTCAAAATTTCATCAAATTTGCACTCCTTGAATAAATACTATCTGTATAATATGACTTATATAATCAATTTGCCAATATTAAGAGGTGGGTTTCTGGGCCTCAATTCATAAGAAATATTCTATAATTTTCCATTATTACAATGTACTGTTGAAGTTTTATATCTAAGTTATCCTCATGAAATGAATTGGCAATGTTTTTCTTTATTATTTTATTTTAATATTTGGAAACATCTGCAGACTATTATAATTATACTAAGAAGTAGTCATATGTTTATGGTAGAAATATATAGATTTTTGTAGAAATAGTTTCATTAAAATAAAGAAATTCTTCATTATAATATTAATTTTATTTCACTTTAAATTCTAAAGAATTGTTGAATAGAGTTCAGTATGTAACTAAATCATTTTGCATTTTTAATGAGCTCATAATTCAACATCATATGACATCCTTTTCTGGTCACTAAATCGAGAAACAATATCACTTGTGAACAAAACAATAAGCAATCTTCAAAAATTGTTCATATCTGGTATGAATAATTTTGTAGTTGCAAATGATATCCTACAATTAAATTTAAAGAAAAATTGAGTTCCCTTGTTTGTCTACTCTGCAAAACATTTTGAAAAATATGTAGGCTCAATATCTATCCCAAGTTATTTTAACTAGAAATTAAGAAATGTGACAGATTCATTGTATGAATTATTATTTTAAAGATACTGTTCACATATTCTCATTTTATTTGTGAATAGATTTATTTCATGTATGGAAATGGGATGATTAGCTAAGACCATAAAATACAATTCTTCATTCCAGCATGAGAGGTAAAACTTGATAAGATTTACATGATTTAGAGAAGAAAGTTTCCAATGTTTACTATAGCACAATGTGAAAAACAATAATTGTAATTTGAAAAAGAAACATGGTATTTTAATTGATGTCATCAATATGGTGTCAAAAGACATCCCCTGGAAAAGTTTTCCCAGAAAATTATCAAGTAAAAGTATAAATTCCACTTGCTTAGAACTAAGGAAAATGTTAGAGACTGGAGACTGAATTCAAAAGGGCTGAACTGAATAAACAGAAAATATCAGGTAAGAGAATTCCATCCCAGAGAGCCAGTCAGTTCCTATTTCCCCTCCCCCTCTCTTGGTCCCCATGTAGCTTGTGATTAACATATAGGCAGCACAGCCTGGCTCCCAGTGAATACAGACACAGACCAAAAGCCCATTCACAGCAGCAGAATTCCATGCATATCCAAGCAAAGGGACCTAAGTCCCTAGAGATCCAGGGAAGAAAACAAGCCATTGAAGTGTGCTATATATAAAAGGGCCCCATAGGGGATAAAAAAGAAAGGCCACCATGGAAAGTTTTGTAAGAAATATTGTGACATCACTGGATCCAGTTCAGTTCAGCTGGAACATCTAAAGGTAAAATGAACATTTCTGAAGTGACCCACTTTTCTAGATTAACCCTATCTGGTGCTCTGGTGTGGAACACTGAATAGAGAAGAAACCAGAGAACAGAAAACTTCATAGACAACAATTGGAAGGTTAAAATGAATTGTTATAAGATAGGATGGGTCATAGAACTAAAAATTTAGAGGAAAAAGGGCAATCAATGAGTGAGATAATTCAAAAAAATCATAGAAGCTGATCAAGAACAGACTGCACAAAAACATGCAGAACAGATCACAGTTCCTGAAAAATGAACAGATGAAATCAAGCTTTCTCCTGGGAGTAAAATTTTGCACAAAAATGTAACTTCAAAAATCGAGATCCTAGAAAGTTCTAGGGAAAGAATCTGATTAAAAAAGCAAAAAAATTCTAAAGAGGTAAACAAGGACGATTCTAAAGATTTAAAATAATTTAGAACAAGTGTCAAAGAAGAGCCTTAAAACAAAGTCAGTCAACAATAAAATCCCTAAACAAGAGGGATAAGCAGACATTCAGAGTAAATTTATGAAGGTAAACAGATATGTAAACATCAGCAAAAAAGGTACAAGCCAACCTAAGAAACAGGAAGATATGGCTCAGGCAAGAAAATAAATTACACCTTCAGAGAGACTCAGAAGTCATTATGACCAATTAAAGATGTTCAAACAATCACCGGGATCAATAGGAGGAGGTGAAGGGAAATATTCCTTAAAGAGATAAGTGATATTAAGAAGACAATATGTGAGCATAAAGAATATTTTTTTAAGTATAAAAGAAAACACATAATCAAAGTGATGGGGATGAAAAGCAAAATAGTAGAGATTAAAAATATACTACAGGTTTATAATAACAAATTTGATTAGGCAGAGGAAAAATCAATGATCTAGAAGAATGGACAATCAAAAGTATACAACCAAAAGAACAGATAAAAAATAGAAGAAAGTGAGTAGTGTCTCAGGGATTTGAGTGATATGAAGTGGACAAAAATACATGGATATCTCAGAAGTAGAAATGAAGGAAAAAGGTGAGGAAGAATAAGAAAATTTCAGGAAAAATTTCCCAACTCTTAAAAGAAACATAAATAGATATGTCTAGGAAGTGCAAACTACTAGAGACATAATGAATCTTAATAGACCTAGTCTGAAATACATCCTAATCAGAATGTCAAATGTAAAAGATAAGGAGAGCATTTTAAAAGCAGCAAGATTGATCACATTCAAGGGACCCACAATAAGACTAAGTGCTGATTCCCCATCAGAATCCATGTAGATGAGAAGAGAGAAGTACAAAGTATTTAACCTACTGAACAGGAAAATTTAGGCAAAAATTTTTTATTTTGCAAAATTGTCCTTCAAAATGAGGGAGTTTAAAATATTCCCAGATAAACAGAAACAGAAGGAGAGAGTCTTGTAATACTTGACCTACAAGAATTACAAAAGGTAATGTCTTCTTACCTACATGGAACATCTGGACAGAAGATCAATAAGGAAATAGAGAAATTGAATAATATGATAAATGAATAAGATTAAACAGACATACAGAACATTGTTCCCCAAAATAAAACAGCAGAATATACATTCTTTTCAAGTTTACATAGATCATTTTTCTGGATAGACCAGATGTTGGGTAACAAAACAATCTCAATAAATTTAGAAAGATTGGAATCATACAAAGCATCATTTTATTACCAAGATGGAAGGAACATGGAAATAAATAAAATGTGGAGAACTGTAAAATCGACAAAGATATATGGAATTTAAATAACACTCTCTTAAACAATCAATAGATCAAAGAAAAAATTGTAAAGGAATTCAGTAAATACCTTGAGATGAACCAAAATGAGAACACAGTATATGAATATTTATGGGATGCATCGGAAACATGGGATGAGAGGGAAATTTAAAGCCCTAAACACTTACAATAGAAAATAAGAAAGAACTAAAATAAAATACCTAACTACACACCTGGAAGAAACAGAAAAATAATAGCAACCTAACCCCAATAAAAGCAGAAGGAAAATAACAACAAAGACTGGAGAAAAATTATATAACATTGAGAATAAAAGCCAATAGCCTTATGTATCTATTCCAAAAATAGATATTGGATTATGCTTGTAAACTGGTCTGTTCATCTGGGCATGATTAAGTTATGATTAGGGTTTTGACTGGGCCATGTCAGGAGGGTATTGAGCCCTGCCCCTTGGTGGGTGGGGTCTCAAAGATAAAAGATATGGCAAATGACAGAGTTGGAGTTTTGAGTTGGAGTTCTGATGTTGGAATTTTGATGCTGGAGCCCAGGGAGGTTAGCAGACAGAGGAGCTTGATCATGAGGAAGGAGAGAAGGCCCCAGGATAGAGATGAGCCATTCACCTGATAGTCTACAGCTGGCCTGTGGAAAGAGACAAAGCCTAGGGAGCCTCATAATCTACAGCTGACCTTGTGGAAGAAACAGAGGAGCTAAGCCCAGAGAGAAATGGAGCCCTGGGAAGAGAGGAACCCAAGAAGCCTAAACCCTGGCAGATGTCAGCAGCTGTCTTGCTCCAACACGTGGCCATAGACTTTGGTTAGGGAAGAAACTTATGCTTTATGGGCTGGTAACTGTGGGCTTCTACCCCAAATAAATATCCTTTATAAAAACCAACCGGTTTCTGGTATTTTGTATCAGCACCCCTTTGGCTGACTAATACACTGTATGAAACCAAACTTTGGCTCTTTCAAAAGAGCAATTCAGCTGACAAGCAATTAGCTAGATGGATAAAGAGAAAGAGAAGATGAAAATAAATACAATCAGGAATGAGAGGGTGAATATTATTACTGGCCCCAAATAATTAAAATGGATCATAAGAGAAAACTATGAACAAATCTATGCCAACAAATTAGACAACCCATATTAAAAGGACTTATACTTATGAGCAAACTAAAAACTAACATTGGCTGTAGAAGATATAGAAGAACTGAACAGACCAATTACAAGTAAAGATAATGAATCTGAAAAAGAAAAACCCAGGACCATATGCTTTCAAAGGTGAACTCTATGAATCACTCCAAGAATAATTAATACCATTCTGCTCATATTCCTCCAAAAAATTGAGGAGGAGGGAACATTACTTAACTCATTCTATGAGGCTAATATCACCACATTATCAAAGCCAGATATAGATACTACAAGAAAAGAAAATTACAGACCAATTTCTCTTAAGTATATAGATGCAAATATTTTCATCAAAATATTTGTAAATTGAATCCAACATCACATCCAAATAATTAGATATTGTAATCAATTGACATTTTTTCACTGGGTATATAAGGGTGTTCAGCATAAGAAAATAAATTAATGGAATACATCTCATTAACTATAGGAAGTGGAAAACACAGAATCATCACAATCATCTCAATTGAGACAAATATATTTTTAAAATTTTTATTTTATTGAAGTGTATCATTCATACATGGAAATACATAAAAAAGTAAGTGTATATTAAAAGATGTGAACTTAAAAAATAAACTTGCATAACATCATACAAAGGTCCCATACATCACCCCACCACCACCACCCTGCATCGTTGTGAAACTTTTGTTAGAAACTATGCAAAAGCATCTTCAAAATATTACTACAATCTATAGTACATATCTTATACTTGGTGTATTTTTCCCGCAACACACACTATTGGACTGGCTTCTTTCCACCAAGATGAGAAATATAATTTCACTCAATTTAGTATCCTTTCTTGATAAAACCCTTAGAGCAATAAGAATAGAAGGAAATGTCCTCAACATGACAAAGTTCGTGTATGAGGAACCCATAGCTAACATCAAGCTTAAAGGTGAAAGACTGCAAGCTTTCCCTCTAAGATCTGGAAAAAAGCCAAGAATGCCCACTGTTATTCATCATCATATCACAGGATCTAGCCAGAACAATTAGGCAAGAAAAAGAAATAAAAAACATTCAAATTTGAAAGAAAGAACTAATTTTTTTTCTATTATTACAACATGATCCTATATAAATCATGTCCTGAAAAACTGAAAAGAAACAAATAGAGCAAAGTGGTAGGGTATAAGATCAACACGCAAAAATCAGTAGTATTTCTATACACTAGTAATGAGCAAGCTGAAGTGGAAATCAAGAAAAATTTCTATGTATAATAGCATCTAAAAGAATAAAATATCTAGGAATAGATTTAATCAAAGATGTAAACAACTTGTACACAGAAAATGACAAAACATTGCTAAAAGAAATAAAAAGGATCTAAATATGTGTAAAGACATCCCATGATCATGGAGTGGAAAACAAAACCTCATTAAGATATCAAATCTACCTTATATGCTTTACCGATTCAATTCAAATCCAATCAATAGTCTGCAATGTAGAATTTCAACAGTCTGCAATGCAGAAATGGAAAAGCCAATTATCAAATTTATTGGAAAGATATGGATTCCCAAATAGTCAAAAAATATCTTGAAAAAGAAGAACCAGATTGGAGGACTCACACTTCTTGACTTTAAAGCACATGACAAATCTGCAGTGGTCAAAACAGCATGGTACCAGAACAAGCAAAGGTATATCTACAAATGAAGTTGAATTAAGAGTTCAGAATTAGACCCTCACACCTATGGCCAATTGATTTTTGATAAGGCTGCTAAGTCTACTCAACTGGGGAAAACATCTTCAACAAATGATGCTGGGAGAAATGAATATCCATATATGAGAGAATGAAATAACACTCACATCTAACACCATATAAAAATTAACTCAAATGGATCAATGCCTTAAATTTAAGAGCCAATACTGTAAAACCCTTAAAAGAAAATGTTGGGAAGTATCCTCAAGATCTAGTGCTTAACAATGGTTTCTTAGTTTACATCAAAGAATAAGCAACAAAAAATAAAAAATAGATAAATGGGACCTCACCAAAAAAAAAAAAAAAAAAAATTCTGAATCAAAAGTCTTTGTCATGGAAGATTTCAAGAAAGATTTCTCTCCCTACTCAATGTGGGAGAAATCTTTGGAAACCACATACTATTTAAGGTTTACTATCCAGAATATATAGTGAAATCATACAACTCAACAATAAAAACATAAACAATTCATTTAAAAGATGTGCAAATACAAAAATGACCAAAAAATTAATGGAATGATGCTTAACTTCTACCTATTAGGGGAAAACAAATCAAAACCACAATGAGATATCATATTACACCCACTAGAATGGACACTATTAAAAAAAATAGAAACATACAAGTGTTGGAGAGGATGTGGAGGAAAAGCATCACTCATTCATTACTCATTGGAATGCGAAATTTGAAGCCACTGTGTAAAGACAGTTTGGCAGTTCCTCAGGAAGCTATGAATACTCTGGGACCCAGCTATGCCACCACTATGCATATACATAGAAGAATTGAAAGTAGGGACTCAAATGGATATTTGAAAACCAATGTTCATAGCACCATTATTCACAATTGCTAAATAATCAGAAGCAAGCCATGTCCATCAATAGATGAATGGGTAAACTGTGGAATATACATATGATGTAATATTATTAAGTTCTAGAAAGGAATGCATGCATCAACATGGATGAATCTTAAGAATATTACATTGAATGAAATAAGTGAGAAACAAAAGGAAAAATATTGAATGATCTCATTGGCATGAACCAATTATCATAAAGAAGCTATAGAATTAAAATCTAGAATATAGTTTGCCAGGTGATAGGTTGGTATAGAGAACAGGGAGCTGATGCTTAATTTGTGCAGAATTGGTTGATTGTAAAGGTTTGGAAATGGATGTATGTGATGGTATCACATTATTAGGAGTGTAAATGTGGTTGAAAGGGGAAGTTTTGGATTGTGTATACAACAATACGGCAAGGTATTAATAATAGAGTGGCATATGGGAAAATATACCTTATGCAAAATATGGACTATAGTTTAAAGGACTATTAATATCCTTTCATCAGTTATGCACACAAATGCAAAGTGTCAAAAATAGTGTAATATATGGGAATTTTTAAAATGAAATTTTTGTATATCTAAATAATTCTCATTAAAACATAACAAAATCATTATGCTAAGTGATAGACAACCAGGCTCAAAATACTACATATTGCATGATTCTATTTAAATGACATGTAAATCCAAAAATATATAGAGACAGAAATAGATTAGTGGTTATGTATGGCTTGGGAAAGCCAGAGGGATTGAAAAGTGACTGCAAATGAGTATGGAGTAAGGATAGTGGGAAGATGGCAATGGACAAGAGGCAGAGCTGAATGCTCCCACAAAAACAATGGATAAAGAGCCAAAAGCTGCCACAAGGACCTGCTTTGGGGGTCAACAGAACAGAACAGTGCTACACATTTCCCAGGATGTGAGGGACAGAGAGACAAAGAAGCTAAAATGACAAACATGAGTTTCAAAGCCCCCATGGTGACAGGAAGGTCTCTCTTTCCCCATCCCCAAGATATTAAGCTGCTGTAAAACCCCTGGTTCACTGCAGCCAACTGAGAGGCAAAGACACATCTTCCTCCCTGTCAGCTCTTTCAATGGAAAAGATGGGGGAATTGGGGGTGCTTTTCCTCAGTGAATGTGGCTAGCAGAACCCACTTTGAATCTCTAATCTGGAGATTAAACAGAGGAACACAGGAAAGCCAAGACTGAAACACCTCTGTGGAAAGATGTACTGATTATTGCCATCTGCTGGCCAGTCTGGAAATTGCTTAGGTAAAAACTGTTCTCTGCACTCTCTGTATCCAACCCCTTGGAGAAAATCTGTGCCCTGCTAGTGAGTCCCTGGTCTGAATTGAGAACATAAGCTGGGCAGTTTTAAAGAGTGAGAATAAGTTGAAGCAAATATCAAAGAATTGTGAAAAAAATAGGCAAGAGAGAGAAACTAGCCACAAGAGTAAATTCATCAACATATTCAAATGCTTAGTCATGAGCAAAAAATTAATTCAATACTAGGAAATAGGAAGAGATGACCCAACCAAAAGAACAAACCGAACATTAATTAGTGATACACAAACCTCCAAAAACACTTCAAAGAATTTAAAGAACATATGACCAAAGAAATAAAGGATATTAAGAAGACACGGGGAGAGAATAAAGACCAATTTGAAAGCCCACAAAGAAATATAACAGATCTTATGGGAATGAAAGACATGATAGATGAGATTAAAAAAAACTTACGGGAAGCGGCTGTGGCTCAATCAGTAGGGCTCCCGTTTACCATATGGGAGGCCCCGGGCCCGGTTCCCGGGGCCTCCTGGTGAAGGCAAGCCCGCCCGCACGGCGTGGTTAGCTGACCCAGCGAGCACAAGCAGCAAGGGGGGGATAAATGAATAAATAAATAAAATCTTTAAAAAAAAAAAAAAACTTTAAAGGCACATAAGAGATTTTACTTGTTTTAAGACAGAATTGGTGATTTTGAATTCAGAACATCTGAACTGGAAAAGATAAGAGAACAGAAAGAGAAGTGAAGGGAAAAAATGGAAGAGTCACAGGAAATTGCATGACAATGTGAAATGCACAAATATTCACATTATTGGTGTCCCAGGAGGTGAAGAGAATGGAAAAGGGGTAGAAAAATATTTGAGGAAATAATGACTGAAAACTTCCCAACCCTTATGAAGGATATACATCTCAATATCCAAGAAGGACAACACACCCCAAACAGAATAAAGGTTATTGAGTTTTCTTTTTGGAATAATGAAAATACTCTAAAATTTATTGTGGTGAACAAAGCACACCTTTTTGATTACACAAAAGTCATTGCTTTTAGACTTTAGGCAGATGATATGGTATGTGGATATACCTTAATAAAACTTCTTTAAAACAAAGACACATAATATGGGATGGAAAAATATGCAGCAGAGATGATGGAATAGGTGTCATACTGCACTATAAATTGGGAAAGGAAAGAACAAGTAACACTTATTATTTCTATTTTTCCTTCTGTTAAATGACATTTATTTTATACATCCTTTTAGTTTGTAAGGATTTTTTTCCCTACTTGTGTTGACTTAAAATAGATTAATGTAATGCAGTATTCTTGTAATGAAAAGGTCATACCTGTTAAGCAGCCAATATCAATTATATGTAATTTCATAATATTTCCTGCATGACAATAGATGAACTTGCTTCCAAACATAAGAAATCACTAACAGAGAATGACAATCAGTGACTCTGCTTAACCTTTTACAAGACAAAGTCTAGAATATTTTTCTGTGTTGAATGAAATTTATTTTTGATGTTGTCATATGTTTTTTTTAAAAAAGATACTTAGATTACATAAGTATTAACACAGAAAATATAGGGATTCCCATAAGCCCCACCTCCCACACCTCCCCAACCTCCACATAAACATCCTTTATTAGTGTGGAACATTAATTGCAATTGATAAACATATTCTGGGGGTTTGCCATTAATCATGGCCAATAGTTCACATTGTAGAACACACTGTCTCCCACACAGTTCTGCATGTTATATGATATAAAATGGCCTAAATCTGTCCAGGATCCTGGGGGAAGGGTTGGGAGAGGAGGCCAGGTGAACACTGGGGATTTGTGGGTTAGAGGTTGAAATGCCATATGTGTGTTTTTATGACCCAGTTTTAGTGGAACATCTTGAACAAAGTTATGCCTATTCATTAGGAAAATTAACAAATCTACTCACTTTATTCTTATTTCCACAAAATAACATATGAATTAATTGAGTTCCTCTCCATGTACCCTGCTTCAAACTAGGTTATTGCCCATTTGAAAAATATCCTTTTTTTTTTCCTCCACACAAAGCTTTACTCAATGAAACACAGATAAAGAAGATTACCAAATCCTCTGGTCAAATCTCATCATGAACAGCAATTTTTTCTTGTTCATTTGCTTCCATTTTTTTTTTTTTTTTGTGGTTTGTTATATATAATTGAGTCTATTGAGTATATAGAATCAAATTACTTAATCTCATCAGTCAGGCAACTGCTTTAATATTGGGCTTCTTTGTGTCCTCCTAGGATTGTCTTATGTTTTCAACTATCAAATTACACACACACACACACACACAAAAACACCATAAAGACAAACTTACCCATCTTGATTTCAAAATAAAGAACACTTTACAAGATCATTGTTTAATAGGCCAAATTAAGAAAATGCTGAGACAAGGTACAGGAATATTGGAAATATCTAGAAGAGATTATGGCTATGGTCTTTTTACTGTTTTCTAAATAAGCACTATTAATTGATCTCTCTGAAAATCAAACTCACACATTGAAACAAGGAATGTAATCCCTTGCAGGTCTGTTATACAGGTAAAATAGCATATGCAAAAGTGCTAACACACCACAGTGATGTATAAAGAATTACTTAGGACTATTTTGCCATTTATGCACTCTTTGGTTCATGCAAATGTGGGCTAGCCAAAACCAGAGAATGTCTTTAGGAGTCTGTGTGAAATATATCCATATACAGAAATATAGATTTTGATAGGTAAATTAATAGAGAAATCGATATATAGAGAGATAGATTTAGAGAAAGATAGAGATAGATGGTAGAGATAAATTTTTAAAAGATGCATGCTTTACTTTAAATCAATTTCTACTTAAATTTCTAAAATTTCTCGAAGTCTAAAGCAATATAATACCTTGATTTTTTTGTTAAATTATGTTACATAAGCATGCCATGACATTGCAATAGTTTTGATAAGACTAATATTGTAGAGAAAATTGAAAGTCACATGTTATGTATGTGATGTTGGCACATTACAAAACGAAGGAGGTGCAAATTAGTTGTGGGACTAAAGATTTTTTTTCTAAATTATACAGGAAAATAAATTAAGAAGGAGAGAATGAGGCTGTGGAGCAATCAGACCAGTGGAAGTGACTTTGTTCTACTGGGACTAAGTCACTATATTCACGCTCCCTATCTCCTCTTCATGTTTATCTTCTTGGTGTTTCTTGTTTCTTCCTATGCTTGTCAGAAATATCATGATGTTGATTCTCATTTGGTTGGACTCTTGACTCCATGCCCCTATGTATTTCCTTCTCAGCCAACTTTCCATCATGAGCCTCTTCTATAGCCCTGCTCTTTTCAACAAAATAGCCACTAAATTCCTGTCTGGAAAGAATACCATTTTTTTTATTAATTGTGGCATTCAGCTCACCTCTTCACTACACTTTTTGGAGCAGACTGCCTTCTCCTGGCTGTCATGGCTTATGACTGCTATGTGGCTGTATGCCACCCTCTCTGTTACTCTGTTCTCATACTCCCAAAAATCTGTGCCTACATGGTGGCTGGCACCTGGCTTGATGCTCTGCTCAATACCTTGATTGATGTCATAGGTACTCTGAATCTCCCTTACTGGAACTCCAGGGAAATTATTTTTGAGATTCCAGCTCTCCTGAAACTTGTTTGTACTGATATATCTCTGTATAAAAATGGGCTTTTAAAATTAGTGGTGCTGTGTTTTTCTTCCTTTTAATATCTGCTATCATGGCCTCATATGGGTATATACATTTTACTGTTTTAAAATTAAGATCAAACTTAGGAATAAGAATGGCAACCTGTTCTTGCTGTATGAATGTGGTGTCTCTCCTCTATGGGACACCTATCATCAAGTATTTTCTGCTCAAAGCCTACCATACCACTGAACTGGATTAAGTATTATCTGCCATCTACACTATTGTCACCCCCATGCTTAACACTCTCATCTACAGTCTTTGAAAACTAAAGGGTAGTGGGGCCTTCAGAAAAGTTCTGGGTAGGTAAACCTCCAAAAAATATTAATATATCTATAGAATAATGCATGAGAGCATGGACCTCATATTAGGAACAAGATTACTATAACAGATAAAAAACCTACACAACAAATTCCTTCAATGTGCTTTTGATAAATGATAATGGATCAGATAATTTCATCTGCTGAATCTCATTAGAGTGTCACAGAACTATTAAGCAGAATCTATTTCAGAATACACCCAATATTTGCAGGTGCTAGCAAACAATAGGTAGAGCACAAATATCTTTTCACATTAGACAAGAGGAAAAATGTACAAAGTAGGCAATATTGACTCTATTCTGAATTTTACACTTATTTTCCCCAAATAGTATTAATATAATAGTGTAACATCATTTAAAAATAAGTATTAGTTTTCATTTTGTTTTCAAAGAAGTTTTAGGACACAATAAAGTCACATACAGAATACAGGGGACTCCCATATGCCCAACATCTTTCCCCTTTTCCCAAATCCCATATTAATACATTTTTATATGTGGATGGTACATTTGTTACAACTGATATACAAATAGTGAAACATAGCTACAAGCCATGGTCAATAGTTTACATTATGGTTTACATTTTAGACTGTACAGTTTTATAAATTGTCATGATATTTAACATGGCCTGTGTCCATCATCGTAACATCATGGAGAATACTTTCATTGCCCACTAAATACCCCCATTCTATCTATTCTATTCTTCCCTCCCTCTCCCCTCAGGGTCCATGGCAACCACCCAGCTTCACTCCTTGGATGACAAGATTCATAGTTGTTTGCAACAACACTGACGTCTTGACACACTGTTTTCTCCTCCCCTATTAGGAAATGTCCATATTATCAAAGCCCTTCTTTCTGAGAATATATTGGTCCTACCCAGGATGGGAGTCCAGCTCTTTCCCACTAATTATGTGGGTCTCCACCCACTGATACCACATGTTATGACAAAATGATCACTCGCACACTCCCTAGAAGGCTGCCCAAGGTGGGCCATGTCCTGAATGCTCCAACATCCGACACCCTAAGCCAGGAACCATTCCTTGTCACATTGCCATAAGAGAGTTCCCAACTTTGTACATTCAACCACATACCTTCCAATCCCAAGTGTTCACCTAGTCCTTCCCCCAAACCTTCCCTCTGTTCCATGGAATCCAACCCACCCTCCCACTCTACCCCCTGTCAATTCTGCACCGTCCAACCCAAGAGTATCACTACACCTCTGCCCAACTACACACTTTCACATTATCAGAGACTTCACCTGTATGGATTTTGGCTTAAAAACTTCTTCTCCTTTTCTATTTCCTATAAACTTATCTTCCAGACAATAGCTTTATGAGTCTGCTCGATAAGCTTAATTCATATCAGTAAGGTCATGTAGTATTTGTCCAGTGCATTGTTTGCTTCACTCAACACAAGTTCCTAAAGATTCATCCATGTTATCCTGTGTGTTCGCACTGTATTCCTTCTTACAGCTGAGTAATATTCATTGTATGTATGCACCACATTTTGTATATCCACTCATCTTCTGATGAAGATTTGTTGATTCCAACTTTTGGCAATAGTGAATAATGCTGCTATGAACATTGGTTTGCATATATCTGTTCATGTCTTAGGTTTCAATTCTTCTGGATATATACCCAGCAATGGAATTGCTGGATCATATGGCAGTTCTATAATTAGTTTTCTGAGGAACCTGTAAACTATCCTCCACAATGGCTGGACCTTTCTACATTCCCACCAGCATGGTTGAGGGTTCCCATTCCTCCACATCCTCTCCAGCACTTATAGTCAACTGACTTTTTAATAGAAGCCAGGATAATGGGTGTAGTTTTTTGTTTTTGTTTTTTTTATTTGATGGGAGACAGTAATATTTTATTGATTTTTATCTGGTCCTTTTATGAAGTCTGTAGGCTTTATCAATGAAGTAGCTATATTACATTCTCCAAAGTAGAAATCAATATGACAAAATGGGCATATTACTTGGTTTGTTGTGATCAGTAACTTTAAATTGAAAAATTAAAGATCTACTGTTTACCATATATTATTCTTATAGATGGAGAAAAATCGTTATAAAGACTTTTCTAATTTTCTCCTTGTTCTCAGAGGAAAATAGAGCATTGTACTTTTTATTTCTGTTTGATAGCAAAATTTAAAATGGGATAAACAGCTTATATAGAGTTCATAGATAATGACAAATTTGAAAGCATGCTACTTTGATTATGACTCCTACAAGAAGTTAATTTAATGGTAATTGTACTTCATAGCCATAATTTTATAATCAACAATAAAACTAAATGAATAACCTGGAAGGCTTAAACAACAACTAAAAGCAGAGATAACACATTTTTCCTGACACAGCCAGAAATCTATAACTACTCTGTTTTTTTTAAAGTGAGCATTTTCAGTTTTTTAAAAAAATTATCAATAGAGCAAATTAATCTAGATTCACTCAGTAAAAATTCTTGCTAGAGCAGCTTGAGGTATTGTGGTAACAGGACAAAGAAATATAAAATTTTCTAAGCTTTTGATGTGCATTTGCTTAATAGCTAGTGAAGGTGAACATCTTTTCATGTGCTTTTTAGCCATTTGTATTTTTTCCTTGGAGAAATGTCTTTTAAAGTTGTTTACCCATTTTTTAAATGGGTGCTTTTTTGTTTTTAATTTTTAGGTGCAGGATTTCTTTATATATTCTGGATATTAGGCTCCTATCAGATATATTGTTGCCAAGTATTTTCTCCCAATGTATAGACTGCCTTTTTATTTTCTTGATATCCTCCTTTGAGGTGCAAAAGTTTTTAATTTTGAGGAGATCCCACTTACCTATGTTTTTTTTCACTGCTCATGTTTTGGTTGTCATGAAAACATTTCTGTTTACAAGGTCCTTTAGACACTTCCCTCCATTATCTTCCAAAGTCTTTATGGTATTGGTTCTTATATTTAGATCTTTGATCCACCTTGAATTGTTCAAGATGTGAGATGGTGTTTCTCTCTCATTCTTTTGGGTATGGATATCCAGTTCTCCAAGCACTGTTTGTTTCTCTCCCAGTTGAGTAGGCTTGATGGCCTTGTCAAATATCAGATAAGTGTATATGCGAGGATCTGTAACAGAACTTTAAAATCAGTTCCATTGGTCAGTATGTCTATCCTTGTTGCAATACCATGCAGTTTTGACCACTGTGGCTTTTTAGTATGTTTTAACATCAGGTAGTGTGATTCTTCTGAATTCATTTTTCTTTTTCAATATGTCTTTTGGCAATTTAGGGCCTCTTACCCTTCCAAATAAATTTCATTGTTGGTTTTTCCAATTCAGTAAAAAATGTTGTGTTGATTTTTATTGGGATTACATTTAATCTGTAGATTAGTTTGGGTAGGTTAGACATCTTAATGATGTTACTCTACCTATCCATGAATAGGGAATATTCTTCCATTTATTTAAGTCTTTGATTTCCTTTAACAGTGTTGTGTAGTTTGTATAATCAATTATATCTGTAGTTAAATTTATTCCTAGGTATTTGGTTTTTTTCACTTACTATTTTTTTGTGCCGCCCCCCCCCCTCCAACTGGTCCTGACAGCTGAGGGGAGGCCTTTTCACTTACTATTATAAATGGTATTTTTTTCTTGATATCCTCCTCAGCTTGCTCATTATTGGTGTACAGAAATACTACTTATTTTTGCACATTGATCTTATAACCTATGATTTTACTTAACTCATTTTTAAGTTCTAAAAGCTTTTTTTTATATTTCTCAGGTCTTTCTATGTATAGGATCATGTCACTGGCAAATAGTGAAATTTTTACTTATGCCTTTCAATTTGGATGCATTTTATATCTTTTCCTAGCCTCAATTCTTGAGCAAGTACTTCTAAAACCCTGGTAAATAGGAGCAGTGATAGTGGGCATCCTTTTCTTGTTCCCAATCTTAGAGGGAAAGGTTTTAGGATTTCACCAGTGCATATATGATGTTAGCTGTGGGTTTTTCACATGCATCCTTTATCCTTTTCAGAAAATTTCCATCTATTCCTACATTTTGCAGTGTTTTTTATCAGGAAAGGGTGCTGTATTTTGTTGGATGCTTTTTCTGTGTCTATAGAGATGATAATGTGAATTATTTTCTTTCAATCTGTTTATGTGTTGTAATACATTGATATTCTTATGTTGAATCATAATTGCATACCTTGGATGAAACCCATTTGATCATGGTGTGTAATTTGTTTGATGTGTTGCTGAATATGATTAACAAGAATTTTGTTTAGAATTTTAGCATGTAGTGTTATTAGAGAGATTGGTCTATAAATTTCCTTTCTTGTGGAAATTCTGGCTTTGGTATTAGGGTAATGTTGGCATCATAGATTGATTTAGGCAATCTACTACTTCCTTCTACTTATATTTTTTTGCAATATTTTAAAAAAGATTGGTGTTAGTTCTTTCCAGAATATTTGGTAGAATTCACCTGTGAAGAGATCTGGTCCTGGGCTCTTCTTATTTGGGAGATTTTTGATGACTGATTCTATCTCTTTATTGTGATTGGTCTATTGAGTTCATAAATTTCTTCCTTCTTATGTGTTTCTAGGAATTTATTCATTTCCTTTAAATTATCCTTCTCTTTGGCATATAATTTTTCATAGTATAATCTTATGTTACTCTTCATTTCTGTGGGGTCAGTGGAGATATTGCCTTCCTCATTTCTTATTTTGCATATTTCAACCTTCTCTTTTTTTCTTTATTAGTCTAGCTAAGGATTTGTCCATTTTATTGATCTCCACAAAAATCCAGATTTTGGCTTTGTTCATTTTTTCTAGTGCTTTCTTATTTTCTATATCATTTAGTTCTGCTCTAATCTTTGTTACTTCTTTCTTCCTACTTCCTTTGTGGTTAGTTTGTTGTTCTTTTACTAATTCCTCCAAGTGTGTAATTAGGTTTTCGACTTTAGCTGTTTCTTCTTTTTAATATATTCATGTATGGCTATGAATTTCCCTCTCCATAAAGTTTTGGCTGCATTCCATAGATTTTAATTTTACATTGTCATTTTCATTCGTTTCAAGGTAGTTACTGATTTCTTTTGGGATTTCCTCCTTGAAACACTGTTTGTCAAAGAGGGCATTGTTTAACTTCCATATCTTTGTTCTGAATCTGGTTCTCTGACCCTTACTGATTTCCAGATTCATTACATTGTGTTTAGAGAAATTATTTTGTATAATGTCAATCTTTCTGAATTCATTGAGAATTTTTCTGTGATCTAGCATGTGGTCTATCTTGGAAAGTGATCCATGTGCACTCGAGAAGAATGTATATCCCACTGTATTTGGGTGTAGTGTTATCTATATGTCTATTAGGCCCAGATCCTTTCATGTATTATTCAAAGTCTTTGTTTCTTTATTGAGTTTCTGTCAAGATGTTCTGTGTAATGGTTAATGGTGTATTAAAGTCCCCCATTATAATTGTAGAGTCATCTATTTCTCCACTTAGTTTTCCCAGTGTTTGCCTCATGTGTTTTGAGGCATCCTGTTTTGGTGCATATATATTATGATTTTTCTTTCTTCTTGAAAGATTACTCCTTTTACTAAGTTAGTGTTCATCTTTGTCTCACAATCATTTCGCATTTAAAGTCTATTTTGTCTGATATTATTATACCTACTCCTGCACATTTTTGGTTACTGTTTGATTGTAGAATTGTTTTCCAGCCATTCACTTTCAGGCTCATTGAATCCCCAGACTTTGTAGACAGCATATAGATGGGTCATATTTTCTTACCTATTCTGTCAATCTGTGTCTCTTGACTGGTGAGTTTAATACATTAACATTCAGTGTTATTACTCTTTTTTTTTTTAGGTTTGGGTAGTTCTTCTCTTATAGGGGGCAGATTTTTTTTTTAACTTTATTTTGGATATTTAATAATTGAAAACATAAGCAATTAAAAACTAAAAAGTAAACACAGATGAATAAATGTATACATTTCTCAATTAAATGTAATGGATACATGTAAATTTTGTTGTTGTTGTTTTTTGTTTTTTTGTTTTTTTTGGGGGGGGGAATCAAACAATATATTTTCTTCACTGTTGGTAGAAATGCAGGACGGTACAACCACTATGGAGGACTGTTTAGCAGTTCCTAAAGAAGTTGAATATAGACTTGCCTTGTGACCCTGCAATACCCAGAAGAACTGAGAGCAGTGACACCAACAGACATCTGCACACCGATGTTCATAGCCACATTATTCACCATTGCCAAAATTTGGAAACAACCCAGGTGTCCATGAACAAATGAATGGATAAACAAACTGTGGTCTATTCACACAATGGAATATTATGCAGCTGTAAGAAGAAATGAAGTCATAAAGCATATGGCAAAATGGATGAACCTGGAGGACATTATGTTGAGTGAAGCAAGCCAGACACAAAAGGACAAATATTGTATGAATGCATTACAGTGTTATTATTCTTAAGGAATTATTTATATTAGCCATATTTTCTTTGGGATAATGTATGCCATATGTTGTTTTTATTTCTCTTTTTCACTTTTTAGATGTTTTTAAACTCTCCAACATCTCTTTCTCACCTGTTTTTTTTTCCTTTGAACCTGAATACCACCCTTTAGAATTTCTTGTAGGGCAGGTTTTTTGAATTGACATTCTCTCTTTATTTCTGTTTGCCTGTTTATCTGTGAATATTTTGAACTCTCCCTCATTTTTGAATGTCAGCTTTGCTAGATAGAGAATTTTTGGCTGGAAGTTTTTTTTTCTCTTTTTACCTTAACTATGTCATACCACAGCCTTCTTGCCTCCATTGTTTCACATGATTAATCAGCACTTAATCTTAATGAACTTTCCTTTTATGTTCTGGTTCTCCTTTATCTTGCTTCTTTCAGTATTTTTTATTTGTCTTGAGCATTGAACAGTTTTAGAAGTGTATATCTTGGAATAGGCTTTTTAGGATTAATTATGTTTGTGGTACAATGCATTTTCTGGACGTGTACGTCCATCTCCTTCAATATGGTTGGGAAGTTGTCAGCCTTTATTACCTCCAACACTCCTCTCCTTTTCCCCTTCTCTTCTCCCTCTGGGATGCCTATTTTATGTAAGTTTGTGCATTTTATGTTGTGGTTCAAATACATAATCCCTGCTGGATTTTTTTCTAACTTTTTATCTATCTGTTCTACTATCAGTTTGATTTCAGATGTGCTGTCTTCCACATCACTAATTCTTTCCTCTTCCAGTTAAAATGTACTGTTGTGCTTCTAGTGTACCTTTGATTTCTGGGATTGTGCCATTCACCACCATCATATCCATTATCAATTTATGTATGTTTATAATTTCTTCAGTATGTTCTCCCAGTGTCCTCTTAATGTCCTTAATCTCTTCCTTCACTTCATTAAGTTGGTCCATGATACTTCTACGGACAGCTTTGATTAGTTGTTTTATATTCTAAATCTCTTCCTGGTTTTTAGTTTGTTCATTGGACTTGGCCATATCTTCCTATTACACAGTATGGTTTGTAATTTTTTGCTGCTGTCTGGTGATCTTTTTATCTTGATGGGTTTATTCAGTTGATTATCTTCTCTCTCTACTCTGGGGTTTTATTTAGTTGCTGTTTGTGTGTGGGGGCTAAGTTTTCTCTTTGACACTGTTCCTCTTACTCTATTTCCTTGTTGTTGTCTATATTCCCTTGAATGAAAAAGATTAGGGGCAAAAAATGTGAAAGATGTAAGAAAAGAAAAGGATAATTGTAATAATAATAGTGAATGGAAAAATGAATATTTAACTCATGTAGTCATTGTAGAGTAATAGGGGAAAAAGTGGAGTAACAACAATGAAATAGGGAACCATATAAAGAAAAATATATAGATTTAATTAAAATTTGAGAATGATGAAGAGAGAGGGAAAGACAAAAGAAAAGACAAAAAATGTTAATAAAACAAAGAAAACAGAATAGATGAGATAGAAATAAAAACCAGAAAAATTGAGGATTAAACAGAGAGAGGTGAAATGTAAGAACTACAACAGAAAGTGAGAGATAGAAAGTTGAAGGAAGGAGAAGAATGTTGGTAGATAAAATCAGTATACACATAAAAGGGGAAATTGAAGAAGAGGAACACAGCAAACACAAAATCTATTAAAAAAGGGCTAGGGGAATAAGAAAGAGGAAATTAAAAAAAAAAAAAAAAACTGAAACATACAAGCAAGCAGTCAAAGAAAAACTATGGAAAATTGGCCTTCCCCTTAGGTCCCTGAGGAGCTTCTCAGGCTGCCAGTGGTCATCAATCAGTTACCCTGCAGCTTGCCCTCTACATGTTTTGAAGTGAGTTTTATCGAGTAAAATAAGTTAAATTTTTTTCAAAGTAACACTTTTTTGAGAAAAATAAGAGACCCAAATGAAGCTAATACAAACATAATGTCTATCCTCAAGTATCAGATGGTTGTTTGATATCCTAGTGGATCACTACTCTAAGAGGAGCCAGGAATGGAACTAGGGTCCTTGTACATTCAAGGCAGAAACTCCTCCATTGAGCTAAGGTTTCTCATTGGGTAAGTTAGCTCTTCAGAAAGCTATCCAGTCACTTTCCCTCAGGCAAGTTTAACTCTTTGCAATTGGGTAGATTCCTGCTGATTAGGAGCCTGTCTATCCCTGCTCCCTTTCAATTCTTATTGCTTTCTCTCTAAGGGTAGTAGGATGCAATAGCTTTCTGAGAAGCTAACTTACCCAATTGGATCTTGGAAGCTCATTAAGCACTTCCTATTGCCTGCCTCCCTTACATTAGATCTTACACAAAAATTATTTCAAATGTTCCAAGAACCTATGCATAAAGCTAAATGTTTAAAAAGACTTAAGAGACAACTTATGACAAATCTTCATGGCCTAGGATTAGATAAATTGATTCTTAAATATGACACCAAAACCTAAAGCAAAAATGGAAACTAGTTGCAAGCCATATAATCTCACATAATTGATTAATATCCACAGTATATAAAAGTATGTACAATGTGACAGCAAATTCTGCTTGGGTTAAGGCTAAAGGTTTTAAAATGGATTGTGAAGATCAGAGCACATTATTAAGAGTGTAATCAACAGCAGTGAACTATAGCAGTGAAGGTGGTTGGAGGGGGGAAGTTTAGGCTGTATATATTACTATAATTAAAATTGAAAGATAAAAGATAGGACTGTAAAACACAATGAACACTAATATAGAAATGGATGATAGGTAATAATACAAGTATAAGAGTGTTCTTTAATGAATTATAAAAAATGTACTCTACTAATATATGGTGTTTAATAACAGCGTAGTATGGGCGTAAAATACCTAATGTAAAGTACAGATGAAAGATAATAGTATGATTTTAATAATCTTTCATCAAGTATAAATGTAATTGCTGTTAAAAATTAGTACAATTATAAGAAAGTGCTGTCACTGAGTTAAAAAAAATATTCCACACCAAAGCAAGGTTTTGGTGATATGATGATATATGGGAATCCTGTATTTTATTTATGATTGTTTTGTAAACCCACAATTTGTCTAATAACATTTTAATATATATTAAACATATATTAAATATAATACATATAGCAAATCCACTGATACAGGAACTAAAATACAGGTTACCGTGATTTGAGGCTGGAGGGGAAGAGGAAATGTACATTTGTTGGATAAGGCATATGAGTAAAAATTTTAATAAAGTGAAAAAAGAGAGCAGCTCATTAAAAAAACAAAAATAGATAAATTTAGATGTCATTTATATCTATGGAGAATGTGAGATTTTTGAACAAGAAGAAATATATAAAAGTATATGACTTGTCTATATTATTACTTTTTATGTTGTTTGATTGACTTTGGGTGTTCTATTTTTATATATATGGAAATAATATTCATATGAATAACATTTTTACTAAAAGATAAATCATGAAATATATTGAAGATTTAAACTAGAAACTGCTTCATAAATCTAGGACACATTGTATTATCCAAAATTTGTATTGAATGAATTAGAATGTAAAGCTGAAAATTTTTAAAAAGTTTAGATTATCAGATTAATAAATCAGGATTAAATGATACAACAATATAAAAAACATAATTTGCATAAAATAACAAGAGATATATAGAGAGAGTATGTAGGTCTCTGTTTACATTAACCATCTGTTTTTATGTATTGCACACTTTTTCATTATAACTCTTAGTATATTAATCATAGATATTTTAAACTACTCATCGTATTTTACTAAAATATCTGCATATTGACCCACTTTTTAAAATAAACTTTATTTCAAATTCAAAAAAAAATAAAATAGATCAAAGGCAGCTTAATTTATGGAAGCTTCATTCCAAAAAATTCTGTCCAAGCACATTTATTTAAAAACAAACTCAAATTTTTCTATAGTGTTCAGAAAGATAAACTGATAAGTACAGATTGTTAAATTACATATTCAAAATCTCCTTGTTAATGAAGAAAATGAAGAAGAAAAAAATGCTTAATCATATTCATAGATCATAAAACTAAACCCCATATTTTTTTAACATTTATCATTGATATAGTACCTTCCTTATTTTGCTACAAAAATATTATAATATTATTGTTAACTATAGATTATAAGTTAATAAGTTTTATTTTTCCCATGCATCATCGTATTATAAAATCCTTGTAGTAGAACATTCTTGTATATTAACAACAAACATCTACCATAAAAAGCGCTATGTGATATAGTCCAAGATTATCCTCTAGCTTAACATTAACATCCCTAGACTACCCCTTTCAGCCACAATCACATCACTAAATCAGCAGTGTTTGTTACCCTCATTAAAATGAGCTACCATCAGCTCCATCTATTACCACATATTTACAATTGACTTTATTAAACATTCTAAATACATTCGGCATCAGATCCCTATTTTCAACACAAATTCTGTCACCTAATAACCTACACTATACACTCTAACTCCATAAATCTATTCATGGCATTTAGTTCTTGTCAGTGAGAACATTGAATATTCATCCTTTTGTGTGTGGCTTAATTCACTCAACAAATGTCACAAGGTACATCCATGTTGTCATGTGCTTTCCCAGTTAATTTCTTCTTAAAGCTGAATAGTATTCCATCATATGTACTTACCACATATTTTTATCAATTCATTATTTGATGGTCACATAGGTTGTTCCCATCTTTTAGCAATAGTAAATGATGGCATTATGAATATCAGTGTGCAAATAACTGTTCACATCCTTGCAATAAGTTCTTCTAAATATATTCCTACCAGGGGAATTGACAGAACATATGGAATTTTTATATTTAATCCCTAAAGAACTACTAAATCATTTTTCCATTAGGCTTCACCATTTTACACTCCCACCAATAGTGAAGGAGTATTCTTATTTCTCCAAAACCTGTCCAGCACTTGTAGTGTCCTGTTTATTTAATAAAATCTTATTGACATATACCATTCATACATGAATAGACACAAACTTTAAATGCATAATAAAAGCTGTGAACTTACAAAACAAGCATGTATATCATCATACATCACCTATCAACAACTTGCGTTGTTGTGAAACATATATTAAAATCTATGAAAAAAGCATCATCAAAATATTACTACAAACCATAGCCTGTATCAGACATTTGATGTATTTTCCTCCAACCCTCCAGGTTACTAACACCCTGTACTCATATTATATGTTTGGTATAGTTCATGAGAAAATATTCACAAATTTGTTGTGTTAATCACAGTCCATCATCCACCACAGGATTCTCTGTGTTATTCAGTCTCACATTTTGTACAATCCATTCTAAGTGTACACTCAGTGGCTCTCAATTTCATCACAGACTAGTGCTGTTATCACTCACTTACTTTTCAACCATTTTCCTTACCCCAAAAGGAAAATTCCCATACCCATTTATACCCGTTATTTATGACCTTTTGCCATTGCTGCAAAATATTACAATATTACTGTTAACTGTCATCCATAAGATACATTAGTTTTAATTTTCCTGTGTATTACCATATTCTAAACACTATGTAAAAGAACATTTTTATGTCTATAGTATGAACCATGATCTTCATCCACCACTGAAATCATTGTATTATACGTTTCCTAGATTACTTTCTAGCTCCTTTTCAATTGGCATCTACATAAACAGATTTCCTCTTTCAGCCACAATCACATGTATAAATTAGTAATCTTAGTTATACTCACTTTCACATGTTATCATCAACTCTATTCATTTCCACACTCATAATAAACCTTAATAAATATTCTACATACATTAAGCATGAACCCACATTCTATCTTAGAATAACCTATACCAAAGTGTTCACCTCTGTGAATTTACTCATCATATGTAGTCCATATTAGTGACAACATACAAAATTTTTCATTTTGTGTCTGGCTTATCATGTCCTCTTGATTCAACCACGTTGTCATATATATCCCAATTTCATTTCTTCTAATTGCTGAATAGTATTCCATCATATGTATGTACCACATTTTGTTAATCTGTTCTTCAATTGATGTGCACTTGAACTGATTCCTTATTTTAGACATTGTGAATAATGTTGCTGTGAATATCACTGTGCAAAGGTCAGTTCACATCCTTGTTTTACATTCTTCCAAATATATTTGTAATAACAGGATTGCTGGATCATGTGGCAATTCTATATTCAGCTTCTTGAGGCACACCAAACTGTCTTCAACAGATGGTACACCTTTCTACATTCCCATCAACAGTGAAGGAATGTCCCTATTTCTCCACATCCTCTCTAGAACTTGCAGTTTTCTGCTTTTTAAAATAATGATCATTCTATAATTTGTGAAATGACATATCATTATAGTTTGGATATGCATTTCCCTAATAACTAATGATGTTGAATATTGTGTTATATGTTTTATGGCCATTTGTATTTCTTCTTGGAAAAATGTCTATTAAAAATTTTTTTTTAATTCGGTTGCTTGTCTTTGGTCATTAAGTTGTATGGTTTTTTTATATAATGTGGAAATAAAATATGTGGTTACTGAAGATTTCTTCCCATTTTGTAGGCTGCCTTTCAACCTTCTTTAGAATCATTTAAAATATAAAAGTGCTTAACCATGAAGCAGTTGCATTTATTTTTTCATTTGTTCCTCTTACTTTTGGTGTAAGGTCAAGCCCTTGAAGATGCTTCCCCAATATTCTAGCTTTATTTTTAGTTTTTATCTTTAGGCCCTTGATCCAGTTTGTGTTAATTTTTATATAAGGTGTGAGATAAGGGTCTTCTTTCTTCTTTTAGATATGGATATCCAGTTTTCCAGCACCATTTGTTGAATAGGATGTTCTGACCCAGCTGGGGTGTTTGATAGCATTATCAAAAATCACTTGACTATAGATGTCATGGTCTGTTTCCAAACTCTCAATTTTAATCCATTGGTACATCTATCTTTATGCCAGTACCATGCTGTTTTTTTTTGTTTGTTTGTTTGTTTGTGTTTTTACCACTGTAGCTAACTAATATGCTTTAAAGTCAGGAAGTAAGACTCCTCTAACTTTGTTCTTCTTTTTTAAACATAGTTTTGCTTATTCAAACACTTATCCCTTCAGATAAACTTGATAATTCAGTGCACCAAGTCTATTCCTAAATATTTTATTATTTTAGTCACCATGGTAAATAAGTGGAATTATTTTTGCACCTAAATTCAGTGCTCCCAAATCATGAGACACACACT
The DNA here is from genome assembly GCA_026826555.1 of Tolypeutes matacus. NCBI lineage: Eukaryota > Metazoa > Chordata > Mammalia > Cingulata > Chlamyphoridae > Tolypeutes > Tolypeutes matacus. The sequence continues at coordinate 1,489,362 of JAKSZT010054486.1, read as the reverse complement.
AGCCAAACTGAAGTTAGAAGTAGACATATAGTCAATAATATTTGGAATTTTGACACACCACTCTCAACATTGGATAAAAAATCCAGACAGTAGATAAATAAGGATACATAGAGTTTGAATAATAACATAAATGAACAAGACATAAAATATATTTATAGAGCATTATACACCCAAACAGCAGGATATACATTCTTCTCAAGTGCTCATGGATCGTTCTCCATGATAGACCATATAATAGGTCAGAAGTCAAAGCTCAATAAATTTAGAAACATTGAAATTATACAAATCACTTACACTGAACATAGTGGAATGTAATTGGAAATTAATAACAGGTTAAAAATAGGAAAAATTCACAAATATATGGAGACTGAACAGATCACTTTTAAATAATCAGTGGGTCAGAGAAGAAATCAAAAGGAAAAATCAATAAATATCTCAAGACAAATGAGACACAGCAAAGGTTTTGCTGCAAGGGAAATTTATAATCCTCAATGATTATGTTAAAAAAAAAAAAAAAAGGAGAAAGATCTAAAAATCAAAGACCTTACTGCTCACCTGGAAGAACTAGAAAAAGAACAGCAAGACAATCACAAAGCAAATAGAAGGAAATAACTAAGAAGGTTACAGGAGAAATACATTAAATGGAAAATTTAAAAAATAGAATCAACAAAACAAAAAGTAGATTCTTCAATAATATCAACAAAATTGACTAGATCGACAAATGATAAAGACAGAAGATGCAAATAAAATAACGTATAAAATGAGAGGGGGACATTACCACTGACCCTGGAGAAATAAGAGAGATCACAAGAGAATACTATGAACAACTGTATTCTAACAAACTAAACAACATTGATGAAGTGGACACATTCCCAGAAACACATGAACAATCTACATTGACTTTGGAAATAATAGAATACCTCAACAAACTAATAACAAGTAAAGACATCCAAAATCTGATAGCTTCACAGATGAATTCTACTAATCATTTAAGGAAGATATAATACCAATCTTCTCAAACTCTTCCAAAGAACTGAACAAGAAGAAACACTACCAAGCACATCCTATGAAGTCAAAATCACCCTAATACCAAAGCCAAAGAAAAATATTATCCCTAATGAAAATAGTTGCAAAATCCTGAATGAAATATTTGCTAACTGAATCCAAAAGCACATTAAAAATTATACATCACAATCAAGTGGATTTTATACCAGGTATGCAAGTGTAGTTCAACATAAGAAAATCAGTCAATGCAATCCACAACGGTAATAAATTGAAGATGAAAAATTGCATGATCATCTCAATAGATGCAGAAAAGAGATAGAACAAAATACAACATAATTTCTTGTTAAAAACACTCCAAAAGATAGAACTAGATGTAAAGTTTTGCAATATAATAAAATGCATATATGAAAAACTCAGAGCTAATATTTTACTCAGTGGGTAAAGGCTGAAACATTTCCTGCTAAAATTAGCAACAAGAAAATAATGCCCTCTGTCTCCACTCTTATTAAATATTGAGCTAGACAATGGAAGAAATTACAACATTGATGTGGAGCCAGTGGCCACTGGACACTTATGGGGCAGAGAGAGAGAAAAGCAGTTGTAATACAGGGGCTTTTTCAGGACTTGGGAATTATCTCGAGTGACATTACATGGACAGATATATGCCATTTTACATCAGCATGTACCATGCAGAACTGTGTGGGAGAGAGTGTGGTCTACAATGTGAACTATGGTCCATGCTTAGTGGCAAAGCCTTGGGATGTGTTTATCCATTGCAGGTGATGTACCACACTAATTAAAGATGTTTATGTGGGAGGTGGTGGGAGGTGTGGGAAGTGGGAAACATGGGTATCCCTATAATTTTTGTGTAACATTTATGTAATCTAAGTATCTTTTAAAATATTTTTAAGAAATTTAAAAAAATATTTAATTACTTACAATAAAGTACAAGATAATAAGCCAAAAAATAAATAAATAAATTTATGTATCTATCAAAAAAAAAATTGAGCTAGAAGTTCCAGCTAAAGCAATTAGGCAAGAGAAAAGAAGTCACCCAAGTATGAAAGGAAGAAGTAAAAATTTCTTTATTCACTGATAATATGACCTTTACTTAGAAAATCCACAACAAAACTTCTAAAAATAATATACTGTTTTGGCAAAATGGCAAGATAAAAGATTGCTACACAAACAATAACAGTGTTTCTCTATACTAATAATGGGTAATCTGATGAGGTATTCAGATTAAAAAATTCCATATTGATTCTTGTTTTCTTCCTCCTTCTATCACTTTAGATTCTATATAATGCATTTCTGGATGCCGTGTAAAGTTTTTTATTGAAAGTTAGTCAGGATGAACATATAAAAACACATTGAGATAAATAGACTTTTAGTATTTCCTTGCTCCTATGACAAATGTCACATTGGCTTGGCAAAACAAAAGGAATTTACAGGCTCATTATTTCAGAAGCTAGAAGACTTGTTACCTCTGCAGGTCAGTTCCATTTTGACTGGACAGTAAGCTCTGAATTCTTTGGATTTCCCATCAAATGGCAACGTCATCTCCTCTGTCTCCCAGGACCTTTTGACTTACCACATCAGTCTCTTAAGTTTCTTAACTTCATACAATATCACACAACTGAACTACACCTTAACTAAAAATAACATCATAAAAATGTCTTATTTACATACCCAGTGTAATGGATAAACAATGAATCATATCATGGTCTATCTCCTGGATCTTCAAAATACATGATTTTTTCCCATATGCAAAATGCATTCCTTCCATCACATATTGAAGGTGTTAAGTCCTTTAAATAACTTTGTATCAAACATCTCATGAAAAATAGTTAGGGATATTCTACATTCTGAGCCAAAATACCTCTGTGTCTGATGGACCTGTGAAACCTAAAGAAATGTACTTATTTCCAAAATAAAATGGTGAGACAGACATAGGGCAAGCATTTCCATTTCATAAGGGTAAAGCAGAAGGAAAACAAGGATCATGGATCCTAATGAAAGCCAGAAACACAACAGAACAAACTCCATTACATTGCAAGCTCTAAGAGTCATCATTAGATCAATGCTTTCTACTCCAGGTATTATGGAGAATCAACCCCATGCTTTCCAAGTGCTTTTTCAGGGGACATGGTCTCCCAGAACACCAAAGTATATACCCCACAATTTCTTAGCTTCAGAATGTTGGACACACTCTGAATTCATGGGCCTGATGAGTCCTTTTAGTTCACAAATCTACATACATGTTTGTCTCTCTACATTCAAGAGGATACTTTTCTGTCCCTTTCACAACAGTTTTGTTGTGATGTGGTTTATACCAAGTTATCAAAAAATTTTACATTGTGTGCACTTGAAGTGGGTGCAAAAATCAGATAAATGTTTTTTCACAGCTCTTTCTTAGACAACATTATTTTAAATCTTGACTTCCACTGAAATGGCTGACTGGATCCATGTCCAGCCACAAATACATTAATAAAGGTTATTCAGCTAAACCCTCATATGAAGCTTAGTTATATCACTTGTCATGTGTTGACTAATCAGGTTATTCCCTGATAGACACTTTTCTGGCCCTCAACTCAGGCCACATTATCTAGCTTGGCTAATTATATTCAAAACCAACCATATATGCTTTCTTTGTTTAATGGTTAATCAGCTTATTCCTTTCCTCTAACATTTTACATAAAGCTGCAAGGAGAAACCAAGATACCCCTTTTACACTTAACTTGGAAATATCTACAGCTAAATATTCAAGTTCATTGCTTACAAGTTCCACTTTCAATCCAACATTCAGAAATTATTTAACAATTTTGTCATCTAACATATATCAAGATCATGTTCTTTCTAGGTTCCAATAACATATTCATCATTTACTTCAACACCTCATTGGAGTACCTTTAATATCCATATATCTACCAACAATCTGTACAAAACAATCTTTGCTTTTGTCTAATAACTACCTCATAGTTCTTCCAATCTGTACCCGTTCTCCAATTCCAAACCTGTTTCCCCATATTTGCAGAGTTGTAAAAACAGCACCTCAATTTTCAGTGCCCTAAATATCTTAGTTTCCTATTTAGTATGAGAAAAATCACAAAACGTTTTGAGTGTTCACTTGAATTCATTTGATTCTTTGTTTCTGAGAATAGAGAGCTTGCTTCCTCTGGGAGTTTTTATGATTTTCATTGCCTGACAATTCTTGATTTTCTTGGCTTTCCTGTCACATGTTAATAAATTCTCTTTTTACAAGTTCGGTTGACTTTCAGCTTCTCCTCTCCATGTGACTTTCTTTTCTTGAAGCCCCGAGTAATAGGAGTAACCTTGATCCTCTGTCAGTTGGGTCACACTGTAACAAAATAACATCTTTAACAAGTTCTATTTACAATGAGTTCAAACCCACAAAAATGAATTGAAATTTAGAACACTCTCCACCCAACCCACACCCCAATGTAAGTACATAATTTTACTACCGCAAGTATGAAATTGTTTGTTTTTCTACCTGTTAGGCTGAATTTACTCTCTTGTAAGTTATTAGAGTCTAGCATTACTTCAAACTTCTTTAGTATGGGATTCCAATATTTTTGGTATATCCTGAAGTATTCTTAACTATCATCTCAGTATTATAAATTTTTCTGTAGTAGTGAAGTTTTATTATACAGGAGCTTTATTAGAGTCTTTGGGAGATATCAATAGGGGCGTGTTCAGGGTATAATCTTATGAGTGGGTCAACTTTTAATTAACCTGTGCCTCAAACTATGACCTTCACAAGTGTTTCTCAGGTTTTTAACCCCACACCACTCCAGGTGACAAACAAAAACCTGAGTGAGATGAATATGGGAATTTCCCTTCCCACATATCAGAAGCTAGAGGAAGATTAATTGCAGTATCTCTATTCCCCAACAAGGAAGTATAGAGGTGTCTATATATCTATTCTCTCCTCTCACTTATATACTGATCAAATTCTAATTAATTATCATCTGGTGAAACAGTTTCTTTTTCAGGTACTCAGTTTTAAACTGATCAGTTCACTTTAGGCCTATTCAAATGGTTGCTTTTACTGGAAGTACAAGAGGAAATTTTCCCTAGTCTTCTCAAAGGTAACCTTGTTTGGTCCTTGGAAATAAAACTCAAGAATGCATGCTCATACTTCTTAAAGCTGAGTCTTCTGGAGAATTAAACTCTTGAGTGTCCCCAGTGATCATCCACAAATTTGTCAACTTTCACTGAAGCATTCCTATTCAAACTGGATCCAGGAGACATCTTCAACTTCTGTCCTTCTCATACATGTTAGCAGTGATTTACATTAACAACATTTCTATTTTCAGGACAATACTTTGCCCTGTGAATTCAGTTATCAGAGAGATATAAGAAGAGTGGTTGTTTTTCAGATGGTTCAGCATTTTTCTTTTGGGGGTGTGTGTGTGAATGACATCTTCCAAGGTGCTTACACACTGGACCTGTACCTGGAAGTCTGAGAAATGTATTTTATTTTCTAACATCCCAGAAATATTAGCAAATAGATTCTTGAACACTTTTGAAGATTTCTCAATAAATCATAACTCACAGTCATTACCCTAAGAAGCCCAGGTAAAATATTATGAAAAAAGAAAATTACAGACAATTTATCTAATATTCATGCAAAAATCCTCAACAAAGTACTTGCAAGCCAAATCCAAAAACAAATCAAAAGAATTATTCACAATGGTCATTTGTTTTATCCCATATATTCAAGGGTGATTCAACACAAGAAAATCAATTACTGTAATAAACCACATTAATAAATTGAAGAAGAGAAATCACATAATACCTTCAATTGATGCAGAATAGGCATTGGACAAAACATAGCATCCTTTCTTATCCACTCTGTTAGGCCCCAAAGCTTGGCCTTTGGGGATAACTAGAGAAAAAATCTTTAACACTTATTATGTCTGCAGACAGGAGGCAAGATTGGTTTAAAGTGACTCAGACCTGAATCCCTGTGCTGCAGTTTTACTCTTGCTTAAATACCTAAGTAGCTAGTTAGCATTTGCTTTGATTATGCATTAGCTTTTATGCATATTTTCCCTCTGGGCTAGTTATTGGCAGGTTTTGTAAGAGAAAGGACAGAATTAATATCTGGTGGAGTTTTTTTTTTTTTTTTTTTTTTTTTTCCTTTCTAAATAGGAAAACACAGGTTACCAACCAGATCCACTTCATATTTCACTTTATGCTGAGGTGTGGTCTCTGGTTTAGGACCTCCTTTATCTGCTAGATCTGATAAGCAGTAAGGTTTTGCTTTGGTATGATGGACCCAGTACTTGATTCTCTGTAACTTAAGAGAAGAAAGAGAGGCTGATAGTACTGTATAAGTTCCCTCCAATTTAGTTTTAAGCTGATTTTCAGGGTGTTTGTTTTTCTAAACTTTTAAAATAACTTGACCTCTGACTGAGAAGGGGAGGAGAGGCTGGTCATTTGGGTATTTTAGGTGCATATTTGCCTAAAATATTTAGGCATGCATGGTAGAGAAGTGCTTTCTTAACTACAAGGCCCATTTATGGAGGGCTCCCTCTAAGGTTATTGGGGAATTGGGTTTTTCCCTCAGTTTGCTTAGAAAGGGCTTTCTATACATAAGTTTGAAAGGACTTAACACAAGTCCTCTTCTAGGGGCCATCCTGACTTGAAGGAGAGCTAGGTAAAGGGTTTCTGTCCATATTAACTGTGTTTTTAGACAAATTTTATTTAAGGTTTTCTTTAAAGTATAGTTCATCTTTTCCACCTTTCCTGATGACTCAGGTCTCCAGGCTGCATTCAATTTCCACTTAATTCTGAGACATTGGTTGACAACTTGCATCACAGCTGAAATAAAAGCAAGTTCATTATCTTACTGAGTTGTTTGATGATTTCCTGGATGAGGAACTTAGTTACCCTATAATGCTGTTTTGTGTGGTAGGGAAAAGCTTCCACTCATCCTGAAAAGTGTTTACAAATACTAAAAGATACATAAAGTTTCTTGTGGTTTTAAAATAATGTTATTGGTGACTCTTATTTCCCATGAGTTTAAGATTCCTGACCAGCAAGGCTGCATAGGCCAGCACCATGGCCAAGTGAGCTCATTTGACCAATTTGTATAGTTTGAATTATAGGCAAAACAGATTATTATTACTTTACCTTTTTGGGCTCTAGGTCTACTGGTCTTTAATTCATATTCTAGGTGACCAGTAAATGGAGTTTCTTGGTTTCTGTTATTTGCACTGGCACCCCATATAGGGCATTTGCTTTTTTTGGTAGTGAAGAGCAGCTTGTAGGTTACAAGTGTTCTGTGGCAGTGTCTGTAATAGTGAAAGCATACCTTGCAAAGAGGACTGATGTAACCCATGTGCCATCATGTTATTGGAATCTGTACTTGGCCAATATGTTCCATCTGGTGTGGTAATTGCTACAGTCATTGGAGTGAGTATGATGGACAATCATGGGTGATGTGCATGAGTTGTGGGTGAGCAACAGGAAGCTGGGACTGCTGCCACAGGGTCTGGTAGCTATGATGTCTGCTTTTAATTGTGGAGTTACTCTGATGCTTCTCGGGTTTCAATGGCATGTTTTCAGATTTTCATGAGGATATCTGCCTCAACATTCCTGAGAGGGATGTTAGAGGAGTGGGCGGGGATATGATAGACAGTTACCTGTCGTCACTGGCAGCTGTCTCAAATGTCCTTCTATAGATCTCTCCTCAACAGAGGGTAGCACATGACAGTCCATTATTACTGTCTAGTTTCTACTATCTGCAGTTCACCCCTGGATAGGGATGGTAGTTTTCAGTGTGACTGGCCATGATAGGATTAAGTGCTCTACTTGCAATAGGGTGTGGAATGTTGTACACAGTTGCTTTTTCAAGGGGCTACATTGTAATTAGGTGCCCTTCCACAATTGGTACCAAAACCCAAGAAGTATTTGCTTAGAATGTTGCCTTGGCCACAAACCTCACCCAAAATTAATACTGGTGCTCGCTACATCCAATTCCCAGGGTAAGTAAGGGTCCACCCCCTTTACTGCTTGTGTCTGTGCTATAACTATCTTTACTTTTTAAAAAGCCCCTTGCTGGGGTCCTCCATTCCCATGTACAACCTTTTCTGATTAACACATACATATTAGAGCTAAATGAAGGATGAAAGGTTTCCAGTACCCTCAACCACCCCAAAATTCAATTAATTGTTTTGGAGTTTCAGGATATGTTAGTATTAAAGGACAAAAGTTTATTTTGATAAAACAGACATTCTACTTTGTATAATAACATAAGTGCTTCTTTAATTTTTTGGTCATTTGAATAGAGCTCTTTTAAGAATTTTTATTTGTTAATTTAGTATTACCATCTGGAGGTATGAAAATATACACTCTACAAACAAACCCAAAAGAGTTAAGATACAACAACAGAAATATAGAGTTTACTAATTTGACTCATAATTCTTACTCTTTTGTTATGGTTGTTTCCAAATTCTCCATCATTTTACATCTTTAAATTTTACTGCTTTTAAGCTCTTTGGGACTGAAGGGGACTCACACAGCATTAACTTACAACTTTTTAGGGTTTTTTTTTTTTTTTGACTTTCTACAACCCAAAGAAAATTTGAACATACGGGACTTTTTGCCCATTTATCTAGCTGGTTACAAAACAAGTTTAATTGCAATATAGGGTTAAAGTTTAAAGATATTTTTTTGGCCAATTTTTTTTTCATTTAATCTTTATCTAGATTAAGTTTCATTACCAAAAATATAATTTATACTTCTGTTACCCAAATTCTCCAAATTTAGACCAGAATTTCAAGATGAATGCTGGTGGTGAGCACTTGTTCCCCATGGTGACAGAAAGAGAGAGGAAGAGAGAACAACCAAAACAAAGGCACAAGAGTCAGCGGGCTTACTCTTTAGGGAGTGAGGGAGTGGGACTCAAACCCATGAGACTCTCTCACTATAACCAACCCTTCGCTTTTAGTGAAGGTAAACCAGATGCTAACTTGCAGTTAACCAAAACTGTAAAGAAATGGCAAAACTGAAACCAAATGCTAACTCATGATCAGCCAGAAACACACACACACACACACACATACACACACACAAACAGAACTAATAAGGACTGAACTCACCTGTCAGGGGAAAAAGACAAACCAGTTCTCTTTCCTTATTTCCTGAGTTGATTTCATCAGTGGCTGGAAAGGGATTCCACCCTGGGAATCCCCTGAGCCATCAGGAAAATCCCAAAAGACCATTGGAGTCAGAGATTACCCAGTGCAGACAATGCACTCCACGATCCACCTTGGAAGCATAATCTGGTTAACATTTTTATTTAATTATTTTAGTCCCAGAGGCATCACCAATTTGTTAGGCCCCAAAGGTGGGCCTTTGGGGATAACTAGAGCATAAACTTTAACATTTATTATGTCTGCTGACAGGAGCCAAAGTCAGTTTAAAGTGACTCAGACCCAAATCCCCATGTTACCATTTTACTCTTGCTTAAATACCTAAGTTACTACTTAGCATTTGCTTTGATTATGCATTAGCTTTTATGCATATGGATGAACACACATAGCTAGATATATGATTAGTATTTTCAAGCAATCATGCTTGCACACATTTGCGTGAACAAAAAAGGGGCAGAGAACTCTAAACCTGGGTGGGAATTTTACTATGTTAATTAAGAAATTTGAAGTGAGGACAGCAAGATGCTTCTTTTGCACAGGTGTGGCCAATGGGTTGAAGATGGTTTTCATACTTCATTGTTTCGACAGCATGTTCTTGACCACCAAAAGTGGAATTTGGCACCAAGAGAGGGTTGAATCTCATTTTCTTCTAATTTAAACATAATTAATTCCTTTGTATCCTAGCAACAGGGGTAGAAACAAGTTACTTTCAGGTATATGGTCATCTTACATCCATAAACCACAAAAGATAATAATAGAAAGAAGTTTCCCAACATGGTAAAGTGGATATATGAAAACCTCGCAACTAACATTGTAATAAATTTTGAAAGACTGATAGCATTCCCAGTGAGATTAGAAACATGTAAAGGTTACTCACTGTCACCACAGTGACTCAATATTTTTAAAGAAGTTCAAATTTGAGCAATTAAGCAAGGAAAAGAAATAAAAGTCACCTAAATATGAAAGAAAGAAGTACAATCTTCACTATTCACTGATTGTACAATCCTGTATCTAGAAAATCCCAAAAAATGCACAGCAACACTACTAGAAATAATAGACAAGTTCAGCAAAATGGAGATATACAAGATTAATATGTAAAATGAGTAGTGTTTCTATACTACTACTTATGAGTAATCTGAGGAGTAAGTCAGAAAAAAATCCATTTAAAATTGTGAGTAAAAGAATAAAATACTTATGAATAAATTTAAACAAGGACATAATTTTCCTGAATTCAAAAAACTACAAAACATTGCTAAAAGAATACAAAGAAGACCTGAATAAAGGGAAGAACATTCCATGTTTAAAGAGTGGAAGACTAAATATCATTAAGATGTCAATTCTACCCAAACTGATTTACAGATTCAATCCCAATAAAAATTCCAACAGCCTATTTTTGAAGATATGGAAAGCCAATTATCAAATTTATTTGGAAAGTAGGGACCCAAAATAAATTTTAAAAGTCTTTAAAAGAAAGGACAATGTTAGAGGACTCTTATTCTCTGATATTAAACCAAATTACTTAGCTACAGTGGTAAAACGCAACAAAGTAGTGGCATAATGATTAGACATATTAGCAAATGGAACCAAATCAGGAACTCAGTAATAGACCATCACATCTATGGTCAAGTGATTTTTTTGTCAAGGTTCTTCAACCCACCCAACTGTTCCAGAACACTCTATTCAACAAAGAGTTCTGGGAGAACTAGATATCCATATCCAAAAGAAAGAAAGAGGACACCTTTCTTATACCTTTTTCAAAAATTAACACAAAATGTGTCAAGGACATAAATACAAAAGCTACAACCATGAAAATTCTAATAGAAAATGTAGGGAAACTTCTTCCAGATCTTGTGGGGAGTGGTAGTTTCTTCAAACTTACACTTACAGCACGAGTAATGAAAGGAAAAAAAATACATAAATGGGACTTCCTCAAAATGAAATATTTTGTTCTTCAAAAGACTTGGTCAAGAATGTGAAAAGGTAACCCACTCAATGGGAGAAGATATTTTGAAACACATATATGATAAGGGTTTGATAGCCATGTTATAAATAAGTGACCATGCAAGTAAATGATAAAAAGACAAGCAAACCAATTTAAAAGTGGGCAAAATACTTGAATAGACATTTTTTTTTCCAGAATGGAAATACAAATGGCCAAAAAGCACATAAAAAAATATTAAGCACCATGATTTAGGGAAATGCAGATCAGAACGACAATGAGATACTATTTTACATGTTATAAAATGGCCATTATTTTAAAAAAGAGAAAACTACAAGAGCTGGAGAGGATGTAAACCTAGGAACACTCCTTCACTGATAGTGGTAATGTAGAATGGTGCAGTGTCTTTGGAAGTCAGTTTGGCCATACCTCAAGAAGTTGAATATATTACTGCCCCATGATCTAGCAATCCAGTCACTTAGGAATATATTCTGAAGAACTGAAGGTAAGGATGTGAACTGACATATGCACTTGAATGTTTTTAGCAGCTGCATTCAAAATTGTTAAAATAAGGAACCAGCCCAATTGTGTTTCATCCAATTAATAAATTAACAAAGTGTGTTACATTCACTCAATGGAATATTATTTAGCCGTAAGAAAAAACAAATGATTCTTGAAGACATAATGTTAAGGGAAATAAGCCAGGAACAAAAGGACAAATATTTTATGTTGTCACTAATATAAATATTATGAGTAAACTCACAGAGGTTACCTCAAGATTATAGGTTACTTGGATGTTCTTCTATTCCAAAGTGTTAAGAATATGGTGCTAAATTGGAAAAGTATAACCATAACATTGTAATATTTTTGCAGCAATTGAAAAGAAGATATTACATCAATTCTAGGGGACAACAATAGGTGATATAGGTGGGTATGGGATTTTTCCTATTGAAGTAATGACACATGAAAACTGGCTGAAGTGATAACAACACACCTCTGTGATAAAAATGAGAGCTACTGATTATCCACTTTGAATGGACTTTACAAAGCATTGGACTGTATAACACAGGGAATTCTGTTGTGGAAGATGGACTATGATTAATAGTAAAATTCTAAGTAGAGTACATTCTCTCATGAACAATAACAGATATATTATAGTAATACTGGGTATTAATAATTGAGTGGGTTAGGGGAAAGTATACCAAATGTAAGATATTGGCTATAGATAGTAATAACATTTTGATGACACACTTTCATAGATTGTAAAAAATGTTTCCCAACAATGCAAGCTGTTGTTGGTGGGGATGTATGGGAGCCCTGTATGTTGATATTTATGTTTGTTTTGTAAAGTCACAATGTTTACTGTATATTTAATGTTTATATATGTTTAGATATGAATGTTATAATTCAGTATTTCTTTTAATAAAAAATTAAGAAAAGGGTACTCACTTTTAATTGTGAAGTTACATTAGATATAAGAAATCAATTCCAAGCAATATTTAAAAATGAATGAGATAGAGCTACTGTCTACCTGGTTTGATATCATTTAATCAAGCAAATTTATGCAATAGGTAGCAGATATATCAACATTCAAGTTAAAGAAGAGAGATGGTGAAATACATTCAATTAAATTAACAATAAGAGTCAAGAATCTAAATGGAAAAAATGTTTTTCTCGGATATAGATGCAAAATTGAGAAATTTTGCAAACATATTGTCTTACCTAAAAGGATTCAGTAATATGACTAAATACTATTATAGGTTCAACATCAGTAAGTGTCTGCAGCTAATCACTTTTAAATAGGGCTGTATATATATTTTATCATGTGTTCACCCATCAGGTTTACTGTAATAAAATATTTGAAATTCAGCCCAATTTTAATTGGCATATAATAGTTTGTTTTTTTAATAGTTAAACATAATAGTGTCTAGTTTTGGATAGAAACTCACATTTGTGATGTTATTAAGACAAGGAAGCAATTTTTGCAGAAACATATTGCTTACCCATATTTCAATTTATTTTAGCCCATATTCATTAATATCTTCACTATCACAGTAATGTATTGAAAGGTCATTTCACTGGAAAATTCCCATAGGGCCAATTATCAACAATTAATAAGCCATATGGTATGTTTGTTAAATAAAGAAAATACTATAAAAGGTAAAAACATAAAAATCAGTTGATATTGCTGAGCAGCATTCCTATGCTAATTTTGTTTATGTGAGATGGTTCTAACCACTTAATATTTTGAAATTTAGAGATATTTTAGCGATTACTAAATATTTCCTGCAAAATGAAATAGATGGATATTTTGACATAGAATTATATTCTGTACAGCTGGCTGTAATTGGAATTACAATTTAAATTTAAAATGAAACTCCAAACATTTTAAAGTAAAAATAGAATTATAAAACAAATAATGTAGAGTGATGAAACACACTTATATAACAAAATTGAAAATAAAATTTACAGAAATTCATATATATATAACAGATGATAACATTAAGTTATAAGAGACTGAAGGCTTGGTGTTTGTTTTCATTAAGAAAGAGTGAATATAAGTAAGTCAAATATATGAAAATATGAAGACAAGAACTAATTCAAATATAAAGTCATTTTGGTTTCCTGAAGTGCATTACAAGGCAAATACACATTTTTAATGGTACATAACAAAATAAGTAAATATTTATTATGATTATAGTGAGGCCCATTTTTTCACTTACAAAGTCAATTGTGAAATATTACACTATGAAATGGAATAACTCAATTTTTCTTGTGATCTTAGTTGCACACAAAGAGCCTTATATAAACATACATAATGTATGCATAAATTGAATGTGTTGCCTTAAATATACATAACTCATAAAATTCATTTGTCAAACACGTATGAAAATAATAAAAATATGCTTGGACCAAGTATTTGCACTTTTGAATATATATCAGTAAAATTTCCATGGAATTTGGGAGTGTTATAAGAAAAACATTTGTATGTATATATGTGTATATATTCATATATACATTTGTATCTGTATGCATCTATCTATATATGTATATTTCTGTACAGACACCCTTTAGTTTCTTAGGATGCTCTAAAAAGTACCATGAAATGGTTTGGCACAAATAATGAGAATTTATTTGTTCATGGTTTTAATGTCAGGAATATGTTCAAAAAAAGGAACTATCAGTTTGATACTATCTCATCAAAGACTGTGGTGTCCTAGGGCCAGATTCTGGCAAACATTGGGTCTTAGTTTGTCACATGGCAAGGAACGTCTTATCATCTTCTGGTCTCTCTTTTCTCCTCAAGTTCCATGGATTTCATTTTCTGTCTGGCTCCTTGGTTTGTGGATTTCTCTCTCTTTTTCTTAAATATATTTTCTTACATAGGTCACCAGTAACAGGAAAAAGATTCATCATGATTGTTTTGATTTATACATTAACTGAAGTAACCTCATTAAATGGTCCTAATTAAAGTGGTTTGACATCCACAGAAACGGATCAATTTAAAGAACATATATGTTTTTGTGGTACATAAAGTTCCAAAGCATGAGGTGCATATACAGATATACATATATATCCCAATAATTTTGAATAATACACTTATATAAGTATATATGTGAGGGTATATATATATACACACACACATATATGAAAGGACATAATAATGAAAAGTATTTTATTGGATTACTATATGTAAAGACAAAACTGCTGTAATTGATTGGGTAATAATTATTAAATAGAAAAAATGTGTGCTTCTAAAAGCTAGTTAAAAAGCATTATATCACTTCAAAAATAAAGTGATAACAGAAGAAAAAAATATACTTATGGTCAAAACTAGAATAATATATTCATAATTAAATGTTACATAAAGGGTATCAAAACTTAAGTTATGAGCAATTTTTTTTACTATTGTTTATTTTTAAGTGATGTTGCAATATTAGAATACTGTTATTTAGGGAAATAACTGTAAAACTCAGCATAAGATCTAGCTTGCTAAAGGTCTAGCTTGCTGAAGTTTTGAATTTTTTTACTTTTCTAATATTAAAATACATTTGTGTTCTCTATTCTTTGATGATACCTGAATATATGTGGTGGCTTTTGACATAGAGAATTCCACTTATTAGTTCTGTGAAGCTCAAATGAGTCTCAGCAGGAAGAAATACCTGATTTATTAGGATTTTACCAAGAATAGGTTGAAGGAATTTGTCCATGAGTTGTCTTCAGAACAATATTGGTTTTGTTGTTGTATGTTTTCTATTTCTTTCATACTCATACCTTTCATATATTAGGCCCACCCTCTCTTCTTATTCTTAATAGCTAACAAATTTTAATGGAGGTTTACTTTCTTAGAATTTTCTTGAGGGCTCCAGTCACATCTTTGTTCCGAAGACTGTAAATGAAAGGGTTGAGCATGGGAGTGATGATAGTGTAGAAGACAGAAACTACTTCATCCTGCTCAGCAGTATGATAGGATTTGGGGAGAAAGTATTTGAATATTGCAGTTCCATAAAAGACTGACAGAACAATCATATGGGAGGAACATGTTGCCAAAGCCTTTTTCAACCCTATGTTTGATTTTAATCTCAAAACAGTAGAAAATATTTGACCATATGAGGCCATAATGGCAGATATAGGAATGAGGAGGAACACAACACCACTAACATAAAGTCCATTTTCATAAAGAGATGTATCACCACAAACAAGTTTCAGGAGTGCTGGAAACTCACAAAAGAAATGATGGATTTCCCGGGAGGCACAGTAAGGGAGATTTAGTGTATATATGCCATGGACCACAGCATTAAACAGAGCTCCCAACCAGGTCCCTGCAACCATGAAGGCACAGACTTTAGGGCACATAAGAATGGAGTAATGGAGTGGATGACATATTGCCACATAGCGATCAAAAGCCATGACTGCCAGGAGAAGGCATTCTGCTCCAATAAGTGTAGTGAAAAGAATGAGTTGAATTCCACAGTATATAAAGGAAATAGTGTTCTTCCCAGACAGAAAATCAGTGGCTATCTTGGGGACAAAATTGAAGCTATACAAGAGGTCCATGATGGAAAGTTGGCTGAGAAGGAAATACATAGGTGTGTGGAGCCTAGAGTCCAACCAAATGAGAATGACCATCATAATATTGCCAACAAGGGTCACAAGGAATACCAAAAAGATGAAAGAAAAGATGAGATCGGGAGCTTGAATGTGGTGAAACAGTCCCATAAGAACAAAGTCAGTTCCAGTAGTCAGATTAGACCATCTCTCCATTCTTTGCTTCATTATTCATTATCCTGGATAGATTAGACAAAAAACTTAGTCTCACCAAAAATTGGTCCCACCCTCATTTTACAATGTGCCAACATCATTCTCTTTCCTAGTTGTACAATTATATATATATGATGTGTTTCAACTATTTTCAACAGTTTCTCTTTGTCACACAAATTGATCATTACTATTGCAATATCACTGTATGCTGATTAAAATTGTTTAACCAAAATTAACCTAGATTTATTCTCTCAGTATTTTAAGAAAATACATTTAGACACATTCATATTTAATAAATTTTATAACTCATTTTTAAGCAAAAAATAAGGAATTCAGACATCTCTATATTATTATTCTCCGTGTCTAACATCTATCTCTATCTCTGTACTCTGCATCTCTATCTCTCTACCTCTCTATATCTCAACCTCTCTCTATCATTTTTATCTTATGTATAACTTCATCTCTCTTTATAGATATCCAAAACAGTTACTTAAAGGCATTCTAAGATTTAGCTTAGTTCAGGTTTCCAAGTAACAGGAAGTACATAAATGAGATAGCAGCCATAGTAATATTCTATACAACTATGTGTTAACTATTTTTCATGTTAACACATCTTCAACAGATCTTCAAGGGAAGACTTCCTTATTTTCAAAAGACAAGTTAATTTTCATAGAGATTAAATAATATTGCATATTGAGAAAACAGTTAAAGTACCAGGATCATAATTATATTTAATGTTTTCAGGGTCACATTTTCTTTGATTTTACCTAATGTGGCTTAAAAAAGAATAATCTTGTTCAGTTGTTCTTTATTTTGAGATCATGATACTTAAATTTGCCTGTACATTTTGTAATTTCATAAGTGAAAACATGAGACCATCTAAAGAAGATGAAAAGAAGACAATGTCAAACAAAATGCCTGCTAGTGAATTCAGTGATTTAATTCCATATACTCAAAAGACTGTTAAGGATATGAAAATATAAAATAATAGAAACAAATGAACAGGTAAAAACTATTATTAATGCTATAATTTGATCAGAGATATTTGTGATGTGCTTCATTGCTTAAACCAATAGAGCATGGTGGGAAGGGAAACAGTTTCCTATACAAATGGTCAACAACCTAGTCAGAAGAATGTTAAATAGAGAGAACCTCTATTAACTCATTTTCTATTTGTGGAAATAAGATTGAAGTGTATTGATTGTTGAATTTCACTAATTTACAAGCATCATGTTGTTTGAGATATTCCTCAAACTTTGGGTCATTATAAAACACAATCTCTATGACAACATCAAAAAATAATTTTCATGCAACACAGAAGACTAGTCTATTTTTGGAAAAGTATGATAATGCTGGTTACCACACTCTATAGTAATTTGCCTATTATATTTAGAAGCATGTCCATCTATTATGATATTCTATGTATGAATTACCATAAAATTTCATATAATTCATATTTGACCTTTTGGTTATATAAATACTGCATTATATTAAATTATTTCATGGCATACAGCCTGTATATCAGCACCTATTTATCCAAATTATATTGAGAGAAGTGAAAAATAACTGATAATTAAAAAGGACTTTCAAAAGAGTGATGTAATTAATATTGCCTTAAATTATGGAAGTTCTTCCTGGTGTGTGTGTGTGTGTGTGTGTGTGTATGAGTTTTGTGTTGTATTTCAATAATGTAATTTTGTATAAATTGAGTGTTATAAATTCATATTGATGGACTCAAAGTAATACAATTAAAGAGTATAATATATACTATTTTAAAACTAAAAAATATGCATGAGGTTCTTATATGAGTTTCTTCAGATTATTTTTTATCTTTTATTACATATTTTAATCTATTGAAGCTTTTATTTTCTAACATGTCAATTCTATAAAAGAAGGAAGAAATGAATTTGTTTTTAATTGCAATTTCTCCTTATATGGTGTCTTTAATAACCATGTTTGGAAACAGCATTTCTTTCATTGCAAAGTAAAGGAGGGAAAGAGTAAACATAATTCAAGTAAAAAAATCCAAACAATAGTCAAACAAAACATTTGGATTTATGAGAGTGAATTATTTTTTGCCTCTAATTATATTTGCATTACTGATTATAAATATTTGTATATTTATATGTGTATATATATATATATATATACACATATATAAATATTGTGAATGCAGTTGATCATTCAAAAACATTGCAACTTTTGTCAACTAGAGAAATGAAGATGTATACTAGGTAGAATATATTTAAAGTGAATTGATTATTAAAGGGTTACCTTGTTATATGCTTAATCATCTCTTAGTTTGATGTTGTCCCTCTTAGAAAATGATTTTATAGAACCATCAAGAGGCTTTTGACAGTCAATAAGAATTTTCAATTTTGGATTAATTCTGATTGCCTAGTATCACTATTTACCACTATATAACTTGATATATGTTTTTCTCTATATAATTCTCTTTATAAACTTTTAAGAAATACATATTTGTTCTTGTTAATCAATGCCAAAGTGCAAATCTATATGTAAGAAATTAGATAAATCACACACAGTGGTTTTAGTTTTAACATAAAATGTTAACTTACATTGTTTAAGCAATTTTCACAAATGATGTTTCATATACTGCTCCATAATTTGGTGAAAATATTATTTTCCTCATCAATATTTTGATTTATAAATAATACTTTATTTCAAAGTTTGTTTTAATATTAACAGTCAATTTATTCACTTGAAATAACTAACAGAATCTTAAAATATGAAGGGTTCCAAATACCACCCATCATTATCTCAACTAGTTAACTTGGATTTTTCCCATGTGAAAGTATCAATTTGTTATGCAATTTTTAAAATTTAATGTCAAATTTCTTTCATTATATCTTTTTTAAAATCATTTCTAATTTTAATGTGCCAAGGCAAATAAATATATTAATGAATTAATAAATAAATATTAATCTGTCCATTTTAAAAGTTATTCAATAGCTTTGTATTAATAGTATATATTTTTTAATCAAATAGTTTGAGAAAACATTTCTCACCTTGCTCTTGAAGAATCTCTGAATGACACATGACATCAGATACATAGTAAAAAAAAATGAAAACTTTAAGAGCTGCTCAATTTCAATATATTTATACAGATTTAGAGATTAGGAGTGATTATTATTTAACATTACATTTTGCTTTGCTGAAAAAGTAAAGCTAATATTATATGAATTATTCATTTGCATAATTATGTTATCATCATTTCTAGTATTCAATTGAAATTCCTTTGCTTTAATTAAGTTCATTTTTCTTTTCAGAAACAGTAAATAAAGAATAATTTACCTTTTAGGATTTTTCTTAAGATATTACCAGAAATCTATGCAAAAGCAGTCTTACACAGAAATATATCCACAGAGATTCATCTTCCTTTGCTGCCAGTGACAAAAATTACCCATGAACTAAGGAGGTTAAATACAACAACAAATACTCTACTACAGAGGTTTGGGCCAATTTACAATTCAACCAGAAATTTCCTTTGAGAAAATATTCATTGTCTGCTCTCTATTCCTTAGGTAAGCCAAGCACAATTTTTCCCTTAGTCCTTCAAATGACTAATTAAGCAAATCTGTTCTCTTGGAAACAAACAAACCAAAATCTCATTCAGTCAAGTAATCATTCACTCACAATCTCCAGCTAACATCATCTGAGAATGGGAAAATTTCAGGGGTGAAATCCCAGAGCATAATTCAACAGCTACTGCTATAATGCAGAGTGAGTGAGATCCCTTCCTGACTTCACCGTTGTTAGTGACTTCAGATCTGTTACTTCATTTTTTTTTCCTCTGGCCCATCATGTAAAAAATAGGGATGATCAGAACATGCATGTTATAGGGTTGTTTGAGTCCAAAGTGAATAGGTTAATGCAAATTATGTGGAAAATTGCCAGTTTCATGGGAGAGACTAAATATTTCACAAGATGAGGGTGAGGTTCAGAACTTTATGCATTGCTATAATGAGGTGTAATTAATTGATCCTTAATGTTTAGTTTTATATTTCTGTAGGTATCAGCAAATTTACAAATTAGAAACCTGTATAAAGTGAAAAATATTTTAATTATTGAACCACATGTGACTCCATCAATTAATTGGCTATGAGATCTCTAATTCAGAAATAAACTCTCAAGCAATATGCACGTATATGCTTTATACAAGTAAAAATAGTTCCTTAGTCTTTTTTTTTTTTGGGATCAGGGGACTCTCTGTCAGATATGCAGAGAAGAGCCCTGCCACCTCATAAGGTGTGACTTTTATTTTAGCTTTAGAACAAAGAAAACATGTATGTACATATATAAATTCAATAGATACTTGACAGTTTACATTTTACTAGAATGATCAAGTCTTAAAAGTTAATGGCTCAATTCCTCTTTTCCTTCCTGAAATTCACATTGTAAGAATCAGGATTAATATTTTTGTGTATATTTCTGTAACTGTACAATTTCATTAATGTTGTCTGAGCATTCTAATCAGACAATAACACCTTTATATATTTTTTATATAGACATAGAGAATGAGATAAACATTAATCCTAAGAAATGAGCTTGGTTATAGAACAAAATCTCTGGATGGACATTGGACACTGGAGAATTTATTTTGGGGCAGAACTCATTTTAAGTTCCTTGTACATATATGATCAGATAATTTTAAATTTAATTGAGTGCCTTCATTTGCTAATCAGAACAATATGTGCTTTATTTATATATTCAAACCTCAGAACTCCCAATCTCCCTCTTAGCTAGTCACTATGAATAAGGCCTGCATTTCTCAAATGTAGACATGGACCATATTCACACAGAGAACAAGTAGTGGAGTCATATGTATCCCAACATTTTGCCTGGGTTCTTTTTGGCCAAGTTTTAGAGACACACAATATATAATACACCACAGAATGTTTGAGTTTAGCATTTTTATACTCTACTAATATAATTTTAAAATACAATGTTTTAAAAAAACTAATGTAACAATAATTGGCATTCAAAAAATACTTCCACACACCCCAAGTTCATTGCATCAAAAATTATAAACAAGCCCATATATTCTTTCCTCCATGAACATTTTGTGCAGGAACTACCAAAGTATCTACTAAAAGCAAAACAAAAATATCAGCAGTGTATTTACTAAAGCAAAGGCAAAGTTTGAAAACAGTTTTTTAATTAATTTGGCTTTTTTTTTTCAGTTTAATCCATCATTATTTATTAAGTAATTGGGAATATTAAGTTCCTAAATAGAATTAGTATAAAAACACATTAGAATTTTCTGAGGATACCTCAAGATTTATTTTCTGTATTTTTGTGCTCCAAGGATATATTGGAAATTGAAGAATTTTCCATTGAAGAGTCATTACAGTAAATGATCATAAATTATTTTATAGATAGCACCAATTATAGCATAAGGATATTTTTTCATTTGCTAGGTTGTCTGTTGGCAGGTGCTATTATTTCCTCCAGGTCTCTTTTGTACCTTCACAGCTGATGGAAACTGGAAACTACATTTCCCAGAATCTTAAATCTCTACATAGTTCATGTTTATCACCTATTAACAAGGGCAATTTATTTGTGATTTGGAAGATGGGAAGAACTGAAAATGAACTCTTCTCTATAGCAGCAGATTTGTGACAAGTTTCAATACAAATACTGCTATTGATGTTCTTGTTTTATTTATAATGAATATTAACAAATAATTTCATATCTTATATTAGTCAACCAAAGTGGTGCTGATACAAAGTATCAGAAATTTGTTTACTTTTATAAACGGTATTTATTTGTGATAGAAGCTTAAAGTTATAAGGCCTTAAAGAGTCTAAGTCAAGAAACTATAAGAGGTACTTTCTCACTAGCCTTCCCTTTTCCTCTTAAGGCTCCAAGGCCCCAACTTCTTCTGATCTCAGCTGTAGGCTGCCATAAGGGTCATCTTTATTCCTGGGGCTTTCTCAGTTCTTCAAAGTATCAGGCAAATGGCTCCTCTCTCTTCCCAGGGCCTCTGCCATGTCTATGGAGCTGTCTCTCTTTCTCTGTGTTCTTCTCTGTCTCCTTGATTGAGTGTCCATTTATATAGCCCACCAAGGAGGCAGGGATTCAACCCTGAGCTGCCCTAGTGATGTGATCAAAGAAAAGCCCTAATCTTCATTTAGTCAAATAAACATAAAACCTTTGAATTTAATACAATCAAAGGGTATCATGCTCAGAACGACAGAACGGTTTACAAACATAGTCAATACCTCTTTTTGGAATTCATAAATAATATCAAACTGCTACACATCTGTAGAGGTCAGGATCAAATGAACCATGGTTAGCTAGTTCATAAGTTTTTCCATCTATTGGCTTCATATATTTCATACTTGAAACCTTCTATCTTCTTCTTAGTTAAAGATAATTTTATAAAATTTAAGAAATCCCAATATAACACTAAAATGGATGTTAATAACAAATGTCATTAAACAGAAGAAAAAATAGAAACTGCTTGAAATAATGACTGCCATTTGTCATTTCCTGTCTCCATTTATGGTCCAATAGAAATCCCACTCCATCTTCTTTATTGCATATTTCTCCATCCCATCTTGCGTTTCTTTTACAACTGGTAATTATAATGTTTTCACATTCTACTGTTAACTTTGGAAACATCCTGCTCTAAATCAAGTAAAAAATGATCACATTTACTTCTTATGCTGGAAAGGAGAATTAGACCATATACTCTTAGCTAATCATTTCATTTCCAAATTTAGAATAAACTTATTAACCAAAAAATGAGAATATGATAAGCATCTTTAAATTAATAATTCAGTATGATTTCAACCACATTTCATAATTGTTAATTAAACTACACGGATAAACTTGTGAAATTTATTAAGCATGAATAATGTTTTTCTAAATATTTACCAAAGCAGTCAAGAAAAGGAACCCAATTTATGGTTAAATTTGATCCTATGACACCAAGGACATGTACAAAATTCTCATGGTACAGTATTGAACAATTTGTTCTTTGTTTATTATGTTCATGAGTGTTATTTTGTTGGACATATTGAGAATAAATGGAGATGACCTATGATAGTATATAAAAAATGAACTTATTCAAAATACAAAAATATTTTGTAGTGTAGTGAACTATATTCAATCATTCCATTAAAATTCAAGTACAGACTTTGACATTTTGCCATATGTATCACAATGACTATTTGTGCATTTCGTAATTTGTATATATTTTTTAAAGGTATCTGAGAATTCATATGCCAGAATGATCCGAAAACATTTTTTCCTAAATATGTTGGAAAGGAGAGATCTATTAGTACTAAGAATTGAGCTTCATTATAAAATGAATTATCTGAATGTGTATGAAATATGGTAAAGTTAGTTTAGGACAGCTGGTTTTAATGTCCTTGCAGAGTATATGATATTAAGTGAATTTAATATTCATTGAATGCTTCTCTTGTGCTATGCAGAGTTATAAGTGATTTATGTATTTGTTAAACCCTCAGACCTACCATTGTCTCACTTAGGAAGGCACTATGGATAAATACTGCATTTTGCAAATATCAAGGTTGCCTAATTTCAACCAGAGAGCAAGTTGTGGAGACAAAATTTAAACATAGGTATCCCACTACTGTGCCTGTATTCTTCTCCACCATGTTTAGAGACTCACAATATTTCATGCATCAATGGTCTTTTGAACTGATTTGGGGATGATTCACCCAGTTCCTTACTTGTGCATTCATATAAATGACTTACTGAGACATATGTTTCTCCTTTGTGGCACCAGATCAACTGAATCCTTCTATTGGAAATAGCCATGATTACAGTACCAAAATTTGGTGATTTGATGAGCAAGTCAAGAGCCATGCTTCTCTGGGATACAGTGTCTGGAGTAGTCCTGATCCATCTCTTTTCAGCCATGTGGCTTCCCCAAATCCCTTGGATCCATGCCTGGCAGCTATCTCAGGATTTCCATGGAGTACCAAATCTGGAGGTTCCAAGTGATGTTTCTGCCATGGGCAGAAACTGGGTGCATTGTTTGAAGATGATTCTGAAGGTGTGTTTTTCCTTGTGCTAGGCCAAGTGTTTAAAATTGATTCCTTTAATCTAATCTGGACTTACTTTAACTTTGTCAGTTTGCTTATGCCAAGTAGACTGTTGGATTGGTTTTGTCCCTCTGCGCAAGCCTATGAGACTGTTGTATTGGCTTAGTCAGTGTGCTCATGTCTAGAGGACTGTGGATTTTTGAGTTGATCTGAGCTCATGAATACAGATCTGGTGGGTTTGAGTCCCATTATCTATACCAGATTTGGGGATCACCTGTTGATTTTGTAAGTGCATATTTCTTTGAAATTGGGGGACCTGTTGACTTTAAGGAACACGTGGTCTTGATGGTCTGTTTTTATGATATCTGTTGGTGTTTCCTAGCCACAGGAAATTTTCAGAATGCATCCTTTATGTCTTCCCTGGCTTTTGTATTTGATAATTGGTCTAAAATTGCAATGGGTGCCTTAAGAAAAAGAAAATTGCAGCTTTGCCTAGCTACAGTATAAATTGGATGATGGTGAAAAGTAACCAAAAGAACAACTTTATATTTTAATACTATCATGGAATTGGATTTGCTTTGTAAAAGAAATTACAAATTGAATTAAATTGCTGGAGAAGTGTGAAAACTTAACAACATTTGTGTTACCTGTTCTGTTTCCATGCTAATTCTAATTATATTTGGATAGCCACATTAATAAAATTGGTGCTGTTAAAGTTTAGTACCTTTTGAACTGGACAACTCTATAAAAGAAAACAAGGAAAAACAGAAAAATGTGAGCTGCTTTGTAAGCCTGCAATTCAATCATGATTTAGCCTTGATAAGAATCAGCGCCTCTAACCTGCCTCCAGAAAACTATTTCAGAAGTTTGAACTTGTAAATATTTCATAATAAATCTCACTGAAATATTTATAAAATAGGAAACTAAAGAAAGCATACATATCTGAAAACCATCCCTATGAGTCATCAATGTTCTAGTATTGCATGCTACTAGGTATTTGAAATGAAGAGAACTTATGTTTGCAATATAACCAAATTGAATTATTATTCTGACAAGTTTGTTTATATTTTGATGGTAATTTTATGTTACAAAATGTTTGCTTGGAGATAGTTTCCAAAATCATTTTGGAAACTTAAGTATGTAAGGTACATAGACTGTATTTTATTTCATGAAAATTAATGTAATTTTTTTCCTAAGCAAATGACATGTTAAGAAAGAAGAAAATGTGGGATGAAACCTGTGTATTTTTTTTTGTTGTTGTTGTTGTTGTTTTAATTTTTTCTTTTTCTTTTTATTTTTTTATCTTGTTTTTGTTTGTTTGTTTTTTTATTGTGTGTAAAAATCAAAATTTTCACAATACATACCAACATTTGCAAAATGATATATAAATATATATGCATATATGTGCATTTGCTTACAAAAATGTTATTTATGTATATATATAAATATATTTTAAGAGGTTCTTAGATGCCCAAAATATTACATGGAACCCACTGGGATTCCCATATTGCCCACCTCCCACACCTCCCACCACATCCCACACAAACATCTCCCACAAGTGTGGCCCACCACCCTCAATGGACTTACACATCCTGGGGCCTTGCCACCTACCATAGACCACAGTTCACACCGTAGACCACACTCTCTCCCACACAGTTCTGAGTGGTGTGTGCTGATTTAAAATGGCCTACATCCGTTGCCACAAAGGAACTCAGGACAACCTTCAAATCCCAAAGAAGCCCCTGTATTTCAACTGCTCGTCCCCTCCCTGCCCCCAAAATGTCAAGTGGCCACTGGCTCCACGTCATTGTTATAATTTCTTCCATTGCTAGAATCACCATATGTGAACAAGAGAATACCATCAAGTCCACTCTAGTCCATAGTTCTTCCCCCAATCCTGAGGGGACTGGGATGGTGATGTCCACTCCACCTCCAAGTGAGAGAGGGCTTATATTCCATGGATATGGTGGGTGGGATGATCCAGTCTACAGATGCAGGCCTTCTCCATTCCCTGGGATGGCCATTGCCCATCGTTGTCTCCTCACCAGGTGACTTGGATGAGTCCATTGAGCTGTAGGGTAGGAGTTGCAGCTCCACCGAGATTCCATGCACACCTGGCACATAGGTAGGCCAGAGGCTCCAGTCTCTGGAAGTATACCTAAAAACTTCAGCATCAAATATAGGTTTGAAAGAAGGGAATGATGAACCATGTGCAGGGAGGACTTATTTGAGTCCAATTCTGTCACTCTCAGGAGCACAGATTACAAAATAGACCCCACTGATAAGGCATCAGTCTCTGGGTCTATCCCCACTTATATAGGACCTGGGTGTCTCCAGAGCTCTCAGGAGCCCCTCTGTGTGGGTTGATAGGCACTTAGATGTTCTATGAGCTCCTACTGAGGTGTATGTAAGAGTTACCTCTGGGATGACCATCCGTCTCTCTTTGAAGTCTCTTAGCTACTTGAACTCATTTGTCTTTACCTTTTCCCCCTTTAATTCAAGGTCTTTTTCCAGTTGTGTTGCCAGTTGGCACTTGATATTAATCCCTCGTTGCCAGGGAGGCTCATCCCCAGGAGTCATGTCCCATGTTTGGGGGAAGGTAATGCAATCATATGCTGAGTTTGGCTTAGAGAGAGGCCATATTTGAGCAACAAGGAGGCTCCCAGGTGGCAACCCTTAGGCACCCCACAACTGCAGGCTAAGTCTCAGTTACAAGAGCAAAGACTCACAAGGGTAGTCATCAATAAAATGAACACATCAGTGGGTCATCCTCTTTTGACAGACACTGTCCCTGCACTCAGAGGACTATTGCTTCTCCCTTGGAGACTGTGGCAGAGCTCTCCAGGCTAGGAATTCAGATTCCCTCATTTATTGTGTGATTGTCCACCCATCGTGACCATGCCCCATCTTTTGATCTTTTGAACGATTTTGTATATCTTTCATGTATATTCAGATGAACTAATTCCCATGAAACTCCCCTCACAGACACCTGTGTTAATACAGAAAATGGAACATATGTGGAAATGAATTTTTGTTGTCAAAGTTGGATAAGATTTGGTTCTATCTATACAGTTTTTTAATAACTTATTTTCAAACATATACTAATGCAAAATTTAATTTGGTTCTTTCTCAATTAAAGTGACAAAATTTCTCAAAGCATCAGTCTCTTTTAGTAAAAGGTCATAGAGTTTTTTCCTGAATAATTGGTATGCAATGCAGAAAGACTTATATATCAAAATAAATTTTTGTACATTGTTTACCATATTGTGCCCTTAGTTTAAGACAAAAAAGTCTTCACATTTTTAAAAGAAGATAATTTTTAAACCTTGCAACTTTTAACATTTTGCTTTCTCAAATTCAAATCATGAAAAATATCTGTTTAATTTCAAACTATTGCCAAAGATTTGTTCTTTCATCTTGTAAAATGTGAAGTACTAAAAATAAAGTTCACTTGATATTTTATAAGTAGAATGAAAAGTGTTTAGAAAATATATAAAAATTATTAAAAGAGATGGTTTTCCGTATTGTCAGATTTTCTTGTGCATTTAAACAGGACCTCTGTTCTCTACATAGTGTTTGTCCATTTGAGTTATTGGCTAGATCAGTCACTCCTACCCCTAACACAATGAAAAATATCTGCCATATATCCTGGTCATGCTCTGGAAGTAGATGGAAACACATTGCTGTTTCAGTGTACTGCAGCTCTGCCAGCTGATGATGGCTCAAAATTGCCTCCAGACTAACTCTGTTTCATAGTACCAGAGGGCGCTATACACCAAACTTGTGGAACACTGGATTCTACCTTCCTGTTTTCTTGAGGATCGGTAGTGCTGTTGCAAGATGGTGGCTGTGTGAAGGGTATACCAAGTAGATTAATAATTACCAGAGTAATGTGAGTGGAACCTACACAGACACTGTTAGCATTATGGCTGTTCCCATGGGAGGACAACGTTTATTCTACATCAAACCTGTAGCTTAGATATATTAACTGCAGCTCAAAGAGAAAGTTGTGCTTTATTAGTATTAAGGTTATACTTGATGAATATGATAATTTCTCTTCTATACTGGATCATTTGCAGAAAGATACTGATATGTTAAAAGGTTTTGCAAACTTGATTCAATTTGTAAGTAGTTATTGAACTTACCTATGAGTTAAATGAATGGCTATCTTAAGTACTGCTTTTAATTTGCTTCCCATATGCTTGTGTTATTGTTGCCTATATTGTCTTTGTTAGTTTATTTCTTGGGCATCCTATAAAATGACATGAAATTTTTCTTAAATCCTAATCAGTTGGAAACAACTACAGAAGATGAGACCTTCACCAATTTTCCTTATTTAAGGAATGCTTACAAAACCTATCTTCTTAAGTGTAAGAAGATTATAAATATAAGGCGGGATTTGATAGCTGGAAAAAAATGCTTACTAAATTTTTTTCACTTAAGCATCTCTGAAAATTTTAATCCACTATTGAACTGTTTTTCTATTAATCTAACTTTAGAAGTTTACTTTTTGCATTTATTTCCCTGAAGGATATTAACCAGACCTTTTCAGTTTTGCTTACATGAATAAGATAATGTCTCAATGCAAAACCAGAAAGAATGGTTTCACAAGGAACCTATGACCCAGTAAACATGTAAACATGTAATTTTCTCAGAGGGAAAAAATATATAAAACTTGATATCTTTTCATGGTTGACTGGGAAAGGAAACGTGAAGACACTAATATCTAAATAGTTTCCTTTTTTCCAGCTACTGAAACAAAATACAAGTTAAATATGCTTGAGACAATTCAGGGCTAAAAAATTGCACATACCCTTCGCACAAACCTTGTATTTTATTTTCCCTGTGCTTCTTCTCACCTATCCCCTTTCTTTTTTCTTTTTCTTTCCTTTTTTTTTTATTTTTTTATTTTTTGCCTATATAAAACCCTACATCCATTATCACTTTGAAATGGTTTAGGGAAGATTCCCCCATTTTATTGCTTGTGCACTCACAATAAATCACTAAGAGGTACATGTTTCTCTTTTGTGGCACCAGATCTGATGGGCCCTTTTATTGGAAATATCCATGCTTATGGTAACACTATATTACCCACCTAAATGGGGCATGTCTACCAGGGATGAGCTTTCCTGGCCCTGGCACTAATGGATTAATAGCAAATGTTGATCAGCGATGCTTTTGGAGAAGGATCATGACCAAAAGGGGGAAATATTTAAAATACTAAAACAAAATATAGTTTCTATGACTAAGAAATTTCAAAAAGTCAGGAGATCATTCTAAAGTTTACTCTCATGCAGGCATCAGCATTATATACAAGTAGCCAAAGTATTCAGAGCCACAAACATCATTGCTAAAAATGCTAGGAACTTCTGGACACCATAAAAAGCCATATGGCTAAAGGGAATCAATCCCCTATCCTCTAAGAATCTATTAAAGATTTTTTCCCCAAGTTGGCATGGCTATATTCACTTACAATTCCCCTAATCATAATCCTACTAATTCTTATATTTAGATCTATAATCATAAAGTTCATTATCAAATGTGTTTCTCAAGTACTCAAGACTATCAAATTATTCCTATGTCAAGGGCTGGCAGAAATGTCCACTAGCTATAGTGAATACCAAAATTTTAAAAAGATGATCACATGAAGCCTTGGACCATGGAGAAAGATCCCCTAGCTTCCTCCAACTCCTGGAACCAGTAAACACCTTCAACTCAAAATTGCAGTCCTCCATTTCCTAAGTGATTTTCAATGTTCCTAACTAGTAAGAAGCAGTTTTATAGGTCAGCACCACTTTTCCCTCAAGAATGAGGAATGGATCAACAAAAAGGAAGAATTTAAACAGTCACTCTTTAAGAAAACCCCTACTCTGTGCCCTTGCAATTCTCCACTGAAAACATCACCTGCTTTCCAGTTTTCCAAAGTAATTCCCTCCCTTATTGTCTTGCAGAAGTTTCTACATCCCTTTCCTTAGAACTTCCATATCATAATGTTTATGCATAAGAAGCTTGCTTTACCACAAGATGAGTTTCTGTTAAAACCACTCAAGTGGTATTAGCTTTAGCTGGTTCTAACTGCAGGAACAAGCATTGTTAAGAGAAGCTTGACCCAAAATTTACCTTTATCTAATTATAATAGTAAAATTCACACTTACTGGCACATTTATTTATTTTTCTACTGTTACTGTATTTTTGCAAGCAGTGAACGCTCAACTAAATGCCTATCTCTTAACCTCCTTGGTCAAACCCTTCCTAGTAATTTCCTTAACCAGCCCCACTAATTTCTAATAAAATCTCTTAGGTCACTTGGCTCAGTGAGATAAATCTGATGACTTTCCTACTGTCTCCACAGGGCAAATAAATCTTTCTTTTCTCAAAATTCTGGTATCACTGTATTGACTTTTATGAACACTTGACAAGGACTCACATTTTTAGCTAGAACACAAATCAAAACATTTCCATATTTGAAACAAATCTATTCACCCATAAAATGAGGAAAAGGGATGAACATCTTTAAGTTAATAATTTGCTAAAAGGAGCTCCATCACATTTCATAATTTCTAGTTAAATTCAGATTTTATTTGAGATAATTATTGAGCTTAAATATTTTTTCTAAATGCTTACCAAGCAGAAATGGAAGCCAATTTAAAGCTGTAATTGATCTTATGACTTCAAGTACAACTACAAGATTACACATGGTATAATAATAAAATTTTCCATTGGTCCCTTATTGTTTTTTTTCACAAATGTTATTGTTGCTGTTATTGAGGCAGGCTAGGTAGGAAATCAATATATGGATCTCAAATTTGGCACGAAGTCCATGTAGACAGATGCTGGAAGACCCTCATGAGATTCTGCCATCCAGAATGAGGTTTCCTTTGGAAGCCAGGAGAAGCCCCAGATATTCTCCAGGGACATTATCATTGTGCCCTCCTGGGGGATTGATGGGTGTGGTAATCAATCAAAACAGCAAATAGCTGGGACTCCTTCCACATCATTAGCAAAAGGGTGGAATAATTAATGGTTTAAAAAGCAAGCACAAAGGACAAATCTCTCTCTCACTCTCCTGCTCTCTACTTGTATTATGTGCCCGGCTCTTGCTTTGTCACCCCTGCATGGGTCAACATGCAAGTAAAACCTGGGCATTTATACTCGATAATGGGGAATTGTAGTCTATAAATCAGCCCTCTTTATTACTTTTCAGCCCCTTACTCTACCAGGGAACCATGATCTGTTATTTTCTCCCATTTCTCTTCCCTCCCTACCTTAATAAATTGCTGGCCTAACTTACCCAACATGCTCTTGAAGTGCATTTCTTCAAGCATAGTCAAGAACCTAGACAAAATCTGTCAACATATTTGGCGAGTGCCAGCCAGGAGGTTATTGGTGAGTGAAACTATGTCCTACAGCCTGTTTGATGCCTTCTTTTGGTTAGCAAAAGGGTTTGCCTATGAGCCTCCATGAGATGTAATCCTGGAAGGGAAGAAGCCATGGCATGGGAACGCTCTGCATCTCTGCCATGCACCCAGTCTTCTGAGACCTGACCCCAGCCGAGAGGGCTGGAGCACAGGACAGGGCCTCAAAGCAGGGCCCTGCCAAGACAGAGATCCCCCAACTGAGCACTGGGAACTGCAAAGCTCATTTTTCAAGCCCTTTTAGCAGTCATTGGCTTTGCCTTT
Organism: Tolypeutes matacus; assembly: GCA_026826555.1. NCBI lineage: Eukaryota > Metazoa > Chordata > Mammalia > Cingulata > Chlamyphoridae > Tolypeutes > Tolypeutes matacus. The sequence continues at coordinate 1,457,255 of JAKSZT010054486.1, read as the reverse complement.
GGGCCTGGCTACCATTGCCTTTTCCCACCCTCTCCCTTTGGCAGCAATGTAAGCAATAACTCAGAGCTGGGGGCTTGTGCCTCCCCAGGGGTCCATGCCTTTGCAAGCCCACCTTCCTGTTGACCACAGCCAGCTACCTGGTCTGGGATTGGGTGGGAAAGGTTGACAGGCAGGGCAAAGATAGATGCCATGGGGGTTCCCTTCCTCAGGGTGGTCCTAGGCCAGTTCTCCTTTTATAATTACCCTTTACCCATGTTTCACCTTCCTACTTCCTACTACTGAATTTCTCATTACAGGTTTGTGTTAAAGTGCTTTGGAATGTCTTAAAAACTGTAAAGTTGATTTATATATCATTTTGCAAATGTTGGTAAGTATTGTGAAAATTTTGATTTTTACCCACAATAAAAAAAAAAAAAAGAAAGAAAATGCATTTGCTAGCATGAAGTTATTGCCTCAGGGCCCCAAAGCCTGTTAACTAGAACAAATATCTCTAATCATTTAATGGCCTTTTTATGGCTGGTCTAATGGAGAAATTCCAAGTTCCTAGGACTGCCTTTTATGACCTCAGTAAGAAATAGGAAATAGGAAGAAGTTTTTTGCCTCTTCTCCAAGAAGGAGCAATATTCGGCTTGGCAACTTCAGTCTGAAATATACTGGATCCTGAGATCTATTTGGTCTGTCTCCCAAGTTCACAATGGCCCCAGAAATGCCCAAAGGCAGGGTCTCTGTGATTCCTGGCACTGTGGGAACCAGAGAAGTAACTCTGAATGTCCCCCAAAACCTAGGAAGTTTTGGGCCCTTGATTCAGAGAGCAACCAAACTTCCCCTAAGCCTTAGCTCAGGAGATTTAGTTTGGGTAACAGTGCAGTCATTCTTATACCCTGGAGTGTAGGGATGCTGAGCACCAGAATAGTAAACTCTGAATGGCCCCCAAGACCTTAGGCCGTTACATTCAGAGGGTGGCAAACATCCACTGAGGCTTATCTCAGGTGCTTCAGTTTGGATAACTGCTCCTCAATGTTTTCCAACAATCTGGCTTGGGTGCTTTGGTCTGAATTTTGGGATTTCAGGCACACCCCAAGACCTAGGTCAGCCACAGGGATGGCTGTCTGCAAGGCTCTGGGTTAAATTCTCAGGACACTGAGACCAGAACATCAGCTCCAAATTAATTGGAGTAATGAACATTTTAGTCAGAATTGGGCTCTGGGATGCCAAGTCATTCAACTAAAAGATGCTTCTTCATTCTTCCTAGAATAATGGGCATGGTCTCTAGCTTACAAGTAAACTTCCCATAGGAGTGTCTTCTCAAGAATGAGGAACATTTTTTTACTACTGGTCCATGTATCCACTGTATAGCTGAGAGCAACTTCTGTATAAGACCCTGAATTCCAGTTAAACCAGTGTAAAAGAGGAGGACAGATAGATCTGAGGCCCAGAAATCTCATGTCATGTCCCCTTAAAGAAATGAAGAAATACACCTCAAACTTCAACTAACTCCCTGTTAGAAAAAGCCTTCTCAGTTTAAACTCAGTGTGCCTATAAAAGGTGTGAATAGAGATCAAGATCCAAACCTGTTACTATACGTCTCCTGGAAAATAAGAAACCTCATGTGCCATCAACTAAGTTAAAAAAGTTCATAGAAATGCTAAGGTATAAAATTCTGTCTTCTGTTTTAATCTGTGTTTAACTTTGTCAGTTTGCTTGTGTCTAGGAAATCAGATTTGGGGTTCACCTGTTAAAAATTGGATAACAGTGAAAGGTAGCCTAAAATTGAGTCACTTAATGTCAATACTGTCTTGTGAGTAGGTTTAATGTATAAATCACAAGGGGAATTGATTCAAGTGCTAGAAAAGTAGAAAACTTAGCAAAGTTGTTACAAATAAAATTCTTGTGGCTTCATTAATAAAAGTACCAAATTCCCCTTAAAGTAAAAACTTACTAGAAACTATAACTAAGAGTTAGGATCATTTATAGATGTCTTTATATTAAAAAACAGCAGAAGGATAAAACTACAATTATAACTGGGTAGATTTAGCCTAAACCTACTATTGTAAGAGTAAATCTTAAACTGAACATACCTTCATTTATGCCTAGTTTCAGCATTGTTAAATTCTCTTGTGCATTCAAACCAGGCCTTCAATACACTGCAGATTGCCTATCCATTTGAGTTATTGGCTTGGTTGGTCATAGCCCCCTAAAATAATAAAGGTATCTACTACAACTCTGGTTGTGCTCCTGAAGTCAATGGAGACTAACTACTTTGCAGTTTCAAACTCCTGCAGCAGCCAACAATGGCTCGGCCAAATTTACAATGGATATGGCCTCCAGCCTGGCACTGTTTCATAGTGTTGAAGGGTGCTATGCACCAGGCCAGTGGAATACTGGAACCTACTTTCCCAGCTTCTCTCTAGGGTCATCAGTGCTTCAGCATACTGGCTGTGTAAAGGTCATACCAAGTGGAGTGATGATTACCAGAATACTGTGAGTAGAACTTAAACACAATTGGCATTATGGCCTGCTCCCTTGGAGATTTAATATGTAAGGTATTGCAAACCTGGAACTTAAATTTATTAATTGCAGGTCAAAGAAAAACTTATGCATTGAGTAGTGCATTAATTAGTATTAAGTACTATACCTTTATCCTATTGCAGGTATATGCCTGATGATTATGATGATATCTTTTCTATTCTAGATCATATGCAGAGGGACATTGAACATGTTAAAAGTCCTGGTAAACTTCATTTTCTAAGTAGTTAATGAACCTGCTTAACCCAGGTATCTCTCTTAGCCCTTGTTCCAGTACCTATCGCACTCATATCCTGAGGAGGACTGGCAAACCCACATACCATCCTGCCAGGGCTCTGCATTTCCCACCAGAAGGGAAACAGCAAATGAGGTGGCTAAGACCCACTTCAGCTTAGCCCATTTGAGATGGTCCATGGGCAATCTTTCCTCACCCAGAACCTTGAAACCAGGTTCTGATCAAAACCTGGCAAGGAAATAAGCCTCTCTCTCAATTAGTGACAAAATGGAAGGAACTTTACTCTGTAGTTCTGATCACTTCCACTGCTATTAAAGTTAAAGGAATTTCCATCACTAATCCTGAGTGAAGCCAGCTGCCCAGGAAAGTGCCAGCTCACCAGAAGCATCTGACAGAATGGACAAGTACCAGTCATTGGATGGTCTTAAATACCTCAAGAGACAAAGCTAAGTAGTGTCTATGTGAAAGACAACTGTTCCCTCTAACTCTAGCCCAAGTGCCTATTGTCAGGGGGAAGGCAAATCAGACATCCCTTAAGAAATCTTGTCTGTTTTCATCTCCTGTGGCTTAACTAAAAAGGGCAATGCCTTTTCTCATTCCTCTGCTCTATCATAGAAACTGAGATTGACAATTTATACCTAACCCTGTTGTCTATTGCAATATCTCCCCATAATTAACCAACAGCATAAAATAACTGAAAGAAGAATACTGTTTCCCACCAACTTTGGGAAAATGCACCTGGCCTTTTATAATTTTATGGTCCAGTATCTTCTTAATGGGAATGTATATTCTAAATTTTAATCAAGTTTATTTCTTCCAGAATCAATATCTTGTTAGACATATGGGGACTTCATCCAGCTTCACACAGGATGCCAGATCCATCTTCCTCCAACCAAGATAGAATAGACAAAGGGTTTTACACCTTGTCATGTAGGGCCTACTGTCCCTAACCAGCAGGAAGTAATTACAGAAGAAATGCCATCTCCCTTCAGCATCCCTCTAAGAATAAAAGTGTAAACTCTATGAGGGGGGAATTAAGCAGGCTAGATAGGAAGTCAATAGATGGATGTGGAACCTGGCAAGAAGTCCATGTGGACATCAATAACCCAAGATGGCTGCTGGAAAACCCTAATGAGATTCTGCCATCCAAAATGAGGTTTCCTCTGGAAGCCAGGAAAAGCCCCAGATATTCTCCAGGGATAGTATCATTGTGCCCTTCTGGGGGATCTATGGGCAGGATAATCAATCGAAACAGCAAACAGCTGGGACTTCTCCCATGTCATTAGCAAAGGGATGGAGTAATTCATGGTTTATAAAGCAAGCACAAAGTTCAAATCTCTCTCACTCTCTCTCTTGCTTTCCTCTTGCCTTCTGCACCTGGCTCTTGCTGTGTCCCCCCCTGCATGGATCAACATGCAAATAACCCTGGGCATTTATAATCTATAATAGGGAATTGTAGTCTATAAATCAGCCCTCTTTATCACTCTTCAGCCCCTTACTCTCTACCGAGGATCCATGATCTCTTATTTTCTACAATTTTGCTTCCCTCCCTACCTTAATAAATTACTGGCCTAACTAACCCAACATGCTCTAGAAATACACTACTGCAGCATAGTCAAGAACCTAGACAAAATCTGTTAACAGTATTAATGGCCACAAAAAGAGATGTCATAATATCAAATAAAAATGAGCTAATTCAAAATGCAGAAACTTTTAATTGCATATTGAACTATTCAACCATTCTCTTTAAATTCAAAATGCAGTATAATTAACAAAGGGGAGAAAAAATTATTTTATTTAATATGGTGGAAATGTCCCTCTTCAAACCGCTATGTATTTCAACCATATATACATCAATTCTTCTAAATATAATGATACCAATCTTCTGCAAATATCTCTGGATACTAGAAAAATGAAACATTGTCTATCCATTCTGAGGCCAATATAACTTTTATATATACCTTCATAGATACATTACAAAATATGAAATTTAAAGATAAATATTTCTTGTGAATTCATACTTAGAAATGCACATTAAAATATTGGTAAATTGAATCTAGAGACATAAAACAGAAAAAAAAAAAAAAGTAATTGATACCAGGAGTACAAAATGATCTAAATTTGAAATAAGTGTAGTTCACATTAAAAATACCTTAAATGAGAAAACAATCTGCTGGTCATATGAGTGGATGGAGAAAATATACTTGATAAATGTTAAAATCTAGCTTTGTTAAAATTTTTCATAAAGATAGAATTGAAGTTAGTTTAATCTGCTAAGGGGAGACCTCTAAAAACCTGTATTTATTATGCTTCACTGTGAACTATGGAAAGATTATTCTTTGAACATGTGTAAATAAATTTAGAATATTCACTATTTTTTTTTAAGATTTTATTTATTTATTCATTTATCCCCCCCTTGCTGCTTGTCCTCGCTGGGTCAGCTAACCACGCCGTGCAGGCGGGCCTGCCTTCACCAGGAGGCCCCGGGAACCGAACCCCGGGCCTCCCATATGGTAAACGGAAGCCCTACTGATTGAGCCACAGCCACTTCTCTATTCACTATTTTTTAATCAACAGTAGATTTGAGAGGAAGAGGCAAACCTAGTTTCATTCATAAATGACATGGAAATGTACATAGAAAATGCAAAGTTTCCTGTAATAATCTCTTTAATCTAATATGTAATTTTAGAATGAGTCCTGAATACAAGTCAACATATAAATATCAGTTAGTAACTACTCAAAAGTGAAATTAACTATACAATGCCATTTATAATGTGACCACATTATTAAGACAAATTCAAAAGAAGATCATGAAGTCCTTGACAATTAAAAGTAAATAAAACATCATGACAAAATGATCACTCACACATTCTCTTGAAGACTTCCCCAGGTGTGCCCTGTCCCAAAGCTCCCTCAACCAACACCATAAACCAGTAACCCTTCCTTGTCATATTGCCAAAATTGTTTTCACCCGTGTGTCCACCTAGCCCCAGTGTTCACCTGTGCCCTCCACAATCTTCTGCCCAGTTTGTTGGGCTATCCAACCCATCCTCCTCACCCTACCCCCTGTCAAACTTGTACCACCCAACTAAATAGTATCCTTACAGCCATCATATTCCTTCACTGCCCAACTACTCACTTACACCTTATCATACTTTTTGCCTGTATGGATGTTGGTTCACAACTTTCTTTTCTCTTTCTACTTCCTGTAAACCTATCTTCTAGTCTCTAGCTCTCTGAATTTTGAGATTTGCTTAATTCATATCCAAAAGGTCATGTAATATTTGTCCTTCAATGCCTGGCTTCTTCACTCAACATAATGCCCTCAAGATTCATCCATGCTAACCTGTGTGTTAGTACTGTATTCCTTCTTACAGCTGAGTAATATTCCTTTGTATGTATATACCACATTTTGTTTATCCTTTCATCTGTTGATGGGCAAACAGAGGGAGGGGGCAAGATGGCATCTGAGTAAGGATATCCAATAGTCAGCTCATCCTACAGGCAGTTAGTAATCACCCAGAGCTATTTAAGCACTTGTCTAGGGGAACCAGGAGACCAGAAGAGCTTCCTGCATCATTCTTGAAAGAATGGAAGGAGAACACTGCCCATCTCTGAAGTCAGGGGATGATGGATTCCCTAGGTTCTTGGCTATGTTACAGAAAAGAATTTAAGAACATGTCAGCTTAGATAGACCAGTAGTTTATTGAGAAATGGGCGAAGAGAATAGGATTAGGCACCTAACCTGCACATGTGGGCTCCTCTAGGCAGAAAGAGCATTTTGGCTTATGGTGTTACCTTTGTTATTTACTCCTCCCTTTACTAATATTGGGGGAAGGGTCTCAGCTGTTGATGTTCTGATTGGTTACTCTAACTGTTAGTTCTCAGGGGGCCAATGGTGAGTCATTTTGAAGGTATCCAGGACATCCCCTTGACCTTGGAAAGGATCTCGTTCCAATCTCCTTCCAGAAGGGATCCCATGGAGGGGTCTCATGGGATCTTTCCAAGTAAATTCTTGGCTAGTATCTTTCCCTCAGGGGGTTTTCAGGTGGGTTTCATGTCTCATATGTCTTGTGGTCATGTTTTCTGACAGGTCTCAGACTAGTATTCCCTTTTCATAAGCTGACCTGCCTCAATTCTCCCCTCAAAGGTTTACACCCAAATTCTTAAGGGGGAGCTGAAGGACGATTCTCTACTTCCTGTTGGTTTAGGGGGAGTAGGCCCTACCTGTCAATGTGTAAACCCCTCGTACTATTCTATCTGAATCGAAGAAAGATGAGTCCAGCACTGTGGCTGGAGCTGGGTGAAATACCCACATGACTATTACAGCACTGATTCTGGAAGAAATAAACTTAAATAGAATTTTGATGAGACATGGTCCCACTAAAAGGATACTTGGCCATGAGAGTAGGACAAGCCAGATGCTTTCAGAGGCTGCATCCTCCTAAGGTTGCTGTGCTTCATTTTGCAGATTACAAATACTGACTAGGACTATTCCAGAGTGATTTATATAGAAACAGACTCTAGTGAGTCTAGGATTTCTTGCCTCTACTAAGTAGAGGATCCACTGTTAGTAAGAAAGCCCTGTTCTGGCCACACAGAAGAGTGAGCATGGAGCACAAGTAAAGAATACATGGAGTCTGTATAAATATTAAATATTTTCCCAGCTGCAGCTTCAAAGTGTGGGTGAGGGCAATCAGCTCTGCCCTCTTGCTAAGGTCCAAGGGGAAGGGCTTGGTCCTATATAGTTTCAAATTGAGAAATCACTGCATAGCCTGCCCTTTTAATTCCTTCCCTAATATAATGGCTTCAATTTGTGAACCACTCAAAGTCTGGGTTTGCTAGAGGCTCATCCTTTCAATCTGGCCTGTTTGAGTAGTTTTTTTGAAGCTTGGGCCCTCTGCTGGTAGCAGGGTAACTGGGTTGAGGGTATGACACTCCCATGGCTCCACCTCAAAGTTCTCTATTAATTGTGACTGATATTTAATTAACCAGCTACCGTTAAACCATTGGTGTTCCCTGGCTTCAAGCACATCTTTTACCTGGTGTAGGGTGAAAACTGAGAGGTTGCCCCAAGTTAATTTGGTGGCTTGCTCAATTAAAAGGGCAGTTGCCCTCACTGTTCTTAGGCAAGGTGACCACCCCTACACTATGATATTCAGATATTCGGAGAAATAAGGTAGGGTCAAGAAATCTCACCCAGTTTCTGAACTAACACACCTAAAGCCACTCAATTATTCAAAGTTACATACAGGAATATGTTAGGTCTCATTCCAATGAGATCAGAGGCAGATCAAATTAAGGCAGAGAAGTTTATTAGATCACCAGCATGGTGGGGGTCTGAAGAGAAACTTCATCCCATCTGACTGATTTGGGCTGCCCCTTAAATAGCATAGGGGTGGGGTATTAGCAAGGTCAAAGGAAAAGTACTGACTTTCACTCTGTTGGGAGGAGGTCATGGGGAAGATAGGTATATATGCTGGAATGCAAGTTATGTCTTTCAGGGACAGAGGGTGGCAGTTTTGGCTATCTGATATTGGGGCAAAGGAGATTTGTTTGCACCAGCTGGGTTGCTGGCTGGGGTTGTGGGTGGGTCATCAAATGGAGATAACATTCCCAACTTCTTTTGATATAGTTAATGGGTAGCAAGAGAGTGTGGGACTTGGGGTGACAACTTATCGAGCTGCTTTCTGCTGTTGTGGGGCATTGTTGGATTCAGTTGATGTTTTCTTTTTGGCATGGTTTTTGATTCAGAGTCAGGTAATGTATTTTTGCAGCAGGAGATTATTTACAGCATGGCTGTTTGGATAAACTGAGTTATAGCACGTAAGGTGTATGGAATTGCTGATATGAGGATAATGAGAGTTATAAGTGGGGTAAGGGTAGGAATTAGCCATGAAATTCAGGGCTGACTGTGAGGCTATAGCAGTTCTCTCAGGAGTCTGAGGAGAATGATTAATAACAATATATAAGCACATTAAAGTTTGCTTAAGCATAAGAAGGGTTTACATAGACACATATAGAATTTTAGCAGGAATAGGATACTTCAGATTATAAACTGTGGTTTTATAATGATGCTTTTGAATGATTTTTATTTTTCATGGATTTAAGATTCCCAGCCAATAGGGCTGCATAGTCCTATAGCTAAAATGATTTTATTTTCCCCCAGTTTGTATAGTTTGAGGCATAGGCAAAAACAAGTTATTATTACTTCCCCTTTTGAGCTATATGATGGCTGGCACTTTAACTTGTAACATTAGTGTCTGCCTTGGTCTTGTTAGCCTTTTAACTTGAAGCTACAGGCACAGTTCACACCACTGGCTGGTTATAAGTGTTCCAATGTAATGTCTGCTGCAGTGAAAACATACTTTGCCTCTTCTGAAATAAGGAGGGGACTGATGTTGCAATTGGAGTGCACATGATGGACACCCATGGGTGATGTTTATAAGCTGTTCACTAGTAATAGGCAGCTGGATCTGCTGCCACAGGGTTCAGTAGTCACAATGTTCATCTTTCTTGTATATCCACTTCACTGGTTTTTGAGTTTCAGTGGTACAGCTCTGTAGCTTCACAAGGTCATCTGCTTTAACAGATCTGAGAGGGTTTTTAGAGAAGTGGGTAGGGATATTACAGAGGGTTGCCTGTTCTGCTGGCAGGTATTTTAGATGCTTTTCACATATCTCTTTCCCACAGAGGATCATTCACAACAGTTCATTGTTTCTGTCTTGTTTTTAGTATTTGCAATACACTCTCAATAGGGATTACAGTTTTTCAAGTGACTGGACACTAATGGGTTAAGCCTTCCATTTGCAACAAGGCATGGTATGCTGAACACAGTTGCTTTTTTATTAAAGTGTTGTATTTTGGCATCTTTTACAACTGTGATTACAAGCCAAAAGTTATTTGTTTAGAATGTTGCATCTGCCACAAACTTTACTTAAAGCTAATGATGGTGCTGGCTACATCTAATTTACAGAGTAATTTAGATTCCCACCCCTTTACTTCTAGAGCCTCTGTTATTGTTTTAAAACAGCCTGCTGGGGGGGTACTTCTTACTTCCATGCACACCTTTTTTTTTTTGATTAACACATACAATGATTTTAACATCTGAACTAAATGAGGAATGAAGGGATTTCAGTATCCCAAGACCTACAGAAAGGCTATTAATTGCTTTGGAGTTTCGTATGTGGGAAAACACAATACTTTAACAACACTTAAGAGAGTGACAGAGCAGCAGGGACCTTGCAGCTTCACCCAATTGTGTACTCATTTCAGGCTATTAAGATAAGATACTATTGTTCCTGATATTTCTCTTAATTCTGAAAAAAGAACAACTGGTAAATATAATATCATCAGTAAAATGAAATAGGTTTAGAACCACAGGTTTCTTTCATGCAACTAGTTTCTTTGTCACCAGGCCATGAAAGATGGTTGTGCTATGCACACAGCCTTGGGGAAGTACTGCAAAATCCATGTTGGTCTCTATACCTGAAGGTGAATACAGGCTTGCTTGACTTGCCTAAGGAGATACAAAAGAAAGCTTTAGCAAGTTTTACAACAAAGTGATAGTGACATAATTGAATGTTATTTTTTTGTAACAAACTAGCAATATTTAAGACTCCTGCATATAGCAGTGGTATATGCTATATACCACTCATGGCAGCCTTCAATGGCCAGTTCTTTTCTGCAGCCATAGAGCTGCATTTATAGTGGAGGTGGAGCAAATCAGATGAATATGAGGAAAGCATTTACTTCTTGCTTTCCAGGTGGTGATATTGTTTCTGTGATACATACCATTTATGAAAATAATTAAAACCATGATTAACAACATGACACTTTTATCTAATATTATGCAGAAAAGTTTTTTTTAATTTTCAGGAATTTTATACATTCTTTAAATATTTATATGAACCTTTTACTCATACAAGTTGAATTAACAGAGGGTTAAAAAAAATCCCTTTTAATTTTGTAACACTTTTAATCACTTTCCATCAACTTATAACATATTAAATGAACTTAACTATATTTAGCACTTCACTTTTTTCAAGATGAAAGAACAAATCTTCTGTAATAATTTGAAATAAAAAGATACTTTTCAGGACTTGACTTTGAGAAAGCAAAATGTTAAAAGTTGTTAAGTTTGGACATAATTTTTCTTTAAAAGTTAAGACTTGTTTTCTTAAACAACCAAGGAAATGATAAGGTTAAAGTACAAGAAGCTATTATGGTAAAACATATTTTTTCTTTGTATATTGATTATTCAAGAAGAAAATTCTTTATAAACTTTTTTTTTCTTTTTTTTTTTATTATGGGTAAAAATCAAAATTCTCACAACACATACAAACATTTGCAAAATGATATATAAATATATATGCATATATGTGTATTTGCTTACAAAAATGTTATATATATATATATATATATATATATATATATATATATATATATAT
>JAKSZT010054486.1:1186468-1446034 GCA_026826555.1 Tolypeutes matacus | reverse complement strand
ATATATATATATATATATATATATATATATATATATATATATATATACACACATATATTTTAAGAGGTGCTTAGATTACCCAAAATATTACATGGAACCTTTTATTAAAACAGACCAATGATTTAACAAACTTTCTTACATTAACAGAGAAAGAACAACATTTTAATTTTGCATTAGTAAACTATTTGACACTACAGCTTTTAAAGCTTTATAGATAGTCCCAATAAATTTTACTCATCTTTAACCACAAAAATTTCTTTTTCATGGACTTTTTGTACTTTCTGCATTTGTTCACGTTGTATTCCACATTTTCCCCTTTCTTCAAAACCAGTCATTTTATTTTAGGACAAAATTGGCTTGTTTTCCTTAATAATAAAAATACATTTTATATATTTTCCATATTTAAGTTACCAAAATGACTTGGTATATTTTTTTAAAGTAAACTTCTTACAACACACAATTACCATGGTTACATTAATTGATAGGTTTTTTATTTTAGCAGTACAGGAATACTATTTTCTCATTATTTTATGAAAATCTAAGATTGTCAAAGGAATCAAGATTATTTTCTCTTTACCACTACTTTAATATGCAGATTGAAGTGGGCTTTGATAAGTTTTTCTGTCATGAAGTTACTTTTTGTTATTAGAATCAATTCAGTTTCTGTTTAATAATGATTTTCTGGAATTAGCTATTTAAATATTTTGGGTTAAACCATCTTTTTACAAACATAACTATTCATAAATATATAGACTATGGTTACTTAATCTTAAGACAAAATTTACCATTACAAAACATATTTCCATACTTAATGTTACCTCCTACAACACCTTTTACAACTTGCCATATGCATTCAAGTTTTGTCCTACATACTTCCATTCTGTTTTGTGATAACCAGCCACCTTGTTGTAGGACAAAACACATTTTCTTGAACACTGTTATCAAATTTCAGTCAGCACTTCCACAAACTTTTTACTGTTTGCAATATCCATTTAAGGTTCACATTCCTCATCCTGTTTTATGAAAAAAATAATCTATTCATTTTACTTTAGGCAAAAATAATTTTTGGAGAGGTTTGTAGTAACTTCATTAGTCAAAAAATATAATTTTCAGCATTTTAAAGATTTAACATGTATAATGTGTATTTATTTTATTAGCATCTCTACTCATTTATTAATATAAGTGGTTATTTAATTTTTGGCCATTTGAATAGAGCTATTTTAAGTATTTTCACTTATTAATTTAATATTACCATCTAGAGGTATGAAAATATACACTGATACTGAACAAACAGACAAACACAAAAGAGTTTAAGATACACCAACTGAAACATAAAGTTCATTAACTTGACTCATAATTTTTACCTTTTTCGGTATGGCTGTTTTTAAGTTTTTATTATTTTACATTTCTGATTTTACTATTTTTAGTTTTTCAGGGGGGTGGGAGGGAATCATTACTTTTAACATGGAAGCTTGTTTTGGAAGCACTTTTATTAATAATGAGCATCCAGTTAGGAATATTTGAGGAGTATAAATGCAGTTAAGTTTTAATTTAGCAGTTTAGCTAGACAGATATTTAGCACATACATTTTGGATTATTACTTTTAGGAATACACTTAGACAGACTTAAAAGTTAGGAGTAAGCTAAAGGCTTACTTGTAAGAGGTGAATAAATGTAGGTTTGATATTTTGCAAGGCATCAAGAGGGACAGGATATTGGGGTTTGGTGGGCAGCAATGATAGGAAATTCAGTGTTTAGATTAAGGAGTGAGTTAAGGGTTCAGGGAATTCAGGGATGGCAGAATTAAGTGGTTTCATATTAATAAGAAATGAGAGATCAGAGAGGGAAAAGGGGACATAAACATATACAATGTTTTCTGCTTTGGCCACTTTTCAGAGCAGGAGGATAGAAGCTGGGAAAGGGGGAATGAGAATGGAGAGTTACGCTTGAGATTCGGTGGTAAGTGGGAAGAGGGAGTGTGCTCAGGGGAAGGTGTAGGTGAATCAGAGGAGGATGGAGTAAGATTGCAGGATGCTGATAGGGCTTATGGTGGTGGTGGTGGCATGATCAGAGGGGTTGAGTTTGAAGGGAAGATTTTTGTGCATGGGAGAGGGAGTTGGCTGTGGAGAAGGAAGATTAGATAAATAGTGCAGAAAGGGCAGAAGGAGGGAAGAAAAGCCTGATCTAAGACCATTTGCCATTGTGTTAGATATTGGTGAGGAAGGAGGGTGAGTTCAAGGACATCTTTGGAAAAGGGGGTATGAGAGAAGAGATGCAAACATTCTCAGATCCCTTATTCTTAAACCAGTTGGGAAGGTGACCAAACCTGGAGCCTGGCATCCCCAGAGCCAGAAGGCCATGCAATTGGGACAGTTGCCCACTACCAGAAAGGATCACTGACCTAGCACTAGGATTTTTGGAAAGGGGGAGTCTGGTGACTGAAAAAGAGACAGGATCCTCCAGGGAGGTTTTGAGACTCACCCAAAGATTAATCATTGCCTGGTGTTGGTTGGTGAAGCTGCAATGGCAGGGTAGAGGACAGCTGTGGAATTGATCTGCCTCAACAAGTCCTCTCCTGGGTTTCAGCACCAAATGATAGATCTCAGATAAATGAGGCTTGGAGGAAGATCAAAGTTCAGATGGAGAAGTTTATTAGATCACTGTCATGGTAAGGCTCTGAAGAGAAACTTCAGCCTATTTGACTGATATGGGCTTTCCCTTAAATAGCATAGGGGTGGGGTATTAGTGAGGAAAAGGAAAAGTACTGATTTTTACTCTTTTGGGCAGGGGGTCTTAAAGAAGATAGGTGTATATGTTGGAATGCACTTTCTTTCAGGTACAGTGAGGGTTTTTGTTATCTGTTATAGGGGCAGAGGAGACTTGGTGCCAGCTGGGTTGCTGGCTGGTGTCACAGGTGTGTCTTCTTGCTAAATTGGGCTAGAAAAATAAACACTTGTTTAGGTTAGAATTTCTTAAGATTGGAGGGCTAATTCAAGCCGGTTTTAAGGCATGGGAGGCAGTTTCCTGGTTGTTTTCCCCATTCTAAGTGATGTATATCAGACCCTGAAATAGCATTGACAGTGGCCAGGTTATTTCATCAAACCTGAGTATACACAGTCTGCAGTAATCAGCCATTTCTAGGAAAGTCCCCAGTTGTTTCTTTGTTTGAGGCTAGGGAATCCTAGTCATAACTTTAACTCTTTTTGTGAAGAGAGACATTTTCTCTGGGATGAAAAGAAACCTTAAATAGGAGACTTTCTGCTAAGAGATGTGCCTTGTTTGCCAACACTGGGTAGCCACTGTAGGCTAGGAAATTAAGGGGAAATAGAAACTGGAAGGCTCTTCTTAGTATCCTGGTTTCCCTAACTATAGGATTTTACATTCTTCTCTTGAGCTCTGGGTGAGTAAAGGTGAGTAATAATTATTTCCAATAATACTCTATTGGAAAGGGATCTTGTGGAGGATAGATGTATGTTGGTCAAGTATCTTAGAGGTTTTATTAGTTGAATGCATGCCCCCAGAGTATAAAGTAAGGCACCCCCACTAAGGGGGCAGAGCATTCAAGGACAATTAAAAATTGATGGCTTATGGTTAGGTCTCCTATTTGGCAGAGGAGAGGCTCAGTAAAGGATCTAATTTTATATTTATGTTCAACAGTCACTAACAGACAGGATGAGGGAGAGGGAGGTTTGGTTGATGGCTTCCATATCAATAAAAAAGTCAATATTCTTACCTGCCACATCAAAGGTCACCCAGGCTCCTCTAGTTCAATGCTCCGCAGAGTTGTCCAAGGAGCCACTTTTTGCCCCTGGCCCCATCAGTCCTTCCTGGAAGCCAATTCCAGGAACTTTAAGCCTACAGAGCCTGAACTGTTTGTCACCTGTGGATCCATCCCAATTCCCCAAAAGGATAGGAGGGATCTGGTGTTTCCTTAGCCTCTATGGGCAATGGCAGGCACATCTGGCCTACACAGACTGAAATTTTGGATATTTGTAGTTCCATCCCCACCCCTGAAAGGGCAGAAGGGACAGTACTCCCTCAGCTTCTCTGGGCAACTGCAGGCATATTTGGACCACATGGATTAGATTGACAATCCATAAGACCCATCCCCTCCCAAGGCAGGGGAGGAGGTGGCCAGTGCCACAGCAGTGTACCTGGTCAAATGCAGTCATTTTAGAAACACATGACATGGATTGTTGCCCACACCAGCAGCTCCATTCCACCACAGATAGGGGAGAAAGGGAATTGAAGCTTCATCAGTCTCTCTGGGCAATGAGAGTTGGTCTTGACCTGCATGACTTGGATTATTCCACACAACTGCAGCTCTGCCCCTACCTATGGCAGTGGAGAAAGTTGGGAGAAGCTCATTCAGTCCCTGGATTATGTGGGTAACTTCAGCCTCCACAGGTAACAGTATCAAGTACAACTTGAGCACCTACTAGACAAAAAGCAAGGGGAAAAGCACAAGAAAGCTGTGCCCAAATAAATACTTCTAGTAAGCCAAATGCCAAGACACCAAAAAAATTTACAATCCATACCTTGAAAAAGGAAGATATGATTCAATCAAGGGAAAAAGATTAGACTCCAAATGACATAAAGGAGTTGAGAAAATTAATCAAAGTGGTCAAACAAATTTCCTTACTACAGTCAATGAGATGGCTAAAGAAATTAAGGAGATTAAGAAGATTCTGGGGAACTACAGAGAAGAATTTGAAAGCAAACATAGAAAGATTGCAGATCTTATAGGAATGAAACTTGCAATAAATTTTTTTTTTAATCACAAGAGATATATAACAGAAGATTTAAAGAGGCAGAAGAAAGGATTGGTGAACATGAAGACATGGCCCCAAAGGAAACATAAAAAAAGAACAGATGGAAAAACACAAATGGATACAATGGAAAAGGGTCTCAGGGAACTAAACAATGAGAAGAGATGTGCAAACATACAAGTAATTGGTATTCCAGTAGGAGAGAAGAGGGGCAAAGGGGCAGAAGGAATATTTGAAGAAATAATACCCCAAAATTTCACAACATAATTGAAGGACATAGATATCCATGTACAAAAGCACAACATACTCCCAATTGAGTAAATCTGAATATACCAACTCCAAAAAAAAACATACAAATCAGAATGTCAAATGCCAAAGATAAAGAGAATTCTGAGAACAGCAAAAGAAAAATGATGTATAACATAAAGGATACTCAATAAGATTAAGTGCCAATTTCTCATCAGAAACCATGGAGGCAACAAGGCGGTGGTATAATATATTTAAGATACTGCAAGAAAAAAAGTGCCAGACAAGAATCTTATATCCAGCAAGATTGTCATTCAAAAATGAGGGCGATTTAAATATTTACAGATAAACAACTTTTCAGAGAGTTTGTAACAAAGATACCAGCTTACAGGAAATACTAAATGAGTTACTCAGCTAGAAAAGACAGGAGAGAGACCCTTGGAAGAGAGTCTAGAAATGCAGATTATATCAGTAAAGTAACTAAAAGTGCTAAAAGACTGGTGAAAATAAAATATGGCAGATAAAACCCAAAGATCAAAATGTGTGAAATAAGAACTGACTTTACAGTAATAACAATGAATGTTAATGGATAAAACTCTCCAATCAAAAGACATAGATTTACTAAATGGATAAGAAAATGTGAGTCATCTATATGTTGTCTACAAGAGACTCACCTTAGATCAAAGTATACAAATAGACTGAAAGTGAAAGAAAGATATTTCTCACATGCAGTAACAAAAAAAAAAAAAAAAAACTGGATTATTATATTTACTTTGGATTAAATAGACTTTAAAAGCAAAACTGTTATTAGAGACAAGAAAGGACATATATTAATAAAAGGACCAATTCACCAGGAAGAAATACCAATCATAAATGTGTATGCACTTAACCAGAGTGCCCTAAGATACATGAGACAAATACTGGCCAAAGTTAAGGGAGAAATAGATATCTCTACAATAATATTTGGAGACTTCAATATATCAAACTCAGCATTGAATAGAACATCAGAGCAGAGGGTCAATAAAGCAACAGACAACTTGAGTAATATGATAAATGGACAAACCTTAGACATATTTGGAACATTACACCCTAAAACAGCAAGATTTATATTCTCCTCAATTACTCATGGATATTTCTCCAGCATAGACCATATGATCGGTAACAAACAGATCTCAAAAAATTCAACGAGATTGAAATTATAAAAAGCACTTTCTCTGAGCATAATGATATAAAGTTGGCAGTGAACCAGGGGTGGAAAAAAAGGAAAAATTAAACAAATACCGGGATTAAACAACACAATGTTAATCAGTTGGCCAAACAAAAAATTATGACATAAATCAATTAATATCTTGAGATGAATGAAAATGAGAACACAAAATCTCAGAACCTATAGGATGCAGCTAAAGCAGGGCTGAGAAGCAAATCTCTCTCTCTCAATGCTTATATTTAAAAAAAAAAAAAACAAGAAAGAGCTAAAGTAAATGAACTAACTACACAGAGAGAGCAGCTAGAAAAAAGAGTAACAAATTATTCTCAAACTAAGTTGAAGGAATGAAATAAAGATTAGAGCACAAATAAATGAAATTGAAAACAAAAATCAATAGAGAGAATCAACAAAACTAAAAGTTGAGTCTTTAAGAATATTAAAAAAAAATTGACAATCCCTTAGCTAGATGGACAAAAATGCTGAGAGAATGTGAATAAATAAAACAAAAAAATTGAAAATGGGGACATTACTACTGAAATAAAGGAGATCATAAGAGGATCCTGTGAACAACTGTTTGCCAACAAACTAGACAATGTACATGAAATGGAAAAATTCCTAGGAACCTATGAACCATCTACACTGCCCCTAGAAGAAACAGAACACAATAAACGAATCACAGGTAAAGATATTGAAACAGTCATCAAACCATTCCCCAAAATGAGAAGCCCAGGACCAGATGGTTTCAAAGATAAGTTCTACCAGGCATTCAAAGAACATTTATTATGGATCTTACTCAAGCTCTTCGATTAACTGAACAAGAATGATGGCTACCAAACTCATTCTACGAAGTCAATATCAGCCTAATAGCAAAGTCAGGTAAATATATTATGAAGAAAGAAAATTGTAGACTCATTTCCCTAATGATTATTGATAAAAACATGCTCAATGAAATTCTTGCTAATCAAATCCAACAACACCTTAAAAGAAGGGTTCATCATGAGCAAGTGGGTTTTATAACAAGCATGGAAGGATTCAAAACATGAAAAGCAATCAGTGTAATACACCACATTAATAAACCAAAGAAGAAAAATCACATGATCTTATAGATTCACACAGAAAAAGTCATTTGACAATACACAAACTTCCTTTCCTGATAAAAATAATAGAAAATATATGAATAGAAGGAAACTTTCTCAGTATGATAAAGCTCATGTATGTAAAAACATAGCTAACATTGTACTTGGTGGTAAAATCTTCCCAGTTGAGATCAGAATGAGAAAAGGATAATGACTGTCACCACTGCTGTTCAATACAGTGCTAGAGGTTCTGGCTTGATTAATCACGCAAGAAAAAGATATAAAAGGCATCCAAATTGGAAAGTAAAAAGCAAAACTTTTGCTATTCAAAGATATGATCCTGTACCCAGGTAATCTGGAAAAATCTACAACAAAGCTGCTAGAATGAATAAACCACTTCAATAGAGTGTCAGGATACAAGAACAATACGCAAAAATCAGTGATATTTGAATACATTAATAATTCATAATCTGAGAAAAAGTCAGGAAAAAATTTTCATTTACAATATTGACTAAAAGAATTGAATAATTAAGAATAAACTTAACCGAGGATATAAAGAAATTGTATACTGAAAACCAGAATGCATTGATAAAAGAAATTCCAGAAAGATTTAAATAATTGGAAGAACATTCCATGCTCATAGATTTGAAGACTAAATATCATTAAGATGTCAATTCTAACTAATCAATATACAGATTCAATGCAATCCCAATAAAACTTCCACCAGCGTTCTTTAATCAAATGGAAAACACTTTAATCAAATTCATTTGAAAGAGTAAGGGGTGCCAAATAGATAGAAACATTAAAAAAGAAAAGTGAATTTGGAAGACACTCACTTCTGGACTTTAAATCATATTACCTTGCTGTAGTGGTAAAAACAGCATGGTACTGGCATAGATAGATACATTGACCAATGGAACCGAATTGATGGTTCAGAAATAGAACTTTACATCTATGATCAAGGGATTTATTGCAAATCCTCTCAAATCCACCCACCTGGGTAAGAACTGGATATCCATAGCCAAAAGAAAGAAAGAGGACCCCTATCTCACACCTTGTACAAAAATTAACTCAAAATGGAAAAAAGAACTAAATATAAAGTGACTAACACAAAGCTCTGAGAAGAAAATGTAGGAAAATATCTTGAAGACCTGGTGGTAGGTGGTGCATTCTTAAACCTTACACCAAAAGCATGAGTAATGAAAAAAAACATGGATAAATGGGATCTCTTCAAACTTAAACACTTTTGTGATTCAATGGTATTTGTCAGGAAGGTGAAAAGTAATGCACTCAATGGGAGAAAATATTTGGAAACCCATATATCCAATAATTATTGGATTTCAATTTTAGATAAAGAGATCATATAACTCAGTGATGAAAGAGAAATCAATCTGATTTAAAAATGGGCAAAAGATTTAAGTAGATATTTCTCTAAAGAGTAAATGAAAATGGCCAAAAAGCAAATTAAAAATATTCTACATCAATAGCTATCAGGGAAATGAAAAGCAAAATGGCAATGATATATAATGTCATACCACATAATATGGCCGTTATTGAATAAACAGAAGACTATACGTGCAGGAGAGGATAAACCAGTTGCTACTCACTACAATGTGTTACCATCAACTCTATCCATTTCCAAACTTTACAAGTCAAGTTAATTAAAGCTTCTACATACATTAAGCATCAGTAGATCTTCTCAACCCTCCTCTTATCTTCTAATAACCTATACTGTAGGTTTTAACTCCATGTGTTTATTCTTTGTATTTAATTCATATTAATGAGACCATACAATATTTGTCCTTCTGTGTCTGGCTTACTATGCTTATTATAACATCTTCAAGATTCATCTATGTTATCACATGTGTCCCAATTTCATTTTTTCTCATGGCAGCATAATATTCCATCATATGTATATACCACATTTTCTTTATCCATTCATTGGTTGATGGACACTTGTGTTGTTTCCATCTTTTGGCAATTGTGAATAACACTGCTATGAAGATCGGTGTGCAGATGTCTGTTTGTGTCATAGTTTTTAGTTTTTCTGGATATATTCCTTGGAGAGGAATTGATGGATCATATGGCAGTTCTATATTTAGCTTCCTGAGGAAGCATCAAAATGTCTTCCACAGAGGCTGCACCATTTTACACTCCCACCAACAAAGAAGGAGTGTTCCTATTTCTTCACATCCTCTCCAGCTCTTATTGTTGTCTGTTTCTTTGTTTTTAATAATGGCCATTCTATGCAGTGTTAGATGTTATCTCACTGTTGTTTTAATTTATATTTCCCTAATAGCTGGTGATATGAAACTTTTTTTTTCATGAGCTTTTGGTCATTTGTATTTCCTCTTTGAAGAAACGTCTATTTAAATTCTTTTGCCTAATGTTTAATTGAATTGCTTGCTCTTTTATTGTTGAGTTGTATGATCTCTTTACATAGAATGGAAATCAAACCCTTATCCAAATATTTTCACCCATTGAGTGGGCTGCATTTTCACGTTCTTGATGAAATCCTTTGAATTACAGAAGTGTTTAAGTTTGAGGAGGTCCCATTTATCCATATTTTCTTTCATTTCTCATGCTTTTGGTGTAAAATATAAGAATCTACCATCTAACACCAGGTTTTGATGATGTTTCCGTATATTTTCTTCTAGGGGTTTTATCGTACTTGCTTTTTCATTTAGGTCTTTGATGCATTTTGAGTTAATTTTTGTATAAGGTGCAAGATAGGGGTATTTTTTCTTTTGGCTGTGGAAATCCAGTTATCCCAGCACCATTTGTTGAATAAACTGTTCTGTCCCAGCTGGGTGGGATTGATAAACTTGTCAAAAATCACTTGGCCATAGATGTGAGGGTCTGTTTCTGAACCATCAATTCTGTTCCATTGGTCTATGTGTCTATCTTTATGCCAATGCTATGCTGTTTTTCCCACTGTAGCTAGTTAATATGAGCTAAAGTTTGGAAGTGAGAGTCCTTTAACTTCATTTTTCCTTTTTAAGATGTCTCTGGCTATTCAGGGCCTTGTATCCTTCCAGATAAATTTGATAATTGTGTTTTCCATTTGTTAAAAAAATGCTGATGGAATTTTTATTGGGATTGCATTGAACCTGTATACCATTTTGGTTAGAATTGACATGTTAATGATATTTAGTCTTCCAATCCATGAGCATGGAATGTTCTTCAAATTATTTAGGTCTTTTTCAATTTCTTTTAGCTATGCATTATGGTTGTATGAATACAAGTGATTTCTTCATTGGTTAAATTTATTCCTAAATATTTGATTCTTTTGGTTGCTATTGTAAATGGAATTATTTCCTGATTCCTCCTCATATTGTGCATTACTAGTGTATAGAAATACCACTGATTTTTGTTTATTGATCTTGTATCCTGACACTTTACTGAAATCATTTCTCTCTAGCAGTTTTCTTGTAGATTTTTCAGGACTTTCTAGATAAACAATCATATTGTCTGTGAATAGTGAAAGTTTTAATTCTCTTTTCTGATTTGTATGCATTTTATGTCTTTTTCTTGCCTGATTGCTCTAGCTAGAACCTCTAGCACTATATTGAGAAACACTGGTGACAATAGGCATCCTTGTCTTGTCCCTGATCTCAACAGGAAAGCTTTCAGTCTTTCACCATTGAGTACAATGTTAGCTGTGGGTTTTTCATATATGACTTTATCATGTTGAGAAAGTTTCCTTCAATTTCTATTTTTAAAATATTTTTATCAAGAAAGGATACTATATTTTGTGAAATGCTTATTCTGCATTAATCAATTAGATCATGAGATTTTTCTTCTTTGGTTTATTAATGTGGTGTGTTAGGCTGATTGATTTTCTTGTGTTGAACCAGCCTTGCATGACTGGTATAAAACCCACTTGATCATGATGGATAATTCTTTTACTGTGTTGCTGGATTCAATTAGCAAGTATTTTATTGAGGATTTTTGCATCTGTATTCATTAGAGAAATGGGTCTGTAATTTTTTTTTTCATAACATCTTTATCTGTCTTTGGTATTAGGGTGATGTTGGCTTCGTAGAATGAGTTTGGTAGTGTACCACCTTGTTCAAGTTTTTGAAAGACCTTAAGTAAGATTGGAATTAAATCTTCTTTCAATGCTTGGTAGAACTCACCTGTGAAGCAGTCTAGTCCTGGGCTTTTCATTTTGGGAGCTGTTTATGATTGTTTCAATATCTTCACCTGTGATAGGTTTGTTGCAGTCTTCTATTTCTTCTAGGGTCAGTGCAGGTTGTTTGTACATTCCTAGGGATTTTTCCATTTCAACTACATTGTCTAGTTTTTTGGCATAAAGTTGTTCAAAGTATCTTCTTATGATCTGTTTTAATTCTGTGGGGTCAGTAGTAATGTTGCCATTTTCATTTTATTATTTCACTTATTTGCATCTTTTCTCTTTTTTTCCTAGTCAGTCTAGCTCAGGGTTTCTCAAAGTAATATTCTTGAAGAACCAAATTTTGGTTTTGTTAATTTTCCCTATTTTTTTTTTCTCAATTTCATTTATTTCTGCTCTGATCATTGTTATTTCTTTCCTTCTACTTGCTTTGGGATTAGTTTGCTGTTCTTTTTTTTTTTAAAGATAAATTCATTTATTTATTTCTCTCCCCTACCCCTGTTGTCTGGTCTCTGTGTCCATTCACTGTGTTTTCTTCTTTGTCTGTTTGTCTACACTTTAGGCAGCCCTGGGAACTGATTCTGGGACCTTCCAGAGTGGGAGAGAGGTGCTCAATCTCTTGTGCCACCTCAGGTCCCTGGTCTGCTCTGTCTCTTATTGTCTCTCCTCTTTTTGTCGCATCATCTTGCTCTGCCAGGTCTCCACACATGCCAGCACTACATGTGGACCAGCACTCCTGCATGGGCCAGCACTCCTGCATAGGCCAGCACTCCATGTGGGCCAGCTCTTCACTCAGTCAAGCTCACCACTTAGGCCAGCTTGTCTTCACCAGGACAAACTGGAAATCGCACCCTTGACCTCTCATACAGTACATGGGAGCCCAATCACTTGGGCCACATCCACTTCCTGATGTTTATTTTAATTCAACCAAAACTTATTTTAACCAGTGATAAGTAGATTCCCTCCCAGCAAAGTAGTTCCCAGGCCAAAAAAAAAGTTATAGACTCTTATGTAATACAGGGAAAAATCCAAGCATATCCTAAGAACTGTTTATCATGGCATCCAACAACTCAATAAAATAAATGTTAAAAACTAATAATTCATTTGAATGTAATGAAAATCTACTACCTGCCAGGCAGTACCCAAACATGTTCATATTCAGGATCTCATTAAAGTCTCATAAACACCCTGTAAGATGATGAAATTGTGGGTTTAAGAGCTTAAGTAGCTTAGACCAGCAATATGCTTTCCAATGATTAAACACAAAAACTTCCCCAATATATTTGCCAGCATTTGTTTAATTTATCTCCCTGACAAGTTGGCATATTTGTGTCTTACTTAGGTTCTGATGGCTTCATTTTCAGGAAGCAAAAATACAAATATCTGAGTGGACAGCTAAGAAGTCTAAAATTTTGTTTTCTAAGTATTCATGAGTCCAGTCCTCTCCTTTTGGAGAAAAACAGTGCTCCTGCCAAATTAGATTACTTTATTTCCTGGAAATACATTTAGAATATTATAGTCGTTTGGGTAATATCTTCTATGCTAAGCAAAACATTTTTCAGCACAGGGAGACTGGTCACTAGCTACATTTGGCTCTAGGTTCCATGGTTTCCTTATAAAAGATAGGATATTTTGCCTTACAATCTTTTTATTTTAATTAAATTCCTTACAGAAATGATAAAACTTAGATTGGGGCTTAATGAATTGGCAACACTGGGAAATCAATTTAGGTCAAAAATGACAATCACCGGAGAAACTGTATTCCCTTACATTTACCATTCTCTAAGTATCAGTGGACATGTCATGTTACGGTTGAAAGCATTTCAAAAGCCTATGGAGCCATAATGAAGACTATCTTTGCTTGCTAATAGAAGCTATAGCAGAAAGACAGGAAGATGGCATCTTTAGGCCAAGCATCACTAGAGTTATATTTAAAATCCACCTCTTATAAAATAATCCCCATAATATTTGTGATTTATTTTCATTATCTTCATGATTATGTTTACCGGCTTTATGAATGAAATGAAGACTGGAATGCTTACTTATAATACTGAGGTAAAAATAAATAAGGGGTCAGCTTGTAACAATTAATCAGAAACAAATTAAATCTGAGGTTGTTGATTATTAAAAGGCACATACTTGGAAACATGTATTTTGCCTAGGTTCTGAGGCTCTTCTTGGTTTCATCAAATAAAGGTTTGTGGCTTCTTTAACATTACTCTAGGAATGATTCATTCTGATTTTCTGTATTTAATAAATACAGAGATGACAATTACAAAAAGTATGACAAGTAGTTTTTAGATTGTTTAGGGCAGGGTTTCTTAACCTTATTTGTTCCACAGACCCCTTACCAGCCAGGTGAAAACCATGGACCCCTCCTAAGTCTACCCTATACTGTGTATTATTTAATAAATTTATCACACCCGCACCAACATGTCCACATTAAAAAAATGTTTTTTTGAATTTCAATTCAAGCTCATGGACACCTTGTTAAAAATCCCTGCTTTAGGGGAAGTTATTGCTGCAAAAAACCAATAGGACCCCAAAACTTACTGGTACCACTATAAAAGGGCAGTATAAATGAATTGTTTTTCCATAAGGCCTGGACAAGACTGGAGAAAGAAGGAGAAGTAACTGCTTACAAAATGTTTGTGTGATCAAAAAGAAAATGCACTGAACACTGACCTCAAAATGAAAACACACAACTACTCAAAATGAAGCGCACACATTGTCATGTAAGTAGCAGGAGAACCCAATATACTGACGAGGCCAAAGTCAGAAATTAATTTACACATTTTCTTTTATTTGGTCACTAATTGAGACAGAATCTACAGAGACCAATCATATAAACAAAGATAACACTGCAGCATTTACACTTGTCTTTTCAACAGTTTCATTTTCAAAACAGTGGTTTTCTTTATTCTGCCCAACACTTGAAGCATTTTCTTTTGATCCACTGCAACCTGTAAGCATAGATTACGTCCATATGTGAGAAAGCTCACAACCTTCCCTCCTCTTTCTATTTCTTGTGAACATATCTACCATGAAACAGCTCTCTGAGTCTGCTCAATTTCCTTAATTAATATCAGTGAGGTCATGTACTGTTCATCCTTCAGTGCCTCGATTACTTCACTCAACATAAGGTACTCAAGATTCATCCATGTTATCCTGTGTGTAAGTACTTTATTCCTTCTTACATGCCATTGTATGTATGTACCACATTTTTTATGCTTTCATTTGTTGATAGGCACCTAAGTTGATTCCAACTTTTGGCAGAAGTGAACAATGCCACTATCAACATTGGTGTGCATGTATCTGTTCGTTTCTTTGGTTTCAAATCTTCTGGGTATATACCCAGCAGCGTAATCACTGAGCAAATGGAAGTTCTATAGTTAGTTATTTGAGGAACTGCCAAAGTGTCCTCCATAGGGGCTGCCCCATTCTACATTCCCACCAGCAGTAGATGAGGGTTCCCATTTCTGAACATCCTCTCCAACACTTATAGTCTGCTGTTTTTTAATAGCCACCATTCTAATGGGTGTAAGATGGTATCTCATTGTAGTTTTGATTTCCATTTCCCTATTAGCCAGTGATGGTGAGTATGTTTGCATGTGCTTTTTAGCCATTTGTATTTCTTCCTTGGAGAAGGGTCTTAACAGGCCACTTGCTCAATTTTTTTTTTTTTTTGAAAATTCAATGAGCTATATTTATTATCTTCTCTATATGTAATTTTTATTTCAATAGTAATTTTTTTGCATTATATCCATCATTTTATTTATTTATTAGTTAGTTAGTTAGTTAGTTAGTTAGTTAGTTAGTTAGTTAGTTAGTTATAAAAGATACTTAGATTACATAAATGTTACACAAAAAAATATAGGGATTCCCAGACACCCCACATCCCACACCTCCCACAACTTACCTCATAAACACCCTTCATTAGTGTGACACATTAATTGCAATTGATAAACACATTCTGGGGTTTTGCCATTAAGCATGGACCATAGTTCACATTGTAGACCACACTCTCTCCCACACAGTTCTGCATGTTATTTGATGATATAAAGTGGCCTATATCTGTCATTGCAGTCACTCAGGACAATTCCCAAGTCCCCCAAAAGCCCCTGTATTACAACTGTTTTTCCCTCTCCCAGTCCGCAGAGCCTCCAGTGACCACTGGCTCCACATCAATGTGGTAATTTCTTTCATTGCATGAACCACAATATGTCTATAGTAGAACACCATTAAGTCAACTCTAGTCCCTAGCTCTTCCCCCGATCCTAAGGAGAATGGGATGGTGATGTCCACTCCACCTCCAATAGAGAGGGGGTTTATATCCCATGGGAAAGATGGATGGGATTATCCTACCTGCAGCTGCAGACTCTCTCCATTCCCTGGGATGGCCGTTGTCCATAATCATGTCACCGCCAGTTGTCCTGGGTGAGTCCAGTGAGCTGTAGAGTAGGAGGTACTGCTCCACTGAGGTTCTGGGCCCAGCTGGCAGACTCAAATCTCTGGATGTACACCTACAAAGTCTCTGGACATACACCTAAAAATGGCCAGACTCAAGTCTCTGGACATACACCTACAAACTCCAGCACCAAGTATAGGTTTGATTAGAAGGGACAGATGAGCCATTTGCAGGGACGACATAGTTGAGTCCAACTCTGTCACTCTTAGGAGCACAAACTCCAAAGTATGGCCCACTGGCAACATTTGAGCATTTTTTGAATGGGTTGTTTGTCTTTTTATTTTTTTAGGTATAGGATTTCTTTATATATGCTGGATATTAGGCTCTTTTCACATATATAGTTGCCAAATATTTTCTCCCATTGAGTCGGATCTTGATAATGTCCTTTGAGGTGCAAAAGTGTTTAATTTTGAGGAGATCCCATTTATCTATTTTTTTTTTCTTTAGCTGATCATTCTTTGGGTGTGAAGTTCATAAAACAATTTCCTATTACAAGGTCCTGTAGATACTTCCCTACATTATCTGCCAAGGTCTTTATGGTCTTGGCTCTTGTATTTAGATATTTGATCCATCTTGAGTTGATCTTTGTATAAGGTGTGGAATGGTGTTCCTCTCTCATTCTTCTGGATATGGAAATGGAGTTCTCCAAGTACCATTTGTTGAAGAGGCCATTCTCTCCCAACTGAGTGGGTTTGGTGACCTTGTCAAATATCAGATGATTGTATATGTAAGGATTTATATCAGAACTCTCAATTCAGTTCCATTTGTCAGTATGTCTATCCTTGTGCCAATACCATGCAGTTTTGACCACTGTAGCTTTTTAGTATGTTTTAAATTAGGTAGTATGATACTTCCAATTTCATTTTTATTTTCCAACATGTCTTTGGCAATTCAGGGCCTCTTACCCTTCCAAATAAATTTTGTAGTTAGATTTTCCAATTCATTAAAAAATATTCTGTTGATTTTTATTGAGATTGCATTAATTCTGTAGATTAGTTTGGTAGGATAGACATCTTAATGATGTTTACTCTTCCTATCCATGAACAGGGAATTGTTTCATTTATTTAAGTCTTCTTTGATTTCCTTTAACAATGTTGTGTAGTTTTCTCTATATAAGTCCTTTACATCTTTAGTTAAATTTATTCCTGGATATTTCATTCTTTTAGTTACTATTGTAAATGGTATTTTTTCTTGATTTCCTCCACAGATTGCTCATTATTGGTGTGCAGAAATGCTACTGAATTTTGAGCATTGATCTCATACCCTATGACTTTACTGAACTCATTTATAAGTTCTAGAAGCTTTGTTGTAGATTTCTCAGGGCTTTCTATGTATAGGATCATGTCATCTGCAAATAATGAAATTTTTACTTCTTCCTTTCCAATTTGGATGCCTTTTATATCTTTTTCTTGCCTCAGTGCTCGAGCAAGTACTTCTAAGACAATGTTAATTAGCGGTGATAGTGGGCATTCTTGTCTTGTTCCCAATCTTAGAGAGAAAGGTTTTAGGATTTCACCATTGAAGATGATACTAGCTGTGGGTTTTTCATATATAATCTCTATAATGTTCAAAAATTTTCCTTCTATTCCTACCTTTGCAGTGTTTTTATCAGGAAAAAGTACTATATTTTGTCAAATGCTTTTTCTGCATCTATAGAGATGATCATATGATTTTTTTTCTTTCAATCTGTTTATGTGGTGTATTACATTGATTGATTTTCTTATGTTGAACCATCCTTGCATAGCCAGGATGAAGCCCACTTGGTCATGGTGTATAATTCATTTGATAAGTTGTTGAATGTGATTCCCAAGTATTTTGTTGAGGATTTTAGCATCTAGGTTCATTAGAGAGATTGGTCTGTAATTTTCCTTTCTTGTGGGCATCTTTGTTTGGCTTTAGTATTAGGGTAAATGTTGGCATCTTAGAATGAGTTAGGCAATCTTCCTTCTACTTCTATTTTTTGGAAGAGCTTAAGCAGGATTGGTGTAAGCTTTTTACAGAATGTTTAGTAGAATTCCCCTGTGAATCCATCTGGGCTCTTCTTAGTTGGGAGGTTTTTGATAACTGAGTCTATCTCTTTACTTGTAATTGGACTGTTGAGTTCATCAATTTCATCTTTCGTCAATGTAGGCTGCTTGAGAGATTTTCAGAATTTGTCCATTTCCTCTAAATTATCATCCTTGTTGGCATATAATTTTTCAAAGTATCCTCTTGTGATACTCTTCATTTCTGTGGGGTCAGTGGTGATATCTCCTTCCACATTTCTTATTTTGTGTATTTGCCTCTGCTTTCTCTTTTTCTTTGTAAGTCTGGCTAAGGGTTTGTTAATTTTATTGATCTTGAAGAACCAAATTTTTATTTTATTTATTTTTTCTAGGGCTTTCTTATTTTCTACTTCATTTAGTTCTGCTCTAGTGTTTGTTATTTCCTTCTTTCTATTCCTTTGGGGTACTTTGCTGTTGTTTTTCCAATTCCTTCAGTTGTGCAGTTAGATGTTCAATTTTAACTCTTTCTTCTTTTTTGATATATGCATTTATAGCTATGAATTTCCCTCTCAGTACATCTTTGGATGCATCCCATAGTTTTTTATATGTTTTGTTGCCATTTTCCTTTGTTGCAAGGTAGTTTCTGATTTCTTTTGAGATTTCCTTGTTGATCCACTGTTTGTCTAAATGTGTGTTGTTTAACTTCCATATCTTTGTGCCTAATCTTGTTCTCTGGCCCTTACTGATTGCCAATTTCATTCCATTGTGGTTAGAGTCAATATTTTGAATATTTTCAATCTTTCTGAATTAATTTTGAGTATTTCTATGGCCTAGTATGTGGTCTATCTTGGATTACAATCCATGTGCACTCAAGAAGAATGTATCCCACTGTATTTGGGTGTAGCGGTCTGTATATGTCTATTAGGTACAAATCCTCTAATATATTACTCAGAATTATTGTTTTTTTATTGATTCTCTGTTGAGATATGCTCATGGCGATAATGGTGTATTAAAGTCCCCCACTGTAATTGTAGAGGCTTTTATGTCTCCACTTAGTCTTTCCAGTGTTTGCCTCATGTATTTTTTCATGCCCTGATTATGTGCATAAATGTTTATGATTGTTCATTCTTCCTGATAGATTACCACTTTTACTAATATATAGTGTCCATCTTTGTCTCTTACAAGAGGTTTGCATTTAAAGTCTATTTTGTCCGATACTAGAATAGCTACACCCATTTTTTTTTTTTTTTGGTTATTGTTAGCTTGTAAAATTGTTTTCCAGCCATTCACTTTCACCCTCCTTGAATCCCTGGGTCTAAAGTGGGTTTATTGTAGAAAACTTATAAATGGGTCATGTTTCCTTATCCATTCTCCCAACCTGTTTAATCCATTAACATTCAGTGTTATACTCTCAAGGAATTTCTTATATCAGCCATATTTTCTTTGGGTTCATGTATGTCATCTGTTGTTTTTATTTCTCTTTTTGTCTTTTTAGTTGTTCTTACACTCTCCTCCAACTCTCTCTCTCCTGCTCTTTCCTTTCAAAATGCAGAACTAACTTTAACATTTCATGAAGGGGAGGTTTCTTATTGGCATATTCTCTTAATTTCTGTTTATCTGTGAAAAATTTGAACTTTCCACCATTTTTTTAATACAAGCTCTTCTGGATAGAGAATTTGTGGCTGGAAGTTTTTTTTTTTTTTTTTTTTTTTTTTTTTTTTTTTTTTTTTTTTTTTTATCTTTTAGTACCTTGACTATGTCAAACCATTGCCTTCTTGCCTCCATGATTTAATATGAGAAATCAGCACTTAATCTTATTGAGCTCCTCATTTATATCATGGTCCTCTTTCATCTTGCTACCTTGAGTATTTTCTATTTGTCTTGAGCATTGGGACATTTTCACAAGTATATATCTTGATTTATACTGTTTGGGGTGTGCTGTGCTTCCTGGACATGTACATCCATCTCACTCAATAGGGTTGGGAAGTTTTCAGCCATTATTTCCTTCAACACTCCTGTTCCCTTTCCCTACTCGTCTCCCTCTGGGATGCCTATAATGAGTATATTTTTGCATTTTTGTGTTGTCATTTAAATCCCTAATTCCCTGCTGGATTTTTTCTATCTTTTTATCTATTTGTTCTACTATCTGTTTGATTTCAGATATACTGTCTTCCACACAACTAATTCTTTTTTCTGCCTACTCAATTCTGCTGTTATATGATTCTAGGGTCTTTTTTATTTCTTGGATTGTGCCATTCATCACCATCATATCCGTTATCTTTTTATGTATGTTTACATTTTCTTCAGTATGTTCTCCCAGTGTCTTCTTAATATCCTTAATCTCATCCTTCACTTCATTAAGTTGGTCCATCATATTTGTTTGGACAGCTCTGTTTAGTTGTTCGATGTTCTGCATCTCTTCCTTGTTTTTAGATTTTTACATTGGACAGGTCCATGTCTTCCTGTTTCTTAGTATGGTTTGGAATTTTTAGTTGCTGTCTGGTCATGTTTTTATCTTGATGGGTTTATTAGGTTGTTTAGCTTTTCTCTCTGCTCTACAGTTTATTTAGCTGCTGGTTTTGTGTGTGTGTTAAGTTTTCTCCTTGACACTTTGTTCTTCTTGGTCTATTTCCTTGCTGTTTTCTATCTTCCATTTTTATCTTGAACAATCTATCTCCCTGTCCAGCTCCCTCCAGATCAGTGCCCCAAAGGCTCCCACTCCGTGGGCTCCCAGGACAGCTCACATGGGCAGGATCCTGTCTTCACTCAGCTGTCTTTTGTGAGAGAGATGGTGAGCACCCACTTAAACCAATACTATCTTCCCCTCTATCTTGCTGGTCTTTTTCTAATTTAACTAATCCAGCTTTATAGTTAGGTCCTTGGTTTTAGCTCTTTTATCTTTTTTAATGTAAGCATTGATAAATATAAATTTTTCTCTCAACACTGCTGTCACTGCATCCCATAGGTTCTGATGTGTTATGTTCTCATTGTCATTTTTCTTGAAATACTTATTGATTTCTCTTGAAATTTCTTCTTTAAACTACCAATTATTTAATTGTTTTGTTAAGCTTCATATATATATGTATTTTCCCTTTTGCTGCAGCTTGTTGATTTCCAATTTTATTCCCTTATGACCAGAGAAAGTGCTTTTTATAATTTTGATTTTCCTGAATTTATTGAGATCTGCTTTGTGACCGAACATATGGTCTATCTTGGAAAGAGATCCATGAGCACTTGAAAAGAATTTATACTCTGCTTTTTTGGGGCAACAATGTTCTGTATATATCTATTAGGTTTAGTTCATTTATCATATTATTCAAGTTCTCAGTTACTTTATTGATCATCTGCCCAGATGTTCTATCCAATGCTGAGAGTGGTGTATTGAAGTCTCCAACTATTATAGTAGAGATGTTTATTTCTCCCTTCAGTTTTTGCCAGTGTTTGCCTCATGTATCTTGGGGCATCCTGGTTAGGTGCATATACATTTATAATTGTTATTTCTTCCTGGTGATACATTCCATTTATTAATATATAATGTCTTTCCATGTCACTAATTACAGAATTGCTTTTAAAATCTATTTCATCTTATATAAGTATAGCTACCCCAGCTTTTTTTTTTTTTTTTTCAGTTACTGCAGGCATGGAATATCTTTTCTCAACCTTTCACATTCAATCTATTGGTATCCCTGGGTCTAAGCTGAGTCTCTTGCAGAGAGCACATAGATGGCTTATATTTTCTTATCCATTCCACAGTCTGTGTCTTTTGCTTGGGGAGTATAATCCATTAACATTCAATGTTATTACTATAAAGAGTGTTCTTATTTCTTCCATTTTGATCTTTGCATTTTGTCTGTCATTTTGTTTTTGACATTTTTAGTTACTGTTACTGATACAGTCATCATTTCTAGACTCTTTTCCAAGCCACTCTTGCCTGTCTCTTCTTTCCAGGCTGTAACATTCCCTTTAGTATTTCCTGAAAAGCTGGTCTTTTTGTTATAAACTCTCACAGTTTCTGTTTATCTATGAATATTCTAATTTCATCCTCAATTTTGAAAGATATTCTGGCTGGATATAAAATTCTTAGCTGACAGTTTTTCTCTTGGAGTATCTTAAATATATCATACCACTTCCTTCTTGCCTCCATGGTTTCTGATAAGAAATTGGCACTTAATCTTATTGGGTATCACTTATATGTTATGCATTGCTTTTCTATTGCTGCTCTCAGGATTCTCTCTTTGTCTTTAGCATTTGACATTCTGATTAGTATGTGTCTCAGAGTTGGTCTATTCAGATTTACTTGGATGGGAGTACGTTGTGCTTTTTGGACATAAATATCTATATCCTTCAATAGTGTTGGGAAATTTTCCATCATTATTTCAATTCAAATATTCCTTCTGCCCCTTTTCCCTTCTCTTCTCCTTCTTGAACACCCATAACATGAATGTTTGCATGTCTCTTGCTTTCATTTAGTTCTCTGAGACTCCGTTCAATTTTTTCCATTCTTTTCTTCATCTGTTCTTCTGTATGCTTGCTTTCAGAGGCCATGTCTTTGAGCTCACCAATCCTTTCTTCTGCTTCCTCAAATCTGCTGTTATATGCCCCCAGTGTATTTTTAATTTCATTTATTGCATCTTCCATTCCCATAAGGTCTACTATTTTACTATGTATGCTTTCAAATTCTTCTCTGTGCTCATCCAATGGTTTAACATCCTTAAGCTCTTTAGCTGTCTCATTTAATTGATTAAGGGAATTTGTTTGAACATCTATGATTATTATCTCAAATCCTTTATGTCATCTGAAGGCTTATCTTGTTCCTTTAACTGGGCCATATCTTCCTGTTTCTTGGTATGGATTGTAATTTTTCATTAGTGTTTTTGCATCTGGCTTGCTGGACATATTTATTCTAGGTGCAGTTTCTACCTTTAGTTTAGTGTTTTCTTGTCTTTTCTCCCATGCTGGTTGTGTAGTAGGAATCAAGGATGTAGCTGGTGCAGTAAGCTATGGGGGCTAAAGCTACCCATGTTGCCCCAGGAATTGATGAAGCTTCTCCCACCTTTCTCCTCCGTCAGGGTTAGGGACAGAGCTGCAGCCACATATAATAATCCAAGTTGGGTGGGGCATGACTGTCTGTAGTTGCCCAGAGAGACTTATAAAGCTTCACATCCCTTCCTCTCCTACCTTGGGCAGGGATGGAACTTTAGTTTGTTGGCAGCAATCTATGCAATGTGGGCCCAAAATGACCACAGTTGCTCAGGTAAATTGTTGTTACAGCAGATGCCCTCCCTGCTGTGCATGGGAATGTACCCTCTGGAGTGCCCAACAATCTAATCTGTGTGGCCAAATATGCCTTAAGTTGCCCTGAGAAGCTGAGGGAGTACTGTCCCTTTTGTCCTTTAGGGGTGGAAACGGAACCACCATTGCCCAAATGTTCAGTCCCTGTAGGCGAAAGTACCAATCATTGTCCAGAGTGCTGAGGAAGGACCAGCCCCCTCTTGTTCTACTGGGTGGTGGGGTGGTTCTACAGTTCAGTCCCTTTAGGCCATGAATACCTGCCATTGTCCACAGAGCCTGAGGAAACACCAGCCCCCCAAATCCAAATATGGTGTGGGGTTGTATACTCAGGCACCCAGCAGTTCAGTCCTGTGTGCTGAAAGTATCCACCATTGTCTGGAGAGGCTATGGTGACACCAGACCCCTCCTATCCTATTGGGGGTGGGGATGGATCCATAGGCATCCAACAGTCCAGTCCATGCAGGCCAAAAATGTCAGCCATTTCCCAGAAAGACTGTGGAAATACCAGCCCCCTCCTTTCCTATTGGTGTGTGAGGGTGGATCCACAACTACCACCAGTCCATACTGTGGTCCAAAAGCACCTGCAACTACCCAGATAGGCTGGGCAAACACAGTCCATCTTCTGTCCTATTTGAGATAGGGGTGGAGCCACAGGTGCCCAATGATTTGTTTTATGTTGACCAAAAGTACCTGAAATTGCCTTGGGAGGCTGAAGGGAGCACCAGCTCCCTCATATCCTATGGGAGGACAGAGGTGGAGATGGACTCAAAAGTATTCAATAAACCAGTTCATGTGGGCTGAAAACTCCTGCCATTACCCAGAGAGGCTGAGGATACCCAGCACCTCTCCAATCCTACTGGGATATGGGCATGCAGCCCCAGGTGACTGATTATTTAGTCTGTGCCAGCAGAGCACATTTGCAGTTGCTCTTCACGGCTGGAGGTGGGGCTGGAGCCTAGGCTAGGGCCACAGTCTGATCTTGGTGGAAAGAAACCAGTCCATAACTTCACTGGATTTTCATTCAGCCAGGATTCCCCTCATGCAGGGGGCAGAATCAAAATGGTGGCTACTGGACTCTTTCAAACTTGGACAAGCTCAAACCCTAGTTGTTCTAGGATTATACTTTAGACAACCAGGTCCACTAATCAATAGCTGAAGTTGGTGTACAACCATCTCTTCCTCCACTGTTTATAGTAAATGGAGCTTCTAGTTCAGCCATGGAATAACTCCTGAGGTTGGTTGTGCCACTGAGTAGGTTAGGCACTGGGCTCTGTTGTGTGGCATGCAGTTTCCCAGAGAGGTGGTGAAGGTCCCCCCAGCTTTCTCCCTGTCGAAGGTGGGGCTGAGGTTTAGGTGAGACATGCAATCTGACCTGGGTGGAAAGAAGCTGGTCTTTAACAGCACTGTGATTTTTAATCAGCCCCACTTCCTCCTAGTCTGAGGGTACAGTCAAAATGGCAGCTACCATCCTCCTTCTGACCTGGACAGGCTCAAAATTTGGTTGTGCTTAGGATTATACTTTAGCCCACTGAATTTACTAATCAGTAGCTGAAGGCAGTGCCACACCATGTCTTCCTACCCCATTTTTGGGGAAATATAGCTTCCAAATCCATCCACAGAATAGCTCCCAATGCAGCTTGTGCCACTGGCAGTGACCTCCATAGTGTGAAGTGCTCTACTCACGAATACTTTCTGCAGATGGGCAGGCTCCTTCATCCATAATTTCGAGGATGTTACAGAATGGTCTTCTGGTCTTCTGGAGCTCCCTAACAGGTACTTTAGGTAGCTCTTGGTGATTACTAACTTCCCTGTAGCATGAACTGACTCCAGGATCTCCTTACTCTGCCACCATCTTGGCTTTCCCCCAATATTAGATTTTCATATATAATATTAGAGAAACATTTAGTAGCATCCTTCCTATCATATCAGGCAGGTACTCATGGAAACTAAGTTTCTAAACAAGATACTCTAAAATAAAATATTTTGAGTATACGCTGCTGAATAAATGCATACATCTTCCTTCTTGCTACATCTGTGCTGATCTGTGTATGAAAATTTATGTTGAAATTATCCTATGCACTTTACCTTTTCTATATGTAACTATTCTGTTTTCCTGTCCTTAAACATGCTAGCATTGGAAATAACATCTAATTTCCTACTGCAATTTATATATTTTTTATTCTCCAGAGACTAAGGCAGCAGAGCTGGGGAAATGTTTAGTGTTTCCATGTATATGGTCATAAAAACATTATTGCAATTGTTTTATGATGTAGAAAATTCCACTCATCAGAATATATATGATGGAGATGATGGAATGTGGATGAATATGGTAACATCTCAGCTGCGTAGGTAGGTAATACTTCAGTGTCTGATGAGAAGCCATCTGAGAGATTAACAAATAAGATGCTGTCCAAGAAATTGCCATTAATTAAACTAAGTATATATTTTTTGTAGTTTATTTTACTCTGATTTTAAATGAAAAATGCAAATAAAAGATCTGCGCTAAAAGCTACTCTAAAGAGGGATTGTACTATTCTTCCAATGCTTTTATTCTACATTTTGTCCTATATAGTAGACACATTAATCTATCTATAAATAAGGAATATTATAATATTACTTTGAAGGCTGCCAAAATTTAAAATTTCCTGTGATATTCTCACATTTTTTAACTATAAAATTGTCATTTTAAGAAGTCCATGTAATTTTTATAACATTTCCTCCTGATTCTTATTTATATTACTCTCCCCTCCCTTTGCATAACATTTCCTCCTGATTCTTATTTATATTACTCTCCCCTCCCTTTGCATAACATTTCCTCCTGATTCCTACTTATATTACTCTCCCCTCCCTTTATATCATTGCCAGCCCCAGAGGGATTACATACCCTTCTTCTTGAACACAATTCCTTCCATGCATAATTCTATGAGAACACTTTCCACTGAATCTTGATGATCTGTTTGTCTATAACACTTATCTGTAAACATCTTGAAGGGTGGGAAATATATACATTTTTATATTTCCCATGCTTACCATTCTTCTAAGAATTTATTTGGTAATTGAAAAATAAGTACAAATTAATTAATGATGAATAATTAAGGGTTTTTTTCTGCAAAATAAATTACAATGGAATACTTGATATGCATTATGGTTTAGGAAAGCCAAAGTTCAAATATTTGCTTTGGATTTTCTTCTACATCAGTATCACATTTTTAATGCTCTGAAATTCAGTTTTCTCTAGTACTGAACTTCAAATGGTATGGAATTTTCAAGAATAAAGGTGCCAGCAAACTATTAATTTGACTTCAGGGAATCATTCTTGTATCTAATAATGTAGTTCCATCCCCAACTCCTTTATCAACTTTTCATTTCATGGAAAATATTTCAAGAACAAAATCAAGAAACCTGTTTTCTTTTTAATAACTACTTTTGAATTAGAGTCTATTTTGCTACCCACCCTTTTCTTATTCTATTCTTATTTTAGAATATATTTTTCCATCACTTCACTTTTAACCTGTTTATGTCTTTTTGCCTGACAATATAGAGTCAGAGCATGATTTTTAATCCATTTGGCTAATCTGTGTGTTTTCATTGGGGAGTTTAATACATTAGCAGTCAGTGCTATTACTGAAACTCACTACTTACCTCACCCATTTGTCCTTTAGTTCTTATATCATGTATTTTATCTCACTTTTCTTTTATTCCAATGTCCTTTTCTACACAGTTGATATTTTGTGATTTATCTGACCTTCCCTATCTCACTTCTATTTCGTGTTTTTTAAGATCCTCTTATTGTGGTAACCCTGGGGTTTATATTAAACTGCCTGCATCTATAAACTATTAATTTGGAACATTACCAACTTAGATTCAATAGCATGCACATTTTATGCTCCCACATCATTCTTTTTCACTTTTTTTTTTTTTGCCTTACATTGCCACTTTATATTTTGCATGTCCATTTTGAGGAAATACATCTTTTTTCTTGTTCAATTGTATTCTAATTCTTATATGAATTAAAGAGTTGAATTATATATTGAGGATACAGTACTACTGGATTTTGCATTTACCATTTAGCTACACTTACCAACGATCTGCATTTACTTATATAACATAAGAGGTACTATCTCACCAAAGTCAGCTACCATGTGTTGAAACAAGATGGCAACCAAGCTCTGCACAGGTTTAAGCCTTCATCTCTGGGTTCAAACTTTCCTCTTGAGGTCCTTAGGCCCATCCTCTTTAGGCTTTATGTTTAAGTGATCCTCTAATCCTCTTTCTCCTGGCACAGAGCTTGATTCATTCTGGGCCTCATTTATCTGTCTCAGCTGTTCTGCTCTCTTTTTGTTGTAAGCTATCAGGCAATGGCTCATCTCTCCCTAGTTCCTCAGCTGTTTGAGGCTTCTCCTGTCACATTAACATGGTATGTTAAAAAATGACAGAGCTCTCTCCCTGCATATATCTCAGTCTTTTTCTGTGTTTTAATTTATATTAGGCCCAGAAAAGCGGCAGAGACCCAACCTGAAATATACCATACTGATGTAGATAATCAAAAGCCATAAAGTGACCTTAACAAGTAATCTAAAGCCCTAAAGTAACCTTAACAAGTAATCTAAATTCAGCTGAATTTAATGATTTAATGCAATCAAAGTGTTTCACACCCATAGGAATAAGTTAGAAAATTTTTTTCAGAATATATGCTGAAAACATTTACAAAAGAGGAAAATAACATGATTTGGCAAATCATCTAAATGCTTTATATATTTAATGTTTCATGATAGTTTAATTCCATAATCAGTAAAATATTTATATCCATTCCATTATTAGTCAAAGTGACTATTTGTCAGTAGCCAAGTTATTGAAATGGGGAGAGACATACAAATTAGATTTAGCAATCACTATTTTTTCTCTTAAAGTGACAGTTTATACTATTAAATTGAATTTTAAGTCACAATCTGCTTTGTTGTTTCTGTTTAAAACATGAAGACAAAAGAATTAATGTTTTGGCATAGATCTTAAATGAATTTTTTTCCTAGATGGCCAAATGAACACTTTCCTCATTTTTCATATCATCATCCACTTTACAGTGGCACAAATGGGGAAATCATACTGAATAAACTCATCCAAATGGACAGTGGACTCCACATTCCAATGTTCTTTCTATTCAGTCAAATGTCTTTCATTGGCATGATGTACAGCTCCACTACTGTGTACAAGATGACAACTATCTTTCTCTCAAATAGTGAGACTATTCTGATTTGGGATGTGAGATTTATACCTTTATTTTTGGACTCCTGGTGGATCAGAAGCCCTTCTTCTTGATTTCATATCTTATGATCAGTTTTTAGCTATCTGTCACCCTTTATAATATCCTTTCCTTGTGAACAAAAGGAACTGTTTCTCCATGGTCATATGGGCATGGGGCATTAGTACCATCAACCCATTCAAATAAAATTTGTATTTATTTCAACTTCCATGTTTTAGGTCTTGGCTCATTGACTATTTTTCTGTAAAATTTCATCTCTGTTGCCATTGGTTTGTCAACACTCTTCCCTGGTTGGTATAACCATCCTCTTGATTTGGCCTTATTGCAGTTTTGTTACCATTCATGAACATTATAGATTCCTATGCCCATGTGCTCACTGTGGTGTTCCAGGTGAGCTCCAATTAAAGACAGACAAATGCTGCCTCTACTTGTTCCTCTCATCTGATTTTGCCACATCTATTCTATGGGACCACTTTCTCCACA
The DNA here is from genome assembly GCA_026826555.1 of Tolypeutes matacus. Lineage (NCBI taxonomy): Eukaryota > Metazoa > Chordata > Mammalia > Cingulata > Chlamyphoridae > Tolypeutes > Tolypeutes matacus. Next base: position 1,417,113 of record JAKSZT010054486.1, on the reverse strand, counting down.
TATGTGAAAACACACCCCTTATACTTCAAGAACAACTCCATTTATGTAATTGCAAATAGCTGAGGCCTTTTCTGTTTAATTTTTTAATAACATTATTTTCATTGACTATACCACATATATATCTGCATAAATCCATTTATATGAAAAAGTTTGTATTTTACATAGATTTCTGCTATTATATGTAGTGTGGTTAGGAATATTATTGTACAATTGTTCCATTTCACATGCACAAGAGTTTATATAGGTATAAACTATTTCTGGGATTAGGGGTTCATAGGTTAGTAAAAAAATTCTTGGCTATAGCAAAAAAACAACATTACCTTCTGTAATATTTACAAAAATGAAAGTTTCCAAAAGGATTCAATGAAATCCTGTTGTTTGGGATCTTCTCTGTCATTCAGATTTGTTAGCTAATATATGTTAATATTTGAAAATTGAATGTATGTAAAATAATATTTCATTGGATATTTCTTCTTTCATATGAACTTCCTTATTCATGTTAATCATTTGCCTCATACAAAACCTTCATTTACAAAAGTTTTCAAAATCTAAATAATGCTTGATGTCAAGCAGGAAAAATGAAAATAAATTTATATCTTAAGAAATTTACAAGACATACAAAGCAATAAAAAATAATGATTCAAAGATTTTCCAGACTTATTTCATTCCAATTTATATCTGTAGATCAGCACACTCTCCGAAGATACACATTTTATGTCCAATTGCTGGTTTTAACTTTCAGCTTACTTTTTTTTTTTTTTACTTTTTACATTTTGGGCTGTGTTTCATACATTTTGAACTCTAATTTATCTAGTTAAACATTTGTTATTTTCCCCAGCATTTTAACATTATACATCTATAGCTCAGGCCAGTTTATATCACTAAAATTTGAAGTCTGCAGTTGAATGGTGAAAATATTTTTATGTAGACAAGTTTTGAAGGCTAATTTAACTAGATTTATATAGGAACAAATGACATAATTTCAAAAATCATAAGATTAGTCCTCATAAAAAGAAAATGCATATAATCACATATTTGTATTTATAGCACATGACAGACTACCCCACTCTTTTTGCCATTCACTACCCATTTATTGTCCAAGGTGAAACACTGCATGTATTTGTAGATGTGTGATTGTGTGTACATGTTTTTTAGAGATCAAGTCATTTTATAGGTACCATTTGTCTCTGGTCATTTTCCACGTGGTTACCTCTGTAAGTCTCATCCATAGAGTTGAGTAAGCAACAGTGAATTCATTTTCATTGTTTAAATGAATGCAACATGTTTATTAAGTATATAACTTGTGATGGATTTCTGAGTTATTTCCATTATGGAATACTGTGAATATTTTTGGTGTAAACATTCTAGTGAGGGCCTTTGTGGTACACAAAGATATGCATTTCTGGTAGGGCAAAAACTAGTAATGGAGTAAATGGTTCACAGTTCAGTCTATTTTTGGGTGAAAAAATCAACCTAAGAATTTATAAAGCATGGGAAAGAAGATGTTTCAATGAAAGTCAGAAAGCATAATGAATTAAATAATACATTAGGTGTATTAGCAAGAAGCTTATATTCTTATATGAGGCTCTCAGAAAATAAGCAAATGAGAATGAATAATTTTAATTATTAAATCAAATTAAAAAATCATTTTACAACTATATATCAGTGATGAAATATTTATAAAATGAAATTTAAAATTAACATCACATCTATTTATATTAAAATCCTTGAATTCCTATTAACAATATAAATATTGTGAAAATTCTATCAGAAAAATTTATTATTTATTTAAAAAATACAAATAATAAAAAATATACAAGGAATGTAAATTATCCATGGATTAGATTAGAAAGTGGGAAAAAAGTAAGTTTGCCTTAATTTATTATATTAATTCAATATAATCCTAACATTTGCAAATGTTTGTATGTATTGGGAGAATTTTGATTTTTACCCATAAAAAAAAAAATAAAGGATATTACTTAAAAAAATGAAAAAATAAAAAAATAAAACTATACATCAGATCATGCTAAAAAAAAAAAACAAAACAAATAATCACTCAGATATTTTAATAATAACAAAATAGAATTATTAATACTATCACATAACAAAATGGTATAAAACTGTAATAATAGTCAAATTGTTAAGTTGGTGCATTCATAAACATTGAAGGCCTTGCTATTTTTAATATAAAAGGAATTTAATATGAAGGCATACAGGAGACACATCTAAGTGTGGATCTTTGTGTTTGTCCTATTTGGATATCTTTGAGCTTTGAAAATGTGTTGATTAATAATTTTTAATGAAACTTGGAAAGTTAACCATTATTTCTTCGAATAGTTTTTCTGCTCCATTCTCTCATCTTCTTCTGGCAATTCCATTAATTATATGTTGGTACACTGACTCACTTCCCACATTTATGCTATACCCTTTTCCTTTTTGTTCATAAACTTTTCATCTGTTATTCAAATTTCTTAATTTATATCAGTCTAACTTTAAGATCTCTGAATATTTTTTTGCCATCTCCAATAAACTGTTTTGTACATCTAGGGAATTTTTCCTTTCAGTAATTTTCAACTTCATAATTTCTGTTAGAAGTTTTAATTTTCTCTTACTTTTCAAAAAATAAAATAGATCTGTTTATTGTTATTTGATATATTGGTATTTTCTAATACATTTTCATCATGCCTTCCTTTAATACTTTAACCATGGTTTCTATTAGTTTCTTAATCCTATTTACAATGTCTCCTTTAATGTCTTTCCAAGGGCAACATATGGGATCCTAACAGGGCAGTTTTTGTTACCTTCTTTGTAAGTGTGTGTGTGTATGTGTGTGTTTATGCATCATGTTTCCTGATCATTTGCATATCTCCTAAGTTTTTATTGTAATCAAGGTTATTAGAAAATATAATGTAGTCACTAAACACTGACAAGCATCTTAAATTATGGTTTAATGATGTTGTTTGTTCATTTTTTTTGTTATTTAGTGAATTAACTGGACAATTTCTCTGTGGTGTAGAGCATCTATGTCATTTCTGAGACTATAAACTTGGTCATACACAATACTCTTTAAACCCTTACCCTGAGATAATGGTGATTGTACCTCATGTGTTTTCTGCCTTTATTAGTATTATACACACATATACAGTTCCATGAAATGTTCATGATTTTCTGCATTGTTTTTGACAGTGTTCTAAGAAATATTATTCCTCAATCTGATCCAATTATTAGTCATCTTTGTTGGAATAAACTTTGAGGGTATTGTTTGTGTTTTGTTGTAACCACAGGATTTCTCTTTTTTTGCAATCAAGTTGCTATTATATTTTCGTATAAATTCTAGTTGATCCAAATATTTTAAACATTGATAATACAGCATTATCAGCTTTCTTTTTTTGTCAAGCACATTATTAACTATCTTATTAACAGTACTTGTAGGCTTGAATTTCTTTATATTTCTAATAAAGTCATTTTCCATTGAGAGATCACAGAACACTCTGTTCTTATTGCCTGGCATTCCTCAAGAGCAGAAACAGGTCTGTTAACAATTTTGTTAACAGATGCTATAATTATGTCAATAAGAGAACAAAGAAATCATAAATCTCTGTATTAGTCAGCCAAAGAGGTGCTGATGCAAAATATTATAAATCTGTTGGCTTTTATAATGGGTATTTATTTGGAGTAGAAGCCAACAGTTACCAGGACATAAAGCATAAGTTACTTCTCACACCAAAGTCTTGTTGCCATGTGTTGGACCAATATGGCTGCTGATGTTTGCAAGGGTTCAGGCTTCCTGGGTTTCTCTCTTCCCATGGCTCATTTCTCTCCAAGCTCAGCTGCTCTGCTCACTCCACAAGGCCAGCTGTAGACTATCAGGCAAATGGCTTGTGTTTTTCCCCAAGGCTTCTGCTGTGTACAATTGAGCTTTCTCTCCTTTCTCATGTATCTCCTTCTCTATGCATTTACTTCTCAGACTCCAGGATCAAAACTCCAACCTCTCTTTCTGTGGTGCAGTTTTTCTGGTGGGCAGGGACTCAACATCCTAGTGACATGGTCCAATCAAAGACCTAATCATTATTTAATCATTATTTAATCAAGACTCTGAATCCAATATAATCTAGTATGGCCAGAGGAGCAGAGCAGTTTATAAAAATAATCTAATATCTATTTTTGGAATACATAAACAATGCCAAACTGCCACAATCTCTTACAAGTATGTCAACTGGAAATTTAAATATTTTCAATTTTATTTACAGATTCAATGAAATTCAGCCAGCTCTTTAAAGGAAAACAATAATGCATTGTTTGCATAGGCAAAGATTTAACAAAGATAAAAATAATTCCAAGATTTTCCTTAAGTAGAATAATGATGATAATTTGATTCTACTTTCATTAATTGAGATAGATTTGCATATATAACTTTTGGAAAGTGATATACAGACAGAACATATCTCATCCAAAAACTTCATAAGAATATATGTCGGGAAGCGGCTGTGGCTCAATCAGTAGGGCTCCCGTTTACCATATGGGAGGCCCCAGGTTCAGTTCCCGGGGCCTCCTGGTGAAGGCAAGCCTGCCCGCACGGCGTGGTTAGCTGACCCAGCAAGCACAAGCAGCAAGGGGGGGGATAAATGAATAAATAAATAAAAAATATTAAATATATATATATATATATGTCAATTTACTAGTGAAGTCATCTGGTCTTGGACTTGGACTTTTTGAAAGGTTTTGGTTACTGTTACAATCTCTATACTTGTTATAGGAATATAAGGATTTATATGTCTGCTAGAGTCAGTTATGTGGTTTGTATATTTGTATAAATTTTTCCATTTGTTCAGTTTATCTATTTTTGGCCTACAATTGTTCTTACTACTTTCTTAGTTTCATTTTTTATTACTATAAGGTCAGTAGTAATATCACTATCATCATTTTATATTTTAATTATTTATATCATTTTTATTTCTGTTTTCATCTAAATAATGATTTATCAATTTTATTGATTTTTTTCAAAGAAACAACCTTTTGTTTTGTTGATTCGCTCAGTTGTTTTTCTATTCTCTGTTTAATTTACCTCCACTCATCTTAGTTTCTTCCTTCTGCTACATTTTGGTTTATGTTTCTCTTCTTTCCTAGTTTGCCAATATGTGAAGTAAGGTCATTAATTTGATATCTTTCTTCTTTAGATCTATTAGCATTTATATTTATACATTTTACTCTTGCACTTATTTTGCTTCATTCTATAAGTGTTGGTATGCTATGCCTTCATTTTCCTTATACATTTTCTAATTTACCTTATTTCATATTTAATTCATTGATAAATGAAGATATAATGTTAATTTCCACATATTTGTACACTTGTAGTGTTCTTTCTTTTACTGATTTCTATCTTCACTCAATGTAGTTGAAGAATTTACTTTGCATAACATTAATATATTAAAATTTATTGAGATTTTTCTTGTGCACTAAAAACTATCTATGCTTTAGAACAATCCATGAACACTATGAATACAAGAAAACTTTCTCAATATGATAAAATCCATTTATGAAAAACTCACAGCTAGCATAATATTCAATATTGATAGAATTAAATCCTTCCCTTAAAGATGAGGAACAAAAGAAGTATGCCTACAGTCACCACTGCTATTCACCATTGTTCTAGAAATTATAGCCATATAATTTAAGTGAGAAATGGAAGTAAAATGTGTTAAAATTAGGAAGAAAGATGTAAAACTATCTTTATTCATAAACATGACCTAATATAGAGAAAATGAAAAAGAAATGCACAAGGAAACCACCAGAGCTAATAAAAAATGTCAACAAAGTGGCAGGGCAAAAGAGCAATGCTCAGAAGTCACCTACATTTCTATAAATTAGCAATCTAAAGAGGATATTAAGAAATCAATTCCACATATAATAGCATTAAAAAGCATAAAGTATCAAGGAATAATAAAGACTTAAATAAATTGCAATTAAATTGGAAATCTTAAATTGGGAATCTTAAAATTGTTAAGATGTAAAAAATATCCAGTTATCCATAAGTATTTCTTATTAAACATTTCTTATTAAAATTGCAGCAGCTATTTTGTAGTAATGGAAAAGAGGATCCCCAGATTCATATGAGTTGCATAGTTAAACAGAACTTCACAAATTATTCTGAAAACAACAAATTTTGAAGTCTCACACTTCCCACTTTCAAATTGTACTACAAATGTTTAAAATGTGACAAAATCAACTCAAATGCCAAATGTGAAAAAACAATAAGCAAAAAGAGGCTAAAAAATGGGCCAAAAGATGTAAACAAACCAAATATCCATCAAAGAATGAATAGATTTAAAAAAAATGTAATGCCTACATGCAATAAAATATTACTCAGCCATAAAAATGAAGTCATGAGACATGCAGCAATTTTGAAGAAACTTGAAAATATTATGCTCAGTGAAATAAACAGGACACATATGGACAAATATTGTGTGAGAACCCTTTTAAGATAAATCTAGAAATAGTAAATCCACCAAAACAGAAAGAAGGATAAAAGTTACCTTGGTTTGGGGCTTGAGGGGATGAGGGAATGTACATTTGTTGGATATGGATGGTGTGTAAATAAAATTAATATAATTAAAAGAAAGGGAAAACTTTCCCTCCCCCAAAAAACACAAATAAATGGCATGAATTGAGATGTCAACTTTATCTCTGAGAATGGGAGGATTTTGACAAAGAAGAAATATACAAACTATGAGACCTGTTAATATTTTTCCTTTTAATATGGTTTGATGATTTTTGGAGTGTTTTATTTTTATATGTATCAAACATTATATATTAATAACATTTTTTAAAAGGTAAATAATGAAATGTATTAAACAGTTATACTGTACTAAAAACTGCTTTTTAAAGCTAGGACACCTTGAAATATCCCAAGTTTGTATTAGATGAAAAAGAAGGCAAAGTAGAAACGTTTTTAAAAAAAACTTATCTAACGAATATGCCAGGTTTAACTGATAATGAAAACAACTTAGAAAACATAGTTTGTGCAAAATAGTTATTGATATATGTTTAGTGTATCCAGGTAACTTTATATTATGACTCATTTTCTTGAATATTATACACTTTTGAGTTAGAACTCCTAGCTTAAAAATCATAGTTATTTTAAATTCCTGATGAGATTTTTCTAAAAATCTGCCTTATTATTTTTCTTTCTCTCTCTCTATTTTTATTTGATAGTTTTTTTGTGTGTGTTTTTGAATTCTTGTAATTTTTTAATTGAAGTACAGATATGATGTTTGCAGTAAAATGCATTTAGTAAAAAGGTTTCTAGTCTTGTCTTAGTTTCCTGGTCACTATTACAAACACTATGGTGGGATTGCTTAACAACAGGAATTTATTAGTTCAGGGCATCAGAACCTTGAAGTCTTGCTACCTCTGAAGGTCAGTTGCCTTTAGGCTGGGCATAAATCTCTGGCTTCTTTGGCTTTCCATTATATGGAAATGTCCTCTCCTTTATGCTCCAGTTCCTGTTGACTTCCAGCATCACTCCCCAAAGTAGGTTTAACTTCATAAAACCTAATTCTGTTGGACCACTGCTGAACTAAAAATAATATCATCATAAAGTCCTATTTATGTAACCACAATAATGGATTAATTATAAAAAATATTTTTGTTTGTTTTTTAATGGGAAATAATTCAATGTACTCTGCCCTCTGTGTCCTCAAAAGACATGTTTTTCCCATATGCAACAAACATTTCATCACATATCAAAAGCATTAAGTCATTAACAACTTTGAATCCAAAGTGTCATCAAAATGAGTTTGGATATGCTCCAACCAAGGCCAAAATTCATCTTTATGTGACGAATCTGTGAAACCTAAAAAAACAAATTATTTACTTCCGTAATACAATAATAGAACAGACATAGTATAACTAATCCCAATGCCAAGGGAGAATTTGGAAGGAAAACAGGAATCATGGGTTCCAAAACAAGTCTGATACCTGGCAGGACAAACTCCATTATATTGTATGCCCTGAGAGACATATGTGCAATAATGCTCTGCCCCCAAGCCTAGTGGAGCAGCAGCTCCATGTTTTCTAAGCTTTCAGCAGTGGTGATGGTCTCTTGGAACACCAGAGTTTAGGTCCCAACCTCTCCAAGTCTAGTAATGGAGGCCATACTCTGCCTTCATTCAGGGGGATAGGTCCCATATCAGAGCCCTGGTCTGGTGGCTTTTATTGCCACTTTTGTTCTTCAGTTTGGAAAGACTTCAGAATGAAGAAACATGACCTCAGTACCATGACCAGATGTTTATTTGGTTACAGCTCAGTGTTGAAGCTCAAGCTGATCGGGGTGATGATGGAAGCATCGTTGGTGTTGCAGCTCAAGCCTAGCTGAGGTGTTGATGGATGCATCCTCAGTGTTGTAGCTCAACATTGGCTGAGGTGATGATGGAAGTCCACACAGGGTGAAGTTGGAGGTGAACAGCACAGTGTTAGAGCTTGGCTTAATGTTGCAGCTTGGGTGTTATTCTGTCTGGGGTGAGAATGGAAGTAGCTCTCTGAACTTTTGGGCTGTGCTATATATACTTTCACTCTGAAGCTACCCTGCAGGTACAATGCTCTAATTGGTTAATCATTGGGTTCCATGTGAGAGAATTGGGTAGGGTTTGGAGGCTAGATTAGCATTTTATATTAATGGTGTATGCTAACTGGGAGGCATTGATTGGCTATTATTAATTAGGGTAGTGGCTTGAAAATCTGTTTTCTATTGGTTGGCTGAAAATCTCTTATATTGCTTGACTCTTGCTTCCTCTGCCTAGGGGTCACAGTTCAGTTAACAACCTGCTGCTTCAGTGGCAATCTTCTTCAACATCCCTCCATGTGCCAGGGTGAATAGCCTGTCCCTGTCTAGCACAGGGATGGACTTGCGCTTTCCATAATCCTGGGTGGGTATGCTCTTTTGTCTCATGTCATCTTTTTGGTACAGATATCTTCATCCATGTTTCTCACCTTGAAGATTTTTACCTTCAGTTTGACCCTTCTAATTCACTTCCAGGGCTGCTGTTCATACCAATTTTGCAAAATCTCCTCAATTTTCAAGGAGATTCAAAACATTAAGTAAAATGACTTTTCACAGTTCTTTCCTAGATGACTGTACATATTTGAAGCAAAACTATGCAACCATCTCCTTCAAGACTTATGAAAATCTACTCAGGTGTGTTATGTGATGAGGTAGCAGAAAAAGTAAATACAATTTCTGCATGGCAGATAAACAGTTAAAAAAATTCTTACCTGTCAAAATTAATATTAACACTCACATATAAAGAATAGCACAGTTCAAAAACACAATTTTAAAATGTGGAATTATGTATTTAAGAAGTGTATCGTTACTGATAAAGTGCAAATTCAGGTATATTTTTCATTTAAACAACTAAAATGTTAACAATGCAAGCAAGGAAATGAATATTCTCATATATTGTTGGATGACAGATACATACATATACAATTTTGTCATTTTTGGATATTATTATATTCCTAGTTAGCAAGGGCTGGCCCAACAAAGTACAATAAACTGGATTGTTGAATATCCCAGAAATTTATCAGGCGGCTTAATAAACAGCCCTGGACACTGGAACTCCTTATCAACATTGTGGCAGAGTCATGCATTTGCTGAGCTCTTTCAGAGTCTGGCAGAGGCAATTCATGACAGAACTCAATCTCTGTCCCCAATATGTGGCTTGTTCTCTCTGTGCAAAATTTACTCTCCCCATAAGGATGCCAGTCATATTGCCTTCAATTTTCATTTTGGCCTCATTATTACTAATGATATCTTCAAAGATCCTAGTTCTAAATTAAATCGTATTCATGATACTGGGTGTTAGAATTTGAACATATCTTGTTAAGGGACAAAATTCAATCCACACCAGATATATTAGTCATCCAAAGGGGTACTGATGCAAAATACCAGAAATCTGTTGGCTTTTATAAAGGGCATTTATTTGGGGTAGAATCTTACAGTTACCAGGCCATAAAGCATAAGTTATTTCCCACACAAAAATCTATTCCCACATGTTGGAGCAAAATAGCTGCCTATGTCTGTGAGGGTTCAGGCTTCTAGGGTTCCTCTCTTCCTGGGGCTTGCTCTTCTCCAGGCTCATCTCCTCTGCTATCTCCACAAGGCCAGCTGTAGACTATCAGGTGAACAGTTTGTTTCTCTTCCCGGGACTTTTTCTCTTTCCTCACAACCAATTTCCTCTTTGTGCTTACTTCCCAGGACTCAAGCTTAAGAGCCCTGTAGCAGTTTGGCAGTTTGAATTCCAAAAATAGACATTGGATCATGCTTGTAAATTGGTCTGCTAATCTGGGCATGATTAAATTATGATTAAGGCATTAACTGGGCAACATCAGTAGAGTGTTGAGACCCTTGGTGGGACAGGAATCAAATATAAAAGGCATGGCACATAACAGAGTTAGAGCACTTTTGAGTTGGTGTTCTGATGCTGAGTTTCAATGCTGGAGCTGGGAGAAGTGTGGAGAGGAGCTAAGCCTGGAGAAAAATGGAGCCCCTGGAAGAGAGGAAGCCTGAACCTTGGCAAATGTCGTCAGCTGCCTTGCTCCGACAAGTAGCAGCAGACTTTAGTGAGGGAATAAAATTATGCTTTATGGCCCAGTAACTGTAAGTTTCTACCACAAATAAATACCCTTTATAAAAACCAGCTGATTTCTGGTATTTTGCATCAGCACCCCTTTGGCTGACTAATACAGAATTTGGTACCAGGAGTGGGGTAGTGCTTTTGTAATTATCAAAATGTTGGAATGATTTTATAAATGGAAAAGGGGTATTTTTTGGAGGAATTGTGTAAATGCTTGATGGGAAAGGTCTAGATCACTTTGAAGAAACTGTTGATAGCAATATAGATGCTAATGAGACTTTTTATGATGCCTTAGAAGTATTGGATTTCAAAGTCTGAGTCATTCTTAAGACAATGGTTTCTCCTCCTTGGGGCCACATGGGGACCCACCCTTTCCACAGGCTTGCCAAGGACCATTTTCTTGGTTCCACCCTCATCAAACATCTGTCCTGTAATTTCTCAATTAAAGTTTAACAGTTTTGAGATGAGAGTAATCTAAATTTCAAAAAGTAAATAAAAGATCCTTAAAAGCTTTAGAAATGTCTTTCTAAACCATGATTGAAACAATTAACAGCAATAATATATTCTCCAGAGCCTGAAAAATAGTATGCTTTCAATTTTTACAATTTTAAAGTATTATGAAAACAAAGAAGTTTTAACTTATAGAAGAAAAAAAAGATAAAAGCATTTCTTACATAATCATTATGTTGTGTTTATTCTACTCAGGTATAATATTCCTAGGTTTATATGAATACTAATTAAATAAGGTGACTTTAAGTCTGTTAAATTTTTAAGATGATGAAAAATATAAGTTTTTGATTAATGAAATTGTTACAAATTTTTTTAAAAAAATAGTTTTTTGCCTCCAATAGAAATGACTAGGTTTTCAAAGAACAGAATGAGTGATATGAGAATTAAATGGTTAAGGAAGAATTAGAAAGTTTGTGAAAGCTTGTTTAAGGGAGTGTGTTTTGCCTTAAGATAAGATGGCTTTTTAAAAAAAATTAGGATTGAAATATTTGACAATTCTTGAATATATATGGCAAATTGTAGAAAGGTTAGTGGAAGTGAATTTTGCTTATTGTTGATTATAATTCAATAAGATTATTTAAAGGTGGAATTTATCTTGAGATGAAGTAACCAGTTTATGTGGTTTTGGATGGTTATGCAAAGTTTGTAAAGCATTTTTCTGAACTGAAAGATTACAATGTAAATGAATGATTCTGGGAAATTATTATTAAGTTAAATCTAGGAGTTGATGCTGATAACAAAAAAGTAACTTTATAGCAAAAACAAAGAAGCAAACAACAAAAAATATTGTCCTCAATTTGTTTATAATCTATGCTAACTTAAATTTGTTTACTAAATTGTATTCTGATCCAAAATTAAAATTTGACTTTCTCTCTGTTAAAATAACACAATTTTCTTAAACGGCTGGTCTGTTCTGAATAGAAGGATATAAAAAATCCCTTTAACATAATCAATGTATATAAAGGACAAAGAATCTGTACCTTATCAAAATGGTGTATCATATCCTTAATGGTTTAAAAAAATACAGAGCCATTGCTATTTTGGAGGTTACTAAACATTTGTGCTTGCACCCTTGGGCTTCTTTTCCAGATTCACAGAGCTGCTTCTAAATTATTCCTTGACTGGGCTGCCACTGTAATAATAACCTGTGATCAATTGGACTGTTAGAAATAGAGATGGGTGCCAGCATCTGGCATCTCTAGTCACCAGAATATCTTTCCCTTATGACAAGAGCCACCCTTCTAGATGGCAACTCCCAGAGCACACAAACTACCATAATTGCTTATCTTGTTGTTTATATTGTAGCTGTGGCCTTATATCACAGTGCTACTATTTATACCCCTCCCCCCATTCCATGTTCAGGGCCTCTTGTGGAAGAGATGGTGGAAAGATTTTAAGAGTGAATAGCAGCATAAATGGCTTTGCATTTTCTCCCCAACCCTTTTAGTTCTTTCCTCCCCAACCTTCTTTCTGCAGCTAGCACTTTTATTTATTTATTTTTATTTTTTTTTATTATGGATAAAAATCAAAATTCTCACAATACATACAAACATTTGCAAAATGATATATAAATATATATGCATATATGTGTATTTGCTTACAAAAATGTTATTTATATATATATATATATACATATATTTTAAGAGGTGCTTAGATTACCCAAAATATTACACGGAACCCACTGGGATTCCCATGTTGCCCACCTCCCACACCTCCCACCACATTTTAAAACCACCTTCCCAGGGCTTCATAATTAATCCCTCCCCTTCCTGCTATTCATGCATGAATAAGGAGGGAATGCCTCTAGGATATTAACCCAAAGCCATTCTGATTATTTTCACCCCATGGGCTTTTACAGGCTCTAGATGCATTAACTCAGGGCCTTCACTCTTGCTTATGTGCAGTCATTGCCACTGCGACTTTGTCTCAGGCAGTCTCTGAAGTAACCCTAGATTCAGCTTTCTCACAACTCTTGTGCCTCATACTGTGGAGATTTTACTAAACAGCCATCATTCCCAGCATTTCTTTGAAAGCTGCCTGGCACACCTAGAAACCTCCCTGTAAAGCAACCCTGATATTTCAATTGAGTGTGTTAAGATTCTCAATCCTGCCACTTTCCTTCCTGGCTTGGCCACCAAATATTATGCTGAGCTCCATAACTGTGTCACTCTTCTTGACTCAGTTCTCAGTCCAAGACCAGACCTCAGTGAAACCCCTTTGAAAAAACCTATGCCTGGATGTTCTCTCAGTGGGTACAGGTTTTTCCTGTAAGACAAGAAGCTGTGACATCTGTAGCTAAAATTCTGTTAGAAAAGATATTCCCTTGCTGGTGAGTTCTTCAAGAAATCCATAGTGACCATGATACCCACTTTACATGGCAATCCTTCTCTAAACTTGTGTCAGCTTCACCCATCTAGCAGGACCTCCACTGTGACTATCATCTCTAATCATCAGGATTAGTTATCACACCAATGGCCTGATCAAGACACAGCTAGGGAAACTTACTGTACAATTTTCCTTTTCCTGGTTTAAAATTATCCCTGTAGTCTTCATGAATCTATGGGTATTCACTTTTGGACCTCACTTTCCCTTACAGGATAGTTACCCGTGCCTGTATTTCCATGATCACAAACTGATGAAGTTAGCTCCTCACAGGCTACCTGCTGCCAAAAACTCTCACAAACTTTTCTGAACTCCAGAAAGCTTTCTGAGTCTCTATTTACAGATCTACCCCCTTCACCATCTGTGCAATGAGGATATTGGGGATATTGAAAATGGCATCTTCAAAAACACAGACTTGAGCCCTGGTGGAAAAGACCATTTCAAGTCCTCCTTATCACCTCTACTGATTCAAAGCTTTGAGGAATCAACTCATGGATTCACCTATTGCACCTGAAACCAGACCTGTTACCTGAGTAGACTACTGAAGGCATCAGAGACCTGACCATGCAGCTCTACTGAGTCAAAAAGCAGCTGGCATAAGAAGCAGACAGCTCTCTTAGACTCTGGACCTGGGCGCAGTACGCTTAAAATCCCTTTTGTCTCTTTTCTTAACTAATGCATAATTCTCCCTGAGAGCAAGAACAGTCCCAAGAGCCTCCTGTTGACTCTATTATCATCTCTTTCCAGCTGTTAACTCCACTGCCTTTATCTAGACTGTAGCAAACATTGTCTTCCTTAGCCTCATTGTCTAATTAAAATGACCCTTACACTATTCTTTTGCTTATTCACTCATGGACCAAGGACTTTTCTATCTCTACCCAGTTTTCACCTTCCTATGCAATGCCACTCTAGTGCTGTAGTATTTCCTTGCCTGCTCACTGACACAGAGCCTGGTGGACAATGCACAATTGGATCTGTAATATACCCCAACTTCTACCTTTATAACGTCACCTTTCACATGTGAAATAAAAGGGACATCAGTTTAATTCTTGCTGGAATAGGGCTCAAACTCATACTTTTAGCCCCCTGGATATGTTTTAGATACCAAGAACAGGTCATCAGTAACCTCCATGCCACCCTTGAAGATGTAGCTCAAGAAATGTGGCAAGCCCTGCAAGGAGTAACTACCACTTTCAATTCCCTCACAGCCATAACTGTGGGCAATCAATTAGTTTTAGATTACCTCCTGGCAGAAGAAGGAGGCATCTGTGCAGTTGCTAACACATCATGTTGTACTTGGATCAACATCACCAAACAAGTTCAGACCAACATCCAGAAAATCTTCAAGTAAGCCAAATGCCTTCCCAGTAAAAACCAGCAACCAAGATACATATTGGAATCAAATAAGGGGTTTATGCTTAACGCCTCTTGATTTTATTCCATAGTCTCACTGCTGATCATGCTGTCATCACCCTTCTCCTCGAACCTGTTTTCATTTGCATTAATACCGACTTCACTGTGCAGTGAATCAAAGCCACTGGATTTTTTCTCCTGTTCCCTGTAGCTTTAGAATATCAGTCTGTAAAGCCCCAAACTAATCATACTTGGTTTTTGGGGAGTCAAAGGATTCCCTTGACTAAAAGGAGGGAATGTGAGATTGGAATGGTAAATGAATTTACTAATCACCTTGATTTGCTTGAACTTCCCTTTTCTCCAGGGAGTTATAAAGAAGAAATGGAGGTTAACTGAAGCAAGATGACTACCAATAATCCTTTGTAGTGGTGATAAAATCACCTGTCCAAACCTGAGAAGAAGAACTGTAACGAAGAGTTCAAGCTAACACCAGCAATGCCTGCTGTCCTTCACCAGATGGCTACAATCCTCCATCCACATCCTGATTGCTAATTAACAAACTGAGCCTCAAGGACTCCCTGCCCAAAAAGGCCCCATAGCCCTGGTAGTCCATGCAGGTCATGGAATATATGTATTAACCATAAATCACATCCCCTTTTTCCCTCCCCATTTCCCCACACCTCTCACTTTTTCTCAAGCAGCCATATAAGCTTCTCCCCAAGCTCACCCCTTTGAGCATAAACCTCTTTTGGTGTTGCTTCTATATTAATGGAACTTTAGCATGATAAACTTGCCCTTTTTAAAGTCTGTTTGTTTTATTTTCAGCACAACATTTCTAGTATATGGAGCTGACTGGCCAAGAAAATCATTTTTTTCACATTATCTGTCATGCCAGTGAGTCAGGACTATCCTGGATATACTTTGTCATAATTTCCACTAGCCTCCCTAGGAACAGGGCAGGATTTTTCTTTTCTTCCTGGTTTAGTTCTTGCAGCTTGTTATACTTAACAGACTTGATGACACACTTTCTCATCCCTCTAATAAACAAGCTATTATATGTTCTCTTTTCCTTAGGCTTATTTATTCCCTTTGGTAGTCCCAAATAATGTTGGTATTTGGTACTGCCATGACCCCAATAGCATGTTGCTGAAGCTGTTGGAACACTATCTTAATGGCATGTGCTTGAGCCCCCTCCCAAATGCAAAATTTTTCTTCAGGAGTATAGCATGTGGCTAGGATAACATGCATATTTCCCCATGTTAGCTCAAAATTTAGAGTTAAATGCTGGAATTCCTCAGTAAATTCAGCTGAGTTCTCTGAAAATCACCCAAACTGTTTGTTACATTGAGCTAAATCTGCCAGGGAGAAGGGAACATGGACTCTAATTGTTCCCACATCTTCATTCACTACTTCCCTTAGTGGATAGAGGCCATTCTCATTTCCCTAGTAGGGTAAAAAGATGCCCCACTCCTGGTAAATCCTGCTAGACTAGCTATGGGTGTATAAGTTTGGTGTGCAGAGGCTGGAGGTGAGTCTGAGGGAGCCTTAGGTACAGAAACCTTAGGATTGGGAAATGGATTACAATGCAGGGTAGAACTAAGGAGGGAATAAACTGAGATGTCACCCTCCTTCTCGGGTTTTCTCTTTTTTGAAGCTGGTTTCACTTCCCAAGTAGAACACACCCTGATAGATTCACTTAAATTTGTATTCTGAGATAGAGTCATGAAGATTTGGACATATGGAAACTTTGAGTGCTCCCCTTCTTTTTTACCGAGGAGGTCTAACTGCAACATAGGGTTATAATTTAGAGTGTCATTAGGAAGACATTGCTGACCATTTTCAAGACTGTACTTAAGTCATGTGGTTTTAGGGAAGATGATAAGTTTCTCCTTCCTCTATTCTTTGGTGAACAAGGTTTTTCAGTTCTTGAGAATACACCCCAGTGTTTATATGGTAGAGGCAGTGCCCATTATGCCAGGAAAAACAGAAAGAGTTTGTTAGCCAATCTGGCATCCAAGAGTCCAAATATGACTAAATTTTTACCCCCAAACTGAAGATTCCAAAATACTTGTCCCTCTACAAAGTTAGGGAACACCAATGCACGGGTTGAAAAGGCCTTGGAAGACATTTAGAGACACTGCTCAGGCCTCAGCATCCTGAGAACTCAAAGTCATGCCATTGGTGTCCCCATAGTGAAACTAGGTCCTAGGAGATGTCTGGACCTAGGTTCCGGACCAAAGCTGTCAAGCCATTCAAGTGATTTTTCCTAGAAAAGGGGCTGGCTTGCCTATTAAGTGTCCACTGCCAGGGAATTTCACAGTTAAATCAGATATTAAATGGGGATTAAAAGATTAGAGATCAATTGTTCTGCTGCTTGCCAGCCAACAGACTTGGAGGACCTGAGGCAATGTCAGGGCCATCCAGGAGCTGAGAAGAAAAAAAAAAAAAAAAACAGAAATTCACTGTGCTACCAAGCATGGCACCAAACTCTCACTTGCAAATGCATTTTCATTTTCTAAGACACTCCAAAGCATCTCAGAGACCCAAAATGAGGACAGTAGTAGTCAGAAGATTAAAGGTGGGCAAGAGCCAAAGCATGGACACAGACTCCTGGCCTGTGACCCCCTGAGAAAGTGGACATAGTCCACCTCATTGCAACCACCTTGGCCTTGCCCACCAACACTCTCCTACACCATTCAAGACTGGGGGAGCTCCAATGGCATGGGGAGGAATATGGGCTGATGAGGTGCAGATGCTGGAGCAGTGGATGCATGAGGCTGAGCCTTGAGAAGGAGCACAATTCCCAGGCTCTGTTGCTGCTGCCACTGCAGGACAATAACAGGGGTAGAATTCCAGCAGACTCCTATGTCCTGTGGGAGTTTATCCAAGAAACAAACAAAAGAGGGCACAAACAGGCAATAATTCATAATTTATTCACAGTTTTGACTCACCAGTCCTCACTGGAGTTGGAAAAGTTATCTGCCTGTAAAACTCCTAGCTCGGATCATCATATGACATCAGGGAATGATGGATTCCTCTAGGTTCTTGGCTAAGTCATAGCAAAAGAATTTAAGAACATGTCAGATTAGTTAACTATGAGTTTATTGAGAAGTGGGTGAAGAAAAGAAGTTTACACATCTTAACCTACAAATATAGGCTTCTCTAGGCATAGAGAGCATTTGGCTTCTGGGGTTACATTTATTAAGCTATTATTTACTCCTCTCCTTCCTTATTTGGGGAGGGGCTCTAGCTGTGTGCTACTCTGATTGGTTACCCCACTTATGTCATGAGATGCCAATGGTGAGGTCTTTTGAGCATGTCTGGAGCTTTCCTTTGACTCCAGATGGGATCTTGTTCCAACCTCATTCCAGATGCAATCTCATCAAGAGGTCTCAGGGGATCTTTCTGGCTTTATTCTTGGTGATTGTTTTTCACTCAGGTGGTTTCCAGGTGGGATTTCACAGCCATGTGTCTCATAGCCATGTTTTGTGCCAGGGTTCAGACTTGTCTTCACTTTTCCTAAGCTAACCAGCCTTATCAGCAGTGAAGTTGCATGAGTAAGGCAAACCATGCCAAGGAGGCTGGTACTTATCCTCCACTTGCAGTGGAAGCCACCTTGGGAACTTTTCTAAGGCTGTGGCTGTAGTTAGAAGATTCATTTTTCAAAATCAGGAGAGGAAAAGATGGTTGGCCACTGGCTTCTGCTACTGATTAGTAAATTCAGCTGGTTAAAGTATAATCCTAAGAACTGCTAAAGTTTGAAACTGTTCAAGTTGGAAAGAGGCTAATATCCATCATTTGACTCTTCCCCCAATATGAGGGAAAGGGGGCTGATAGAAAATCACAGTGATGTTAGGGACCACTTCTTCTCACCCAGGCCAGACTGCAGCCCTTGCCTAGGCTCCAGCCCAACTTCTGGGAGTGTGGAAGCTGGTGGGACCTGCACCAGCTTATCCAAGTAACTGCTGGCACATTTTACCAACACAGACTGAATTGTAAGGGACATGGGGCTCTGTCCCCATACCACAATTGAATAGGAGAGGTGCTGTGTTTCTTCAGCCTCTCTGGATAACTATAGGTGATTCTGGCCTACACAAACTGGATCTTCAGACACCTCTAGCTCCATCCTAGCCCCCCACAAGGAGAGGGGAGTGCTGTGTTTCCTCTGCCCCTCTGGGCAACTCATGTGCTTTTGGCTTGCACAATCTGATTTGTTGAGCACTTTCAATTCAATATCCACTCCAGACCTCTCCACATAGGATAGCAGGGGACTGGTGTTTCCTCAACCTAACTGGGCAACTCCATTTGTTTTGCCCTGTATGGACTCAACTGTTGGTCACCTGTGGCTTCATCCTCACCCATAATTGGACAAGGGGTATATTTTCCCAGGCTTTCTGGAAACTGCAATTGGTTTTGACCCACACAGACTAATCAGTCAGACACCTGTAGCTACATCCTTGCCCCTAAGTAGGATAAGAGGGGAGATGTGTTTTCTGAGACTTTACAGGCAATAGCAGGCACTTTTGTCATGCAAAATTTAAACTTGTGGGTAGCTGTGGATCCACCCACATACTGAAATAGGGTAAGAGGGGTTAGGGTTTCCTCAGCCTTTCTGGAAAATGGCAGGCATTTGGGGGCACATAGAATGAACTATCTGATTCCTATGGAACCATCCCCACCCATCAACAGAATAGGAGGGAACTGGTGATTCCTCAGGCTCTCTGGAAAATGGCAAGCACTTTTCGCCTGCACAAACTGAACAGGTGTGGTTCCATTGCCACTCCTGAAAGTATAGAAAGGACAGTACTCCTTCAGACTCTCATGAAACTGCAGGCATATTTGGACAACATGGATTAGATTGTTTAGCAATCCAGAGGATCCTTCCCCTCCCATGGCAGGGAAGTAAGGGGGCCAGTGCTACAGCAGTCTACTGGGCAACTGCAGTCATTTTAGACCCACACTACATAGATTTTTTGCCCACATCAGCAGGTCCATTCCCACCCTAGGCAGAACAGGAAGGGGTGTGAAGCTTCATCAGTCTCTCAGGGCATCTATAGAATGTCTTGGCCTGCACTGCTTGAATTATTCCACACAGCTGCAGTTCTGTCCTTACCTATGACAGTGGAGAAAGGTGGGAAAAGCTCATTCAGTCCCTGGGGCAATGTAGGCAGCTTCAGCCTCCAGAGCAAGGGAAAAGTGTGCCCAGAATAAATACTTCTACCAAGCTAAATGCCAAGACAGCAACAAAAAATTACAGTCTGTACATAAAAAATGGGAAATATGGCTCAATGAAAGGAACAAGATAAGCCTCCAGATGACATAAAGGAGTTGAGACAACTAATGAGAGCTGTTCAAACAAATCTTAATAAATTCAATGAGATGGGTAAAGAGATTAAGGAGATTAAGAAGATGCTGCTGGACTAAAAAGAAGAATTTGAAAGCATACAGAGAAAAATAGCAGATCTTATGGGAATGAAAGGTGCAAAAACAAAATTAAAAATACACTGGAGGGACGCATATAAAAGCAGATTTGAGGAGGCAGAAGAAAGGATCATTGAACATGAGGACATGGTCCTGAAAGCAAACATACAAAAGAATGGATGAAGAAAAGAATGGATAAAATGTAAAAGGGACTCAGGGAAATAAGCAAAAGCAAGAAATATGCAAATATATGTATAATGAATGTGCTGGAAGTAGACAAGAAGAGAAATGTGTCACAATGAATATTTGAAGAAATAATGGTAAAAAAATTTCCAACACTATTGAAGGACACAGATATCCATGTCTAGGAAGCACAACATATTCTCAAGCAAAAAAATCTGTATAGAACAACTCCAAAAAACATGCTAATCAGAATTTCAAATGCAAAATCCAAGAGAATTTTGAAAGCAGCAAGAGAAAAATGATGCATAACAAATAAGGGATACCCAATAAGATTACATGCTGATTTCTCATCAGAAACCATGGAGGCAAAAAAGCTGAGGTATGATATATTTAAGATAATGCAATAGAAAAATGGCCAGTCAAAAATGTTATTTCCAGTAAGATTGTCTTTCAAAAATGAGTGTGAGTTATAATATTTACAGATAAACAGAAACTCAGAGAATTTGTAACAAAAAAACTGGCTTTGCAGGAAATACTAAAGAGAATGCTACAGCCTGAAAATAAGAAAGGAGAAAGATGCTTGAAAGAGACTCTTAAAATGAAGATTATTTCAGTAAAAGTAAATAAAACTGCTAAAAGAGTGGTGAGAATAAAATAGGACAAATTAAATCCAAAGGTCAAAATGGGTGAAACAATAACTGTCCTTTATAGTAATAATATTGAAGTTTAATAGATTAAACTCCCCAATCAAAAGAAATGGACTGGCAGAATGGATAAAAAAAATATAAGCCAACTATATGTTGTCTACAAGAGACTCACATTACACTGAAGGATACCAATAGACTGAAAGTGAAAAGCTGGAAAAATATATTCCACAAATGCAGTAACAAACAAAAACAAACAAAATGCTGGAGTACTATACATATATTGAATGAAATAGACTTTAAAAGCAAAACTATTATTAAAGACAAGAAAGGACACTATATATTTATAAAATGGGCAATTGACCAGGAAGAAATAACAATCATAAATGTAATGCACCTAACCAGGACACCCCAAGATACACAAGGCAAACACTGGCAAAACCTAAGTGAAAAATAGACAACTCTATCATAATATTTGGACACTTCAATACACCAATCTCACCATAGGTTAAAATATTTGGGCAGAGGGTCAATAAAGAAACAGACAGATTGAATAATATGATAATGGAATAAACTTAGACATATACAGAACTTTGCACCCTAAAAGAGCAGGATATACATTCTTTTCAAGTATTCATGGACCTTTCTCCAGGATAGACCATATGTTGGGTCACAAAGCAGACAGAAAAAATTCAACAAGATTGAAATTATACAAAGCACTTTCTCTGATCATAATGAAATAAAGTTGGAAATCAACAAGAGGTAGGAAAAGTGAAAATTAATCATATATGGAGATTAAACAACACAGTTGTTAAATAATCAGTAGTTCAACAAAGAAATTATGACAGAAATAAGTATTCTTGATGGGAATGAAAATGAGAACAAAACATATCATAACCTATAGGATGTAGTGGAAATTTATAGCTCTCAATGCTTACATTAAAAAACAAAAAGGAGCTAAAATAAATTATGAAATTACACAGTGGGAGTAAATAGAAAAAGAACTGCAAACTATCCCCAAAGCAAGTAGAAAGAATGAAATAAAGATTAGAGCAGAAATAAATGAAATCGAGGACAAAAAACAAACAAAAAAAAATTGAAAGAGTTAACAAAGCCAAAACTTGGTTCATCAAGAATATTAACAAAATCGACAATCCCTTAAATAGAAGGACAAAAAACTGATAAGATGAGAATACAGAAAAATGAAAATGGGGACATTACTACTGACTGCCAAGAAATAAAAGAGATCATAATAGGATCCTGTGAACAACTGTACACCAAAACCTAGACCATATAGATAAAATGGAAAAATTCCTATGAGCCTACAAACCACATACCCTGATCCTAGAAGAATAGAAGATCTCTACAAACCAATCGCAAGTAAAGATATTGAAACAGTCATCAAACAACCCCTCCAAAATGAAAAGCCCAGTCCAGATCATTTCAAAGGTAAGTTCTACCAATCTTTCAAAGAACATTTAGTATCAATCTTACTCAAGCACTTCCAAAAATTGAACAAGAAACTTACCTACCAAACTAATCTTTTGAAGTCAATATCACCCTAATACTAGAACCAGGTAAAGAAATCATAAAGAAAATTACAGACCCATTTCCCTAATGGATATGGATTGAAAAATCCTCAAGAAAATTTTGCTAATCAAATCCAACAACACATTAAAAGAAGTGTTCATCATAATCAAGTGGGCTTTAAACCAGGCATTCAAGTGTGCTTCAAAACAAGAAAAGCACTCAGCATAATACACCACATTTTAATAAATCAAAGATGAAAAATCACATTCTACTATCGATTGACAAAATGCATTTGGCAAAATACAGCATCCTTTCCTGATAAAAATACTACCAAAAAAATAATAAAAATAACAACAACAACAAAATACTACACAAGATATGAATTGAACTAAACTTTCTTAACATGAAAGGCAATGTGTAAAAACCATAGCTAACATTGTATTTAATGGTGAAAAATTTCCAGTTTAAATCAGAACAAGATAAAGATGCCCACTGTTACCACTGTTGTTCAATATAGTGCTAGAGGCTTTAGCTACATTAATCAGACAAGAAAAAGAAATTAAAGTTATCCAAATTGAAAAGGAAAAGAAAATCTTTAACCATTCACAGATGATATGATGTCATACATAGATAGTCTCAAAAAATCAACAAAACTGCTAGAGCTAATAAACAACATGAGCAGTGTCATGATACAAGAACAATATGCAAAAATCAGTGGTATTTCTATACACTAGTAATGTGCAATCTGAGGATGAAGTAAGGGAAAAAAATTCCATTTACTATACCAACTAAAAGAATTGAATATTCAGGAATAAATTTAACCTAGGATGTAAAGCAATTGTATACAGAAAACTACAATGCATTGATAAGAGAAATTTAAAAAGACCAAAATAATTGGAAGAACATATGCTCATGGATTGGAAGACTAAATATCATTAAGATGTCAATTCTAACCAATTATTATACAGTTTCAATGCAACCCCAACAAAAATTCCACCAGCATTTTTAAATAAATGGAAAACACTATTATCAAATTCATTTGGATGGGTAAGGGGCTCCAAATAGACAGAAACATCTTAAAAAGGAAAAGTGAATTTGGAGGACTCTCATTTGTGGTCTTTAAATCATATTACCTAGCTACAGTTTTCAAAATGACATGGTACTGGCATAAAGATAGACATATAGTCCAATGCAACTGAATTGATGGTTCAGAAATAGACCCTCACATCTATGGTCACTTGATTTTTGAAATGCTTCTCTAAACCACTCAGCTGTGTAAGAACTGTATATTCACAAATGGTGCTGAGAGAACTGGATATCTATAGCCAAAAGAAAGAAAAAGGACCCTTATCTTAAGCCTTCTACAAAAATTAACTTAAAATTCATCAAAGAGCTAAATATAAGAGTGATATCCATAAAGCTCCTAGAAGGAAATGTAGGAAAACATCTTCAAGATCTGGTGGTAGGTGTTGCATTCTGAAATCTTACACCAAAAGCATAAACAATGAAAGAAAACATGGATAAATGGGACCTCTTAAAACTTAAACTCTTTTGTGAAACTTAAACTTAAACACTTCATCAGGAAGGTGAAAAGACAGCCCACTCAATGGGAGAAAATATTTGGGAACCATATATCCAATAAGGATTTGATTTCCATTCTAGATAAAGAGATCATACAACTCAATAATTGAAGAGTAATCAATATAATTTAAAAATGGGCAAAAGACTTAAAGACATTTCCCTAAAGAGGAGATACAAATGGCCAAAAAACACATGAAAAAATGTTCAGTATTACTAGGTATTGGGAAATGAAAATCAAAATGATGATGAGATATCATCTCACATCACACAGAATGGCCATTATTAAAAAACAGAAAACAATAAGTGCCAGACAGGATGTAGAGAAATAGGAACACTCCTTTATTGTTGGTGGGACAGTAAAATGTTGCAGTTTCTGTTAAATACAGTTTGGTGAATTCTCAGGAAGATAAATATAGAACTGCCATATGATATAGCAATTCCTCTACTAGGAATATAACCATAAGAACTGAAAACTGTGATGAACACACATCTGTTAACTACTATTCAAAGAGGTGTTGTTCACAATTGCCAAAAGTTTAAAGGAATATGTATTGCTGATGTGTTCACCATATTTACTTGTATAAATTTTAAGTATAAAATAGTAGTAACAGAATGAGGAATTTGGGAAAATGGCAGAGTAGAAGCAGTCTTTCAAAAAAACAAACAAAGCATCTATTAAATAAGCACTAACTGTCTGAAACAACTATTTTGAAACTCCAAAAGGGAGAAAAATAATGAACAGCATCCAGGGGTAAAACTCCTGGTGAATTGCACTTAACTGAGAGGATAGCAAACATCTTCCTCCCTGCCAGCTGCTTTGGATATTTATAGAATGTGAATGTGCTCTGAGTCATCTAGGAGGGTACTGGAAAGATAAAGAAGCCAAAGGAAACCCAAGAATTGATCACTTGTGTGGCTGGAAGCAGCACAGGTAACCTGCCCTCAGGGCAAATAAACTAGGTGGAGCCACTGGATCCTTACTCTGAAAGAAATGTGAGGGCAGATTCCCTAGGAGGAAGAGGGGTCCAAGAGGGTGGAGAGTGGTGTCTTTGTATTGCATTTGATGAGCTAAGCCCACATTGGAATATCAGAAGGAACCCCAAGTCAACAGGGAGAGGGATTGGAGACCTCCTCAGCAGGCTGCCATGCCCAGCTGCCCAGGTAAAGAGAAGAATTAGATTGGAGAAGAGGCAGGGACAGAAAGGCCCTTAATCAGCAGGACTGTGGCAAACTGCAAGGAATCTAACCAGCCCAAGGGAAAGGGAGTGGAAAACTTTCTGAAAGGCTAACTAACCTAAGGACACAGTTGAACTCAGTAAAATAGTTCCTTCCTTGCAAATACAAGGTGCCTGGTTCAATCCTTGGCTCTTCAAAAGAAGTGATCCAGCAGGATAGAAGACATCCAGCTAAAGCATTATGATGGAATATATAGACATTCTTCTTGTATTAATTTTCTTGGGTCTTTTATTCTTTTCTTTTAAAAAGTTTATTTGTTAATTTTCTTTATTTTACTCACTAAAACCTGGTTGAAAATATGCAGAGGGCAGGCTGCAGGGTGATTGATTGATGAACACTGACAGCCAGAGAAGATCCTTAAGATTTTAAGGAGGGAAGCTGTTTTTCCATTATTATTTTTGTTTTTTGTTCGTTTTTATTCTTTCTCTCCCCCCTTTAAAATTAGTTGCTGCTGTCTTTTTTCTTGTTTGTTGTATTTCCCCTTCCATGGTTTCCCTGTTTTTTTTTTTTCTGTTTTCTGTTTTTTCTTGTTTACTCATTTTGCTACCTATATTATTTATTTTCTCTCCTTCATCCTTCTATTTTCTGTTGTCTGTTGTCCTTTCATTCCATCACTTTAAGTTTCATCTTCAATTTTTCTTGTTTTATTTCTCTCACTCCTTTTTTCTCATTTTTTATTTTTCACCTTTTTCTTTCCCTCTTTTTTTTTCCTCTTTTCTCATCATTCCAGCCTTTTAATTCATTCTATTTACTTTTCTCTATTCTGTTTCTCATTTCATTGTTTCTAACCCACATTTTTATTATTCCTCTATACTTCTTTTTTTTTTTTACAGAGCACCTGCTAAGATTTTATTTATTCATTTTATCCATTTTAAACCCTCCTTCCCCATTTGCTGTATTTTGTCCATTCACTGGGCAATTCTCTGTGTCTGTTTTCTGTCATCTCTTCTCACCCTCCTCCTCCAGTCTTCACCAGGATTCAATCCTGGAGATCTCCAATGTAGGAGAGAGGTGTTCTGCCACCTGCACCACCTCACTTCCCGGTTTTCAGAGCTTTCAAAGCATCTCGTCTTGCCTCTCCCCTGTGTCTCTCTTATTATGTCATCATCTTGCTGCATGTCGCCCGGGACCTGGTGGCTCACCAGCACACAGATCCTGGCAGCCCATGCGCCTTGTGTGTGTGTATATATATATATATATTTATTTATTTTACTGGGAGGTCCTAGAGATCGAACCCAGGTCCCTCCATATGGCAGATGGACGCCCAAACATTTGAGCCACATCCTCCCCCCCCATACTGCTTATATGTGTTAATTACTCATTTCTCTAGGTCTTGTAAGGTTCTTCTTGTACTATTAACTATGCTTATTACTATTTTTTTCTTTTCTTATCTCTTTCCGTTTCTCTGGTCCTAACTTTTTTCAAGGGAACATAGACAACAGCAAGGAAATAGAATGAGAGGAATGAAGTTTCAAAGTGAAACCTTACCACACACACAAAATAAATCTCAGAGTACAGAGAGAAGCTTATCAAGTGAATAAACACACCAAGATTAACTGATGCTTAGATGTAAACAAAAAATCACAAGCCACACTAAGTAATGGGAAGACATGGCCCAGGCAAACAAACAAATTAAAAACCAGGGGGAGACGCAGAACATGGAACAACTAAACAGACATGTTTAAACAAAGATCAAGAATCAACTTAATGAAGTGAAGGAAGAGATTAAGGACATTAAGGAAACACTGGCAGAACACACTAAGGAAACTGTAAACAAATAAAAAGATAATGGTAATTGTTGGCACAATCCAAAAATTAAAAAATATATTGGAAATAGATAACAGCATATTTGAACAAGCAGAAGAAAAAAAATCAGTCATGTGGAAGACAGTACATCTGAAATCAGACAGATAGTAGAACAGATAAATAAAAAGGTAGAAAAATTAAAGCAGGGACTTAGGGATTTGAATGACAATGTGAAACACACAGACATATACATTATAGGAATCCCAAAAGGAGAAGAGAAGAGAAAAAGGACAGAAGGTATGTTGGAGGAAATAATGATTGAAAACTTCCCAACACTATTGAGGCACATGGACATACATGTCCAGGAAGCACAATGCACCTCAAATGGTATGAATCCTAACAAGCCTACTTCAAGACATGTACTTGTCAAATTGTCCAATGCTTAAGACAAAGAGAGACTACTGAAAGCAGCAAGTGAAAAGAGACCCATCACATAAAAAGGAAGTTTGATAAGATTAAGTGTGTTTTTCATCTGAAACCACAGAAGCAGGAAAGCATTGGTATGACATAATTAAGGTGCTAAAAGAAAAAACTTTCAGCCAAGAATTCTCTTTCCAGCAAAGCTGGCATTCAAAAATGAGGGAGTGTTCAAAATATTCAAAGATAAACAGAAATTAAGAGAGAATATCAATAAGAAGCCTGCTGTTCAATAAATACTACAGGGAGTACTGCAAGTTGAGAAAAAAGCAGGAGAGAGAGAGTTGAGGGAAGTATAAGAACAATTAAAATGATAAAAAGAGAAATAAAAACAATATATGGAATAATCTAAAGAGAATATGGCTAATATAAGTAATTCCTTGGCAGTAATAACATTGAATGTTAATGGATTAAACTCACCAGTCAGAGACACAGACTGACAGAATGGATAAGGAAATATGACCCATCTATATGCTGTCTACAAGTAAACGACCATAGACCCAGGGATGCAAGGAGGCTAAAAGTGAATGGTTGGAAAACAATTTTACATGTAAACAATAGCCAAGAAAGGGCAGGAGTAGCTATACTATTATCAGGAAAAAGATAGACTTTAAATGCAAAACCTTTGTAAGAGACAAAGAGGGACACTATATATTAATAAAAAAGGGAAATCTCTTAAGAAGATAGAACAATCATAAACATATATGAACCTAATCAGGGTGCCTCAAAATACTTGAAGGAAACACTAGAAAAACAAATTTGAGAAATAGATGCCTCTACAGTTTTAGTGGGGGACTTTAATATACCATTATCACCATAAGACATAACATCTTGATGAAGAATCAGAAAGAAACAAAGACTTTGAATAAAACATTGGAGAATCTGGACCTAATAAATATATACAGAACATTTCACCCAAATACAGCAGGATATACATTCTTCTTGAGTGCACATGGATCACACTCCAGAATGGGCCACATGCTAGGCCAAAGAACAACTCTCAGTGAATTGAGAAATATTGACATTATTCAAAGTAATTTATCTGACCACAATAGAATGAAGCTGGAAATCAGTAAGGGGCAGAGAACAAGATTACTCACAAAGATATGGAAGTTAAACAACACACTCTTAGATAAACTGAGGGTCATAAAGGACATCACAAAAGAAATCAGTATCTACCTTGAAACAAATGAAAATGAGAAGAAAATGTATCAAAATGTATGGGATGCATCAAAAGCTATACTGAGAGGGAAATTCATAGCCATAAAAGCCTATATTAGAATAGAAGAAAGAGCTAAAATCAAAGACCGAACTGTACACCTGGAGGAATTACAAAAAGAACAACAAACTAATCTCAAAACAAATAGAAAGAAGGAAATAACAAAGATTAGCATAGAGCTAAACGAAATTGAAAATAAGAAAGCACTGGAAAAAATTAACAAAATCAAATACTAGTTCTTTGAGAATAATAATAAAATTGACAAACCCTCAGCTAGATTAAAAAAGAAATAAAGAGAGAAGATGCAAACACTTAAATTAAGGAACAAGGTAGTGGGATTGTGGGAACCTGGCAATGGGCTATACAGATAAGGCTTAGCTCTCACTAAAACAACAAAGAAAAAGCCAGATCCTACCATGGGGATCGGCTTTGGGGTATAGCAAACCAAGACAGTGCTTACCAATTCCCAGAAGAATGAAGGTCAGAGATACAAAGAAGCCAAAACAAGTAATTGTGAGTTATTAAACCTCCCAGCTTCCAGGAAAGCATCTCTCCCCGCCCCCCAGGTATTAAGCAAGGGTAAAACTCCTGGTGAATTGTATCTAACTGAGAGTAGAACAGATGTCTACTTCCACAGGACAGTGCTCTGAGTCATCTAGGACCATACTGGATAGATAGGGAAGCCAGAAATAATCATAGGTTTCCTACCACAGTGGCTGGAAGGGCCAAACAAACCTGGCCCTAAGAGTGGACAGACTAGGTGGATAACCTAGTCCTCTGCTCCACATGAGAGTGTGACAGCAGATTCCTTGAAAAGTAGAGAGTTCTGGAAAGGTGGAGAGGGATTTATTTGCAGTGAGTTTAGCCAGCTGAGCCCCCTTTGAATATCCAAAGGGACCCTGACTCACCAGGGAGAGAGGGAGGGATTGCCATAGGGAGTAGTCACACCCAGCCAAGAAAGTAAAGAGAGAAATTACATCAATAGAAGGCAGAGACAGGTGGTGATCAGCACCACTCCAGCTGACTGCAGGGGGATCTAACCTGCCCAAGGGAAAAGGAGTGGATAGACTTCTGAAAGGCTAATTAACCCAAGGAGGCAGAATAGCTCAGTGGAAGAATTCCTGCCTAAGATATATGAGGGTCTTGTTTTGATTCCTGGCTCTTCCTTAAGAAAAGACCCACCAGGTTATCAGGCATCCAGCTGGAATTTTATGGCAGGGAACATATAGACATTGTCTTTGTATTAGCTTTTCTTGGGTCTCTTAATTTTTAAAAACTTCCTTTTCATTTATTTCCTTTACTTTACTCCCGAAAACCCAGTTCAAAACCTGCAGAGGGCAGGCTGCAGGATGAGTGATTGAGGAACACCAGCAGCCTGAAGAGATCCTTATTCTTCTAAGAGAGAAGGATGTTTTTCCATGTATTTTTTTTTCCTTTTGGTCTCCTTTTAAAGAAAAAAGTGAGTTGCTGTTGTCTTGTTTCTCGACTGTTTTGTATCCCCTTCCATTGTTTCTCAGCTTATTTATTTCTTTTTTCTTTTTTTCCCCCTTTGGTTATTGATCTATTGTACCTACACTATTTTTTTTCACCCCTTTATCTTTATATCTTTTTTTTCTCCACTGTTGTTCCTTCAGTTCACCACTTTTATTTGGTCTCCAATTTTCCTTGTTTGTATTTCTCCATCTCTCCTTTTTTATCTGTTTGCTTTCTCTTTTTTTCTTTCTCCTTTCTTTTTCTTTCCCTTTTCTTTGCCCCTCTTCTCACCATTCCAGCCTTTTAATTAATTCTATATATTTTTCCTCTATTCTGTGTCATGTTTCATTGTTTCTATTCCACTTTCTGTGCTTCTTACTTGTGTTAATTTTTCAGTTTACTAGGTCTTGTATGGTTGCTCTCCTACTTTTTATTATTATAATTACTATTATTCTATTTGTCTTCCTATCTCTTTCCTTTACTCTGATTCTATTTTTTATTTCCTTTCAAAGGAACATAGAAAGATCTCTCTCACAAGAAAAGCTGAGTGAGGGCAAGATCCTGCCCATGTGAGCTCTTTTGGGAAACCATAGATTAGGAGGCTTCAGGACATCGTTCTGGAGGGAGTTGGACAAATAGATAAATTCATCAAAGTGCTGCTGGCTTGATTCTTGGTTGCTGTGTTTCCTCTTCCTTGATTTCCCCTTTTCTGTGTATACAATTTTGTCTACCAACCCTATTTCTTTTCCTTCTTTCACCTTTCTATCTTATTCTTTCTATTGTTTTTTCTTACATTCCACCTCTCTTTGTTTAATCCTCAATTTTCTGGTTTTTATTTCTATCTCATTTATCCTGCTTTATTTATTTTATTAACTTATTTTCTTTTTGTCTTTTCTTTTCCCTTTCCCTCTCTCTTCATCATTATGGCCTTTTAATTCATTCTATATAACTTTCTTTATTCGGTTTCCCATTTCATTGTTGGTACTCCACATTTTTATTCCTATTTCTCTACACTGCTTATATAAGTTAAATATTCATTTTTCAAGATCTTACATGGTTCCTCTTCTAATGATTACTATTATTATTACTATTATCCTTTTACCTTTCTTACCTCTTTCGATTTCTCTGGCCCTAACTTTCCCTCAAGAGAACATAGACAACAGCAAGGAAATAGAATAAGCCGAACAAAATGTCAAAGAGAAAACTCAACAAACATACAAAAACAGCGATTAAATAAAACCATAAAGTAAAGAGAGAGGCTAATCAACTGAATTAACCCATCAAGATGAAAAGATGACCAGACAGCAACAAAAATTTACAACCATACTAAGAAACAGGAAGACATAACCCAGACCAATGAACAAACTAAAAACCTGGAAGAGATGCAGAACATTGAAAACTAAGCAAAGTTGTACAAATACCATGGATCAGCTTAATGAGGTGAGGGAAGAGATTAAAGATATTAAGAAGACACTGGGAGAACATACAGAGGAAATTGTAAATATACATAAAAAGATCATGGATATGATGGTAATGAATGTCACAATCCAAGAAATCAAAAGTCACTGTTAACATATTACAGCAGATTTGAACAGGCAGAGAAAATAATTAGTGATATGGAAGACAGTATATCTGAAATCAAACAGATAGTAGAAAAGATAGATAAAAAGATAGACAAATCATGCAGGGACTTAGGGATTTGAATGACAACACAAAACACACAAACATATCCAGTATAGGCATTCCAGAGGGAGAAGAGAAGGGAAAGGGACAGAAAGAATGTTGGAGGGAATAATGGCAGAAAACATCCCAACACTATTGAGGGAGATGGATGTACATATCCAGGAAGTGCAGCACACCCCAAACAGTATAAATACTGTGGCAGTTTGATATAGTTATGTATTCCAAAAATAGATGTTGGATTATGCTTGTAAACTGGTCTGTTCCTCTGGGTGTGATTAAGGTATGAATAGGGCTTTGATTGGGCCACATTAGTAGTGTTGAGTCTTGTCACTTGGTGGGTGAGGAATCAAAGATAAAAGACATGACAAAGTACAGAGTTGGAGGTTTGAAATGGAGTTGTGATGCTAGGTCCTAATGCATAGTTTTAAAGCTGGAGCCCTGGGAAGTAAGCACACAGAGGAGCTTGGTCATGAGGAAGTAGAGAAGGCCCCGGGAAAAGAGACAAGGTATTCACCTGGTAGTCTACATCTGGCCTTGTGGAGATAGTAGAGGAGCTGAGCATGGAGACAAGAAAGCCCCAGGAAGAGAGGAACCCAGGAAGCCTGAATTCCTGCAGATGTTGGCAGCCTTTTTGCTCCAAGACATGGCAATAAACTTTGGTGAGGGAAGTAACCTATGCTTTATGGTCTCTGGTAATTGTGGGCTTCTACACCAAATAAATACCCTTTATAAAAGTTAATTTATTTCTGGTATTTTGCATCAGCACACCTTTGGATGACTAATTCAAATCCCAACAGGCCTACTCCAAGATATACTCATCAAACTGTCCAATGCTCAAGAAAAGAGAAAATACTGAAAGCAGCAAGAGAAAAGAGAACCATCACACACAGGGGAAGCTCAATAAGATTATGTGCTGACTTCTCAACTGAAAGCATGGAGGCAAAAAGGCAGTGGTATGACATAGTTAAGGTATTAAAAGAAAAATAAACTTCTAGCCAAAATTCTCTACCCAAAAACACTGGCATTCAAAAATGATGGAGAGTTCAAAATATTCACAGATAGACAGAAATTAAGAGAATATGCCAATAAGAAACCTGCCTTTCAAGAATTACTAATGGGAGCTCTGAAGATTGAAAGGAAAAAAAAAAACAGGAGAGAGAGTTGGAGGAAAGTGTAAGAACAAAATGAGAAATATAAACAATATATGACATACATAAACCCAAAGAAAATAAGTCTAGTGTAAGTAATTCCTTGAGAGTAATAACAATGAATATTAATGGATTAAACTCACCAGTCAAGAGACACAGAATGGCACAATGGATAAGGAAATATGGCACTTATATGTGTTTTCTATAAGTAACCCACCCTAGACCCAGGGATTCAAGGAGTCTGAAAATGAATGGCTAGAAAACAATCTTAAAAAAAATAATAAAAAAGGGCGGGAATATCTATATCAATACTGGACAAAAGAGTCTTTAAAAGCAAAAGTCTTGTAAGAGACAAAGATGGACACTATATAATAGTAAAAGGGGTACTCTTTCAAGAAGAAAGAACAGGGAAGCGGCTGTGGCTCAATCAGTAGAGCTCCCGTTTACCATATGGGAGGCCCCGTGTTTGGTTCCTGGGGCCTCCTGGTGAAGGCAAGCCTGCCCGCACGGCGTGGTTAGCTGACCCAGCAAGCACAAGCAGCAAGGGGGAGATAAATGAATAAATAAATAAAATCTAAAAAAAAAAAAAAAAAAGAAGAAGAAAGAACAAACATTTATGCACCTAACTGGGAGGCCTCAAAATACATGAGGCAAACACTGGAAAAAATTCAGTGGAGAAATGGATGTCTCTACCATTATAGTGGGAGACTTTAATACACCATTATCCCTATTATACAGAACATCTCAACAAAGAATCAATAAAGAAACAAAAACTTTGAATAATACATTACAGATTCTGGAACTATAGACATATACATAACAGTACCCCCAAATACAACAGGAAACACATTCTTCTCTAGTGAACATGGATCATTCTCCAAGAAAGACCATATCCTAGGCCACAAAATAATTCTTCTCAGTGAACTCAGAAAGATTGCAATTATACAAAGTAATTTCTCTGATTATAATGGAATGAAACAAGAAATCAGTAAGGGTCAGAGAATCAGATTAGGCACAAAGATATGGAAGGAAAACAATACAAACTTAGACAAAAAGTGGATCAAGGATAATATCTCAAATGAAATCAGTAACTACCTTGAAACAAATGAAAATGACAACGGAATATATCAAAAGCAATGGAATTCAGCAAAAGCTGTACTGAGAGGGACATTCATAGCCATAAACACGTATATCAAAAAAGAAGAAAGAGCTAAAATTGAAGACTAATTGTACAACTGGAAGAATTAGAAAAAGAACAACAAACTAAATCCAAAGGAAGTAGAAAGAAGGAAATAACAAATATTTGAACAGAACTAAAATAAATAGAGAAAAAAGCACAAGAAAAAATAAACAAAACCAAAAGCTGTTTTTTCGAGAAGATCGATAAAATTGACAAACCCTTAGGTAGAGTAATAAAGCAAAAAAGAGAGAAGATGCAAATACACAAAATAAGAATTGAGGAAGGGGATATCACCACTGACCCCACAGAAATAAGGGTTTCATAAGAGGATACTTTGAAAAATTATATGCCAAAAGAAAGATAGTTTAGAGGAAATGAACAAATTCCTAGAAACTCAAGAGCAGCATACATTGATTAAAGAAGAAATTGATGAACTTAACAGTCCAATTACAAGTAAAGAGAGACTCAATCATCAAAAACCTCCCAACTAAGAAGAGCTCAGGACCAGACTGAATTCTATCAAACACTCTGGAAAGATCTCACAACCATCCTGATTGAACTCTGAAAAAATAATCTATTGCCTAACTCATTATGTGATGACAACATTACTCTAATACCAAAGACAAACAAGATGCTACAAGAAAGGAAAATTACAGACCAATCTCTCTAATGAACCTAGATGCTAAAATCCTCAACAAAATACTCACTAATCATATTCTGCAGCACATTTAACGAATTACACGCCTTGAGAAAATGGGTGTCATCCCAGGTATGGCAACGATGGTTTAACATAAGAAAAACAATCAATATAATACACCACATAAACAGATCAAAAGAAAAACATCCCATAATCATCTCTATACAGACAGAAAATGCATTCAACAAAATACAGAACACTTTCCTGACAGAAACACTGCAAAAGAAAGTAGTAGAAGGAAGCTTTGTGAGCATGATATAGAGTATACATGAAAAACCCACAGCTAACATCATATACAGTCATGCAATGCTAAAAGCTTCCCTCTAAGATGGGGGACAAGAGAAGGACCCAACATCACCAATCCTGTTTAACATTGTGTTAGAAGTACTTGCTCAAGCACTTAGGAAAGAAAAAGATAAAAAGGCATTCAAATTGGAAAGGAAGAAGGAAAATTTCACTATTTGCAGATTACATGATCCTATACAGAGAAAGTCCTGAGAAATCTAAAACAAAGCTTCTAGAACTTATAAATGAGTTTAATAAAGTTACAAGCTATAAGATCAATGCTCAAAAATCAGTAGAATTTCTGTACACCAATAATGAGCAGTCTGAGGAGGAAATTAAAAAAATACCATTTTAAATAATAATTAAAAGTTTCAAATACCTAGGAAAAATTTTAACTAAAGATGTAAATGACTTATACACAGAAAATTAAACAACACTGTTAAAGGAAATAAAAGAAGATTTAAATAAATGAAAGAATATTCCATTAGTTTTCATGGATAAGAAAAGTAAACATCAATAACATATCTTTCCTATCCAATCTAATCTACATATTTAATGCAATCCCAATAAAAATCAACAGAGCATTTTTTGCTAAATTGGATAAACTAACTACAAAATTTATTTGGAAGGGTAAGAGGCCCCAAACAGTCAAAGGTATATTGAAAAAGAACAATGAAATTGAAGGAATCACACTACCTATCTTTAAAAAATACTACAAAGCTACAGTGGTTAAAACTGTATTGGCACAAGGATAGATATATCAACCAATGGAACTGAATTGAGAGTTTTGTTATAGATCCTTGCATATAGAGTCATCTGATATTTGACAAGGCCACCAAGCTCACTCCACTGGGAGAGAATGGCCTCTTCAGCAAATGGTGCTTGGAGAACTGGATATCCATATCCAAAAGAATGAGAGAGGAACAACATCTTACACCTTATACAATAATCAACTCAAGATATATCAAAAATCTAAATATAAGATCCATGACCATAAAGACTTTTAAAGATAATACAAGGAAGCATCTACAGGACCTTGTAGTAGGAAATGTTTTCATGAACTTCACAGCCAATGCATGAGCAGTGAAATAAAAAATAGATAAATGGGATCTCCTCAAAATTAAAAGCTTTTGCACCTCAAAGGACATTATCAAGGCAGTAAAAAGGCAGCTTATCCAATGGGAGAATATATTTGACAACCATATATGTGATAGGAGCCTAATATCCTGCATATATAAAGAAATCCTACACCTTGAAAATAAATACAAACAGCTCATTTAATAAATGGGCAAGTGACTTGCAAAGACACTTCTCCAAGGAAGAAATACAAATGGCTAAAAAGCACATAAAAACATGCTCAACATCACTAGCTATTAGGGAAATGCAAATTAAAACTAAAATGATATACCATTGTACACCCGTTAGACTGGTGGCTATTAAAAAAACAGAGGACTACAAGTGTTGGAGAGGATGTGGAAGAATGGGAATTCTCATCCACTGATGGTAAGAATGTTGTATGGTCCCACCATTGTGGAGGACAGTTTGATGGTTCCCCTAAAAGAAACTATAGAACTACCACATGATCCAGCATTTCCACTGCTGGGTATATGCCCAAAGAATCAAATGCAAAGACATGAATAGATATATGCACACCAAAGTCCATAGTGGCATTATTCATTGTTGCCAAAAGTTGGAATCAACCCAAATGCCTATCAACAGATGAATGGATAAATACAATGAGGTACATACATACAATGGAATGTTACTCAGCTGTAAGAAGGAATACAGTGCTAACACATGGGATAACATGGATGAATTGTTGATGAGTTATGTTTTGTGTAATAAACCAGGAACTGAAGGACAAATATTACATGACTTCACTGATATGAATTAAGCAAACTGAATGGACTCACAGAATTAGTGTCTGGAAGATAGATTTACAGGAGACAGAAAGGGTGAAGAAGGTTGTGTGCAAGTGCACTATGGGCAAAATCTATGATAAGTTGGAAGTGTGTAGTTGTGCAATGGATGGGCATCAGAGTGGTGTAGTGACACTATTGGGTTGAGTGCTGCTGGTTAATGTGGAGGGTAGGGAGGGGAAGGTGGTTTGGACTGTCCTTGGTACTAAGGAGAGGGTTGAGGGAGGGACTAGGTGAATGCTGGTTATTGGCAAGTATATGGTTGAAAGTACAATGTTGGGAATGTTCTTTTGGCTATATGGCAGGGGAGTGTATCTGGATTAAGGTGTTGGATGTGGGGGGCATTTGGGACAGAGAACACTGGAGGCAGGCTTCTAGGGAGTGTGTAAGTATTCATCTTATCATAGTGTGTTGTATCATTGGGTGGAGACCCACATAATGAGCAGGAAGGTTTTGGACTCCCATCCTGGGGAGGCCTGCTATATTCTCTAATATAGAGGTGGGAGTCTATTGAGAGCATAGGCAGTGTCTAATAGAGGAGGACAAACCAGTATGTCAAGCCCCAGATTTTGTTTTAAGTAACTATGAATCTTCTTCTTCAAAGATTGAAACTTGGTGGTTCTCCTGTGTTCTGAGGGGAGGGTGAGGGAGTAATAGAATAGATTGAACCTGGGGCATTTTGGGGGCAATGGAAGTGTTATACATGATCTTTCAATGTTGGATACAGGCCATGTTAAATTTCATTAAAACTTATAAAAGTGTGTTGTCCAAAATGTAAACCATAATGTAAATCATTGACTATGCTTAATAGCAATGTTTCAATATTTATACATCAATTGTAAGAAAGAACCATCCACATAAAAAAGGTTATTAATAGGGGAAAGGATAAAGGGGGGAGGATATTGAGTATATGAGAACCCAATATAT
The DNA here is from genome assembly GCA_026826555.1 of Tolypeutes matacus. Lineage (NCBI taxonomy): Eukaryota > Metazoa > Chordata > Mammalia > Cingulata > Chlamyphoridae > Tolypeutes > Tolypeutes matacus. The sequence continues at coordinate 1,378,888 of JAKSZT010054486.1, read as the reverse complement.
TGTGTACATGACTTTTCTATAACTTAAAGCTTCTTTGAAAACAAATGAGAAAAAATAAGACACTGGGGAAATAAACAGAGGAAAATGTCACTGTACTTACAAGATAACTGATCTTACAGTGATGAAAGATAAAGTAAAAAAACATTTAATTTGATATTTTCTAAATTTTTTATTATTCCAAAATTTCTTTTTAAATTTTTATTTATTATTATTATTTTTTTTTACACTTTCAAATCCATTTTTATTTTTTTTCCTCCTCAACATACAGAACCTCAGGAGTCTCCACACACCACATCTATTGCAGCTATAAAGTCACTTGATGTTGGTCAGGTACCATTTATTCTTTTATCATTTTATCCCTAAAACTGTGTTGGCATCAAAATACAACAGTTACCCAGTGTTAAATCCATAAAATATTTACAAAGCACAGCACATTAAGCTTTAGACACTTGGCAATTAAACCACATAAAAACAGGATAAGACCCCCATTATATATTTATTATTTTTAAACTAGTATTATTATTTCATTTTCTTATTCTATTTGATTATTTTCTTAGCTGCATTTTTGAAGAAGTTTTGGATAACAGAATTGCTACATCTGTGGCAGAGGAGGATCAATGATGTGGGATGTCAGTGATAGGAGAAGCATGGGAGGAGGTTCAACTGTGGCATACATATAAGGCATATAGATGTGTTCAATGTTTATGGGGGCATTGTCATAGTAGGTGAAGATTCATACATTAACTGAAAGAATATTGAATTCCCATCCTGGGAACACTGCCAAATTCACTAACATGACAGTAAGTATCCCACAAATACTGGGGCAGTGGCTATTGAAGGAGAAATGTCCATTGATGGGTCTCTGATATTGATGACTGTACTTATGAAACTTTACTTTTGAAATTGAAATTTTGGGGTGCCTAAGAGTTTCCTCCTGAGAGCTTCCTTTTGCTCAAATGTGTCCTCCCTCTAAGCCAAACTCAGAATATAAATGCATTGCCTTCAACCCAGCATGGGACATGACTCCAGGGGATAATCCTCCCTGGCACCAAAGGATTACTACCAAGCACCAATTAGCAACGCAACTAGAAAAAGCCCTTCACTAAAAGGGTGAAAGAGTAAAGATAAATGGTTTATATGACTAAGAGACTTTAAAGTGAGTAGAGAGTTCATTCCAGAAGTAACGCTTTTGCGTGTCTCAGCAGGATCTCATTGACAGCCAAAGTAAATACTACTTTAAGTAGTTGGGCTCCTGAGGACTCTGGAGACATCCAGAAAGTATAGGCAGGGTAGACAACTCTGGAGTTTGGTGCCCTGCCAGTGGGCACTACTTTGGAATTTATGCTCCCCATTGTGACAGAGTTGGACTCAGTTGTTGTTTCCCTACACCTGCCTCTTCTGCCTCTTCTAATTGAACCTATAGTTAGTACTAGAGTTGATAGGTGTACATCCAAGATACTTAAATTTTGGGGCTATGTGCCAGGTGGGAGCTGAATCTCAGTCAGAGTTGTAACACCAGCTATGCAGTTCAATTGGACTCTCCCAGGACAACTAACAAGGAGATGATGATGCGCAATGACCATCCCAAGGAACAGAGAGGGTCTGCCACTGCAAGCAAGAAAGTCCCATTCATCTGCCCTATGGGATCAAAGCCCCCTCTCAATAAGAGGTGGAATGGACATCACTATACCAGAATACTCAGAAATGGGGAATGAGCTATGGACTGAAGTAGATTTACTGGTATTTTACTATAGACTTACTGTGATTCTAGCAGTGGAAGAACTCATATCATTGATGTGGAGGCAGTGGCCACTGAAGGTTCTGAATACAAAACAGTTGTATTGTGGGGACATTTTTGGGACTTGGGAATTGTCTTGAATAACATTGCAACAGCAGATACTGACCAAAATATGTCTTGCCCTAATCTACAAAATTGTGCAGGAGAGAGTGTCAACTACAATGCAAGCTATAATCCACGCTTAGAGGCAATGTTCTAAAATGTGCTCATCAATTGCAAGGAATGTACCACACTAATGAAGGATGTTATTAATGTGGGAAATTGTGGGAGGCCTAGGGAGAGGGGCATATGGGAATCTCCTAGATACTTTATGTAACATTTATATAATCTAAGAATCTTTTAAAAAACACAATTAGTTTTTTTAAAAAGGAGAGTTCTCAAAAGGATTCAATGAAATTCTGTTGATTGGCATCTTCTCTAAGATTCAGATATGTTAGCTAATCCATGTTAATATTTGAAAATTGAAAGTTTCTAAAATAAAATACCATTTGGTACTGCTTCCATCTAATGGACTTCCTTATATGTGTTAATTATTTGTCTCATATAAAATCTTCACTGATATAAGTTTACAAATAATACTTGGTGTCAAGCAGGAACAATAAAAATAAGTTTATGTCTTAAGAAATTTACAAGACATAAAATGAAATAAAAAATAATGATTTAAAAATTTTCCATACTTATTACACCCCAGTTTATATCTGCAGACCAAATCAATCTCCAAAAGTAGGCATTTTATGTTCAATTGCCAATTTTAACTCCCAGGTTACATTTTTATTTTTTTATTTTTTAGATTTGTTTCCTACATTTTGAACTATTATTGATCTATTTAGACATTTGTGATTTTCCACGGCAATTTACCATTATACATTGATATGTTAGGCCAGATTATATCACTATAGTTTGATTTCTACAGTTGAAAGGTGAAAATGTTTTTAAGTAGACTATTTTGGAAGGCTAATGTAACTATTTTTTTATAGGAACAAATATTATACAACTTCAGAAATCATAAGATGAACCCTCATACAAACAAAACACCTTTGTGAATATAATATCATATTTATAACACATGAAAAAATGTCCCACTGTTTTTTTCCATTCACTACCAATTTTTTGTCAAATTTGTAACACTATAATTACTTGTAGATGTGTGATTGTGTGTGCATGTTACTGAAAATATTTAGATCAAAATCATATTTCATGTACCATTTGTCCCTGTTAGCTTTTCATGGGTTATCTCTGTGAGTCTCATCCATATAGCTGACTAGACAATAGTAAATTCATTCTCATTGCTTAAATGAATACAGTACATTTATTTAAGCATATCACTTGTGATGGATTTCTGAGTTATTTCCATTATGGACTACTGTGAAAATGTTTGATGTAAACATTCTAGGAAAAGCCTTTGTAATACACAGATACATGCATTTCCAGTGGGTATAAAACTAACAGTAGAGTAACCGCTTCATAAATTCTCTGTATTTTTGGGTGAAAAAAGCAATCCAAGAATTTATAACGGATGGGTAAAAAAGAGGTTGCAATGAAAGTTAGAAAGCATAATGAATTAAATAGTATGCACATTGGAGTGCTTAGCAGGAAGTTTGTATTCTTATATGAGTCTCTCAGAAAATAAACAAATTAAAATGAATAAATTTAAATTATTAAATCAAATTAAAAATTCATTTTATATCTATATATCAGGGATTAACATTACATCTACTTATATAAAAAACATTAAAATCCTATGAACAATATAAATATTGTGATATACCCATCAGAAAAATATATTATTTAAAACAAATAGAAGTGAGACAAAAATAATATGAGGAATTTAAATGGTACATGGACCAGATTAAAAATTGAAAAATTAACTTTTCCTTATTTGTTACATTAATTCTATATAATCTCCATTAAATTCCTGTCAATATGTGTTTGTGTGCATATGTATGTGTGCATGTAGTCACAACTTGATTATGAAAATGTGAAGAGATGCTAAAACAAAGAATCACTCAGATAATTTAATAATAACAATAGAATTATTAAGTCTATCACTTATCAAAACAGTATAAAACTAAACAAATTATAAAACTAAAGTTATGTTGATGCATGCATAAACATTGAAGGTCCTTGCTATTTTTAATACAAATTGAATTTAGTATGAAGGCATACATGTGACACATCTAAGTGTGGATCTCTTTCTGTTAGTCCTATTTGGATATCATTGAGCTTTTTTTTTTTTTTTTTTTAAAGATTTTATTTATTTATTCATTTATCCCACACTTGCTGCTTGTGATCACTGGGTCAGCTAACCATGCCGTACTGGCGGGCTTGCCTTCACCAGGAGGCCCCAGGAACTGAACCCAGGGCCGCCCATATGGTAAACAGGAGCCCTACTGATTGAGCCACAGCCGCTTCCCTCATTGAGCTTTGAAGATGTGTTGATTAATGTTATAATGAAATTTGGAAAGCTAGCCATAGTTGAATAGTTTTTCTATTCCTTTTCCTCCTCTCCTTCTGTCTGTTCCATATGTTGCTATACTATACCACTTTCCACTATTCTGCTATACTCATTTCCTTTTTGTTAATTATATTTTTCCTCTGTTATTTAAATTGCTTAATTTTAATCAGTCTTACTTTAAGATCTCTGAATATTTCTTTTGCCTTCTCCAATATACTGTTTTGTACCTCTAGGGAATTTTTCTTTTCAGTAATTTTCAACTTCATAATTTCCATTAGAGGTTTCAATTTTCTTTTACTTTTCAAAAAAAAAATAGTTCTGTTTATTGGTATTTGACATACTGATATTAGCTAATATATTTTCTTTTTTTTTTTTCTTTTTTTTTTTTAATTATGGGTAAAAATCAAAATTATCACAATACATACAAACATTTGTAAAATGATATATAAATATATATGCATATATGTGTATTTGCTTACAAAAATGTTGTTTATATATATATATATATACATATATTTTAAGAGGTGCTTAGATTACCCAAAATATTACATGGAACCCACTCGGATTCCCATGTTGCCACTAATATATTTTCATCACACCTCGTTTTAACACTTTCATCATGGTTTCTATTAGTTCTTTTTAATTGTTTATTCATTTATTTTAAAGGACCTTTAGATTACAAAAATGTTACATAAAAAATCTAGGGGATTCCCATATGCCCCACTCCCTCCCCCTTCCACATTTTCCCACATAAAGAGTATCCCTCATTAGTGTGGTATAGTTGATATAATTAATGAACACATGTTGAAGAATTGCCACTAACCATGAATTATAGTTTATATTATAGTTTACACTCTGTCCCATGCAATTTGGTAAGTTATGACAAAATATATAATGGCCTGTATCCGACATTGCAACATCATGCATGGCAATTCCAATGTCCTAAAAATGCCTCTATATTACACATATTTTTCCCTCTCCCTCCCCTCAGAACCTCAGGTGGTCACTTCAATGGACTGAAGTAGACATATTATTATTGTATTAGTTCTTTATTCATATTTATAATGTCTGCACTAATGTCTTTGCAAGGGCAACATCTGGGACCTTAACAGGACAGTTTTGTTACATTTTTGGAGGAGTGTATGTGTGTGTATGTATGTATTTGTGGGTCATATTTCCTGATTATTTGCACAACTTATAAATTTTTATTGTAAACTAGATTATTTAATAAAATAATGTAGTCATTGAACACTGACAAGTTTCTTAGTTTTTGGTTTGATGATGTTGTTTGTTCACTTGTCTATTTAGTAAATTGACTGGACAACTTCACTATCTTTTCCTCTTCAGTATACAGCCTCTTTGTCACTTCTCAGAGTGTGCAAACTTGGGCAAGCACAATACTTTCAACCCCCCTATACCATGAGATAATTGTGTGTTGCCTGCCTTTAGTAGTATTATACACACATATGCAGTTCCATGAACTGTTCATGATTTTCTGCATTGCTTTTGACAGTGTCTTAAGCCATATTATTCCTCAATCTGATTCAATTATTATTAATTACCTTTACTGGAATAAACTTTGATGACATTGTTTGAGACTTGTTGTGACCACAGGATTTCTCTTTTTAATAATCAAATTGTTTTTATATATTGATTTAAATTCAAGTAGTTCCACATATTTTAATTGTGGATAACACAGAATTTCTCTTTATGTTAAGCACAATATTTACCATCTTATTGACAGCACCGTTAGGCTTGAATTTCCTTTCTCTTCTAATAAAGTCATTTTCAATTGGCAGAACACAGAACACTCTTTTCTTGCTGACTGGCATTCCCCAAGAGCAGAAACAGGTTTGGGCCATGGCAATTTTGTTAATAGACACTAAAGAGAAATTATAAATCTCTTACAAGCATGTTAACTAGAAATTAAAATATTTTCAATTTTATTTATAGATTAAATGAAATTCAACCAGTTTCTTTTAGCGAAAATTGACAATGCATAAAATGCATAGGCAAATATTTTAGCAAAGATAAAAAATGCAAGATATTCCTTAAGTAGACTAATGATGATGATTTGGTTTTGCTTGCATTGAGATGGCTTTGTATATAAAACTATTGGAAATGGATATATGGATAGAACATATCTCTTCATAAGAATTGTTCTTAATTTACCAGTGAAGTCATCTGGTCCCGGATTTTGCATTTTCAAAGGTTTTGGTGATTGTTACAATCTGTGTACTTGTTATAGGAATTTAAGGATTTGTATTTCTACTGAAGTCAGTTAGATGTTTGTATATATCTTTCCATTTGTTTAGTTAATTGTTCTTACTAGTCTCTTATTATCAATTTTTATTAGTATAAGGTCATTGTTTTTATTTTAGCTATATATGACCTTATACTAATATATATATATATATATAATATATATATATTGTTAATTATTTTCTTTGTTAGTATGAATAAGGATTATCAGTTTTATTGTTTTTTTTTCAAAGCAGCAACTTTTAGTTTTGTTGATTCTCTCAGTTGTTTTCTATTCTCTATTTCATTTACCTTAATTCCTTCCTTCTGTTACATTTTGATTTATATTGCTTTCTTTCCTAGTTTGCAAGTATGTGAATTAGGCAATGAATTTGATATATTTCTTTAGATCTGTAAGCATTCATATGTATACATTTTACTCTGGCACTTACTTTGCTTCTTCCTGTTACATGTTGGTATGTTATGTCTTCATGTTCATTTTCCCTACATATTTTCTAATTTCCTATGATATTTCATATTTAATTCATTGATAAATGAAGATATTCTGTTTACTTTGCCAATATTTTGTACATTTGTAATATTCATTATTTTATTGATTTCTAGCTTTACTCCATTGTAGTTGAATAAGTTACTTTGCCTAATGTTAATATATTAAAATTTATTTATACTTTTCTTGCACACTAAAAATAGTCTATACTTTAGAACAATCCATGTGCAGTATGAATACAATAGAACATTCTCAATGTGATAAAATCCATTTATGAACAACCCACAGTTAACATAATACTCAATGGTGAGAGGATTAAAGCCTTTCCTTTAAGATGAGGAAAAAAAGAATTATGCCCACTGTCACTACTGCTATTCACCATTGTACTAGAAGTTATAGCCATAGAATTTAAGCAAGAAATAGAAGTAAAAGGTGTACAAATTTGAAAGGAAGATGTAAAATTAATCTTTATTCATAAACAAGACCTAATACAGAGAAAATCCAAAGGAATGCACAGGAAAATTAACAGAGGTAATAAAAAAATTTGTTTTAAGTTGCAGGTTAAAAGATCAACACTCAGAAATCAACTGCAGTTCTATAAACTAGCAATCTGAAGAGGATATTAGGAAATCAATTCCGTTTATAGTAGCATGTAAAAGCATAAAATATCAAAGAATGATAAAGACTTAAATTGCTAGATATCCAATGTCATGCACTAGAAATCTTGATATTGTTGTCAAAATTATCCAAAGTGATCTATAAATTCATTATATTTATTATTAAAATTGCAACAGCATTTTTTGTGGCAATGAAAAAGAAGACCTCCAGATTCATATGGATTGTAATGTTAAACAGAACATCAAAAACTATTCTGAAAAGGAGCAACAAATTTTGAAAACACATACTTTCTAATTTCAAATTGTACTACAAATCTACAATAATCAAAAGAATTTGGCCCTGAATAAAGATTTTCCATATATTAATGGAAGAGAATTAAAAATCTGATAATATACCCACAGATTAAGCTGATTTAATATATACCCACAGGTCAATTGATTTTGATCCAGGGTTCTAAGTACATACAATGGGAAAACAATAGTCTATTTAACAAATGGTGTGGGAATACTGGATATCCACATGAAAACAATGAAGTTAGACCCCTATAGTGTCTAATGCAAACACTAACTCAAAATGTCCCAAGAACCTTAGTATAAGAGCTAAATATAAACTTCTTATAAGATAACATAGAGCTAATTTTAATCACATGGGTTTATGTAAATGGTTCTTAAATGTCACACCAAAAACAAAAGAAATGAAGGAAACAACAAATAAATCCAAGTTCATTAAAATTAAAAATTTTCACATCAAAATACTTTATCAAAACAAATTTTAAAAAAGCAAATGTATAATGGTAAAAACTTGCATACCATATACAAGATAGAGACTTAATACCCAAGAATTATAAAAATGTTTAAAATGTGACATAAACCAACACAAATTAAAATTGTGAAAAAACAATAAGCAAAATAGAGTAAGAAATGGGTCAAAGATGTAAACAGCCCAAATATCCTTCAAAGAATGAGTAGATAAACAAAATATATTGCCTACATGCAATAGAATATTATTCAGTCATAAGAATGAAGCCATGAGACATCCTACAACTGGGAAGAATCTTGAAAATACTGTGCTCAGTGAAATAAACAAGACATACATGGACAAATATTGTATGAATACTCTTATAAGATAAATCTAGAAACAGCAAATCCACTGAACAGAAGGTAGAATAGAAGTTACCATGGTTTGGGGCTTGAGGGGATGAAGGAATGTATATTTGTTGGATATGGAGTATGCGTAAAAAAATAATATAATTAAAAGAAAGGGATTGACTCTCCCCTCTAAAAAAGATATGCAAATAAATTACATGAATTGAGATGTCCATTACATCTATTGAGAATTGGAGGATTTTGACCAAGAAGGAATATACAAAATATGAGGCTTGTCAATATTTTTCCTTTTTAATATGGTTTGATGGTTCTTGGAATTTATTATTTTTATGCATGTGAAACATTATATTTATATAAATAACATTTTTTACTAAAAGGTAAATAATGAAATGTATTGAACAGTTATATTAAAAACTACTTTTTAAAGCTAGGACAAATAGACTTAATCCAAGTTTGTACTGGATGAAAAAGAAGGTAAAGTAGAAAAGTTTTTAAAAAACTTAAATTATCGAATTAAATATGTCAGGTTTGAGTTATACTGAAAACAGCTTAGAAAACATATTTTGTGTAAAATAGTAATTGTTATGTGTTTAGTATATCCATGTGCCTGTTTACATTATTGATCTTTTCTTGTATATGGTACACTTTTCATTAGAATTCCTAGTCTAATAATCATAGTTATTTTAAATTCCTGATCTGATTTTTCTAATGATCTGTCTTATTGATGGTTTTCCTTTCTCTCACTCTGTTTCGTTTGACTGGCTTTTGTCTTTTTGAATGTCCTGTAATTTTTTAAATTGAAATACAAATATGATGTTTGGAGTAAAATGCACTGAGGTAAAAAAGTTTCTAGTGTTGTCTTAGATTCCTGGCCACTATTACAAATACCACATTGGGTTGGTATAGCAACATCTTCTTAGTGTTTCTTGTGACTCTTATTGTTACAATGCTGACTCTCATACGGTTGGACTCTAAATTCCATATCCCTATGTACATCCTTCTCAACTTTCCATCATGGACCTCTTGTATAGCTCCACTTTTGTCCCTAAGATAGGCAATGATTTCCCATCAAGGAAGAGCACTATTTCCTTTATATGCAGTGGAATTCAACTCATTCTTTTCGTGTCACTTTTTGGAGCAGAGTGCTTTCTCCTGGCAGTATTGGCTTATGATCACTGTGCAACTATATGCAACCCTCTCTGTTAATCAGTTCTTATGTGCCCTACAGTCTGTGCCTTCATGGTGGCTGGCTCCTGGCTCCATTCTCTGCTCAGTGTCTTGTTTCGTGGCATATATATATCCTGAAACTCCCTTACTGTGCCTCCCAGGGAAATTCACCATTTCTTTTGTGGGTTCCCAGCCCTCCTGCACATGTTTGTGCTGATACATCCCTTTATGATAATGAGATTTGTATTAGTAGTGTTGTGTTCCTCCTCATTCCAATTCCAATACCTGCCATTATGACCTTGTATGGTCAGATATTTTTTTTTTTTTTTTTTTTTTTTTTTTTTAAAGATTTTATTTATTTATTCATTTATCCCCCCCTTGCTGCTTGTGCTCGCTGGGTCAGCTAACCACGCCATGCGGGCAGGCTTGCCTTCACCAGGAGGCCCCGGGAACCGAACCCGGGGCCTCCCATATGGTAAACGGGAGCCCTACTGATTGAGCCACAGCCGCTTCCCTGGTCAGATATTTGATACCATTTTGAAATTAAATTCAAACTTAGTGGTGATAAAAGCTTTGACAACCTGTTCATTCCATATGATTGTGCCGTCGTTCTTCTATGGAACGGCCATAATCAAGTACTAGCTATGCACTCCTGCTTCATGGAGCAGCAGCACCATGTTTTCTAAGCTTTCAGCAGTGGACATATCTTCTCTCAACACCAGAGTTTAGGCTCCAATCTCTCTAAGCATCGGAATTGAGGACATACTCTGCCTTAATGAAGGGGGATAGGCTCCATAATATCAGAGCCCTGACCTGATGGCATTCTCCTTGAACATCCCTCCAAGTGTTAGGGTATATGGCCTGTCCCTGTCAAGCACAGGGATGGACCTGCCCTTTCCACCATCCTGGGTGAGTATGATGTATTGTCCTGATAGAATCATTTTGCTGCAGTTATCTTTATCCATGTTTCTCTCCTGGAAGTCTTTTACTTTCAATTTGACCCTTCTATGTCCCTTTCAGTGCTTCTGTTATACTAATTTTGCATAAACCTTCAGTATTGTATGTAGTTCAAGGCGGTTCAAAACATCAGTTAAAATGACTTTCCATAGTCTTTCCTAGATGACTAAATTTTAAATCATGACTGAAATGACTGGCTATGTCCATGTTTAGGTGGACATTCATTTAAAAAAATATTGTTCAGTTAGACCATCCCATGTGGCTGAGTTCTTTGAAGACTCACTTCCTGAAAGCTCAGGTGTTCCCTGATAGAGATCCTTCTTGCCCTAGTCTTAGAGCATATTATTTGGACAGGATGTATATATTCAAAAACAAGAATGTCTGCTTTTTTTGTACTTAATAGTTTGTCAGTTTATTCCTCTCCTCTATCATTTTACTATAAGCTACAAGGAAAACCAGTCTTCACTTTCCACACTGAATTTGGAAATCTCCCCAGATAAATATCCAAGTTTTTTGGTTAAAATTTCCACTATCAGTACAAAATACACACTTAATTATACCTAGTTGTCAGCTACTTTATAACAAAATCAACTTCCATTATGTTTCTAATAACACATTCATAATTTCCTTTTAAGTTCTCATTGGAGGTGGTAGATGTGGCTCAGGCTCCTGAATGTGTGCTTCCCACATAGGAGGTCCTGGGTTTGGTTGCTGTGCTTCCTTAAAAACAAAACAAAACAAAAAAACAAGCAATCATATGAAAAAAACAGTTCAGGGGAACATATGTGGCTCATTGTTTGAGCACTGGCTTCCTGGATATGAGAACGGAGTTTAAGTCCCTGGCCCTAGTACCTCAAACAATAAAAAAGTTCTCATTGGAGGTATATTTAATATCAATATTTCTACCTACAGTCTGTGCAAAGCAATCTAGTCTTTTTTTATTAAATGCTTCATAATCCTTCCAATATATACACTTTACCCAATTCAAAAGCCATTGCCACATTTTTAGTTATTTGTAATAGCAGCACCCTAATTTCCAGTATCAATAAATACCTTAGTTTCCTAGTTAGTATGAGAAATACAACATAATATATAGACTAAACACAAGAATTAATTGTCTCACAGTCTCAGAGGTTAAAAGATTGCTGTCTACTAGGATTGGTATCATTTTTTTTATTGTAATTTTTAAAAGATACTTAGATTACATACATGTTACACAAAAACTATAGGGATTCCCATACGCCGCACCTCCCAAGCCTCCCACAACCTCCTACATAAACATCCTTCATTAGTGTGGCACATTAATTACAATTGATAAACACATCCTGGGGCTTTGCTACTAAGCATGGACCATTGTTCACATTGTAGACCACACTATCTCTCACACAGTTCTGCAAGTTATGTGATGATATAAAATGGCCTATATCTTTTGTTGCAATGTCACTCGGGACAATTCCCAAGTCCAAAAAAAGCCCCTGTATTACAACTGCTTTTCCCTCTCCCTGCCCCCAGAGCCTCCAGTGGTCATTGGCTCCACATCAATGTTGCAATTTCTTCCAATGCATGAATCACAATATGTCTATAGTAGAATAGTAGTAATTCCACTCTAGTCCATAGCTCTTTCCCCAATCTGGAGGAGTCTGGAATGGTGAGGTCCACTCCACCTCCAATTGACAGGGAGCTTATATCCCATGGGGAAGATGGATGGGACTATACTGCCTTCAGCTGCAGACACTCTCCATTCCATGGGATGGCCATTGTCCATCATCATCTCCCTGCCAGTTTTCCTGGGTGAGTTCAATGAGCTGTAGAGTAGGAGTTGCAGCTCCACCAAAGTTCCTGGCCCAGCTGGCACATGGACAGCCCAAAGACTTGAATTTCTGGATGTACACTTACCAACTCCAGAGCCAAGTATGGGTTTGAATAGAAGGGACAGATGAGCCAATTGCAGAGAAGACATAATTGAGTCCAACTCTGTCACACTCCAAAGTAGGGCCCCCTGGCAGGGCACCAAACTCCAGAGCTATCCTCCCTGACCATAGGACCTGGGTGTCTGCAGATCCCTCTGGAGCCCCACTATTTGGGGTGTTATCCACTTTGGAAGTCTATGAGATCCTACTGAGATGTGCCTAAGCATTACCTCTGGTATAAAATCACCACACACTTTGAACTTTCTTAACCCTTTGAACTCATTAGTCTTTACCTTTTTCCCCCTTTTATTTGAGGTCTTTTTCTAGCCACCTTGTTAGTTGGTGCTTGGTAGTAATCCCTTGGTGCCAGGGAGGCTCATCCCTGGGAGTCATGTCCCATGCTGGGAAGAAGGTAATGCATTCATATGCCAAGTTTGGCTTAGAGAAAGGCCACATTTCAGCAACAAGGAGGCTCTCAGGAGGCAACCCTTAGGCACCAAATAACAATAAGCTAAGTTTCAATTTCAAGAGCAAAGACTAATAAGCTTAGTAATCAATATCAAGGGGCCATCAGTGGATCATCTTCCTTCTCCAGTTACTGCCTCTGTACTTGGGGGACATTTGCTGCTCCCTTAGAGAATGTGGCAGAGCTCTCCAGGATGGGAATTCAGTATTCTCTCATTTACTGAGTGATTCTCCACCCAGTGACATAGTGCCCCATGAACATTTGAACATTTTTATATACCTTATATGTATGCTTAGGTGAACTTCCTCCCATGTATCCCTCATCCCTGACACCCTACACCAGTGATCCTCCCCCACCCCAGTTGTAACCCTTCTGTGATCCAAAGCTTCTTCAAAGATGAAGCCATTTCAATAGCCAAATATAATTAATAGGAAAATGAAATAGTAATGATAAGATTAATTGTAAGAGATAAAATATATAATAATTTTAAAAACTGAAAAATAAAATAAAATTAAAAGATTGGGATATTAAAAAAATGAAAAATATAAAATTTTTTTTAACATTTTGCCTTTCACCACTGCAATATCTGGTGTCCTGTTTGTTCTGTGGCACCTTCTCCCTCTCATTCTCCAGTGTCTCACTGTTTTTCATTTTGTTTTCAAAGAAATTTTAGGTAACAGCAAAGTCACACACAGAATACAGGAGATTTTCATGTACCCAAAATCCTCCCCCTTACCTTCCCCCCATATTAATACCTTTTTAATATGTAAATGGTAGTATTGTTATAACTGATATACAAATAGTGAAACATGGCTACTAATCATTGTCAATGGTTTACACTCTGGATTACATTTTAGAACATACACTTGCATAAATTTTGATGATATTTACCATATCCTATCTCCATCACTGTAAGGTAATGCAGATCAGTTCCACTGACCACTAAATACCCCCTATTGGATCTATTCTCTTCCTCCCTCCTCATTCCTCCCGGGGCCCATGGTGACCCCCTGGCTTGACTCGTTGGATGACAAGATTCATAGTTACATGCAACAAGAGTGAAGTCTTGACACACTGGGGTTTGTCCTCACCTATTAGGAAACAACCTTGCTGTTGAAAGACTCCCTCATGTCTATTTCTGAACAAATCAGTCCTCTTGAGGATGGGAGTCCAACTTCTCCCTGCTCATTATGCGGGTCTCCACCCACTAGTACAACACATTATGACAGAATAAACATTCACACACTCCCTAGAAGCCTGCTCCAGATGTGCCCTGTCCCGAATGCCCCCCCAACCAAAACCCTAAACCAGGAACCCTTCCTTTTCATATTGCCATAAGAGCGTTCCCAACACTGTACTTTCAAACTCATACCCACCAATCTCCAGTGTTCACCTGGTCCCTCTCCCAACACTCCCCCTAGTATCCTGGACCTTCTAGCCACCCTTCCCAATCTACCCACCTGTAAACCCTGCACCAACTAACCCAATAATATCACTACCCTCCTGTCCTATCCCTTCAATATGCAACTACACTCTATCACTTTACCACAGATTACGTCTGCATGCGTCATGACTCACAAACTTCTCTTCTCTTTCTATTTCTTGTAAACCAATCTTACAGACAATAGCTCTCTGAGACTGCTCAATTTCCTTAATTCATATTAGTGAGGTCATGTACTGTTCATATTTCAGTGCCTGGCTTGCTTCACTCAACATTAGGTCTTCAAGATTCATCCATGTTATCCCTTGCGTTAGCACTATATTCCTTCTTACAGCTGAGTAATAATCCATTGTAGGTATGTAACACATTTTGTTTATCCATTCATCTGTTGGTGGGCACCTGGGTTGATTCCAACTTTTGCAATAGTGAACAATGCTGCTATGAACATTGGTGTGCATATATCTGTTCATGTCTTCTGTTTGCATGTTTATTTGTTTGTTTTCAAGTTTCAATAGTTTATTTAAATATTTAAAGACTCCCAGGTGATATATAAGGCTTGCAGTAAAATTATCTAAAAATGAGCAGTCATTTTTTGGAGAGTTACAGGGACACAAGATGACAAAGTCACTAGAAATAGGAAATCTTCCATGGACACAATCAAAAGAGTGTATGTAAGCAAGACAATGTCTAAAAAGATTAGCTCATTCATTCCTTATTTTTAAAAAACTATTTTAATGACAACCATGTCACCTTTTCTAATAAGACATATTTACATTCATTGCACTAATTTCAGTAAGTACAGAGAACTATGAACCAATTGTTTCCACCATCCAGAGATAACCATCAATCATATTTTGGTTGTGCATTCATAGAAAATAGTCTTGGGAGAGGAGGGATGGATATCAACCTTAAACTAACCTATTTGTAAGCTGCTATTTTTCTCTTAATAATGTGATATGTACACTTTTCAATATAAACCATTGGCAAGGGTTGTAAACCCCCTGCTTTGGGACCTTAAGTTCCTACAATTTAAAAAATTATAAACAAAACAACAATAAACATCCTTACATATATACTTTCACACTTATCTAATTACCTACTTAGGGTAACTAAGTTATTAACATTAAATTTAAATGACCAAATAACTTTCAGACAGTGGCAATTGATGTTAAAAATGTTTAAAACCTAACTGATTTCATAGCTGAAAATATGTCTAAACAGATTTTCATGTGTTTTGACATTTATGTATTCTTTTATATATGACCCTGTTCATTACTACCTTTCTACATTTTCTCTTATATAATTTTTTGTAATTCAATTTAGCAATCTTTCCAAAAAATTTTATTCCCACCTCAAAATTATAAAAATAACTTTTAAATTTTTCTTATAAATTTATGATTATTTTTCTTAAAGTTAAATCAATAATTCATTATAAATATTTGGCAAAGGTGGGAAAAGGGGTACCTCTTTTTAAATTGGAATTAAATGTCCCAAAGTCATTTATTCTCTAATTCACCCTTTCCCCACTGAAAGGAAAATGCTAATTTTGTTACATATTAAATCCCCATATATTCACGAGTTTGTTTCTGGAGTCTTTAATCTGTTGCATTAATATTATATTTTTCCTATTCTTATGTCAGAACAAGCAGTTTAATTGATTATATTTTTACAATAGATTTATATTACCTGGTAGAGTAAATCCTTCCCATATTCCCATATTTTTTTAAAAGTCCTGGCTATACTCATTTCTTTTTTATTTTTAATAACTTTAAAATAAATTTATTTTCCCATTCCACTTGGAATATTAATTATGATGCATTACATTGATAGATTAGCTCTTAGAAAATTTATATCTTTTCAATGCTGAGTGTCCCTATCTAAAATCATGACATGTAACTCTACTTCAAGGCAATTTATCCATTCATCTGTTGATGGGCACCTGGGTTGATTCTAACTTTTGGCAATAGTGAACAATGCTGCTATGAACATTGATGTGCAAATATCTGTTCGTGACATTGCTTTTGATTCTTCTGGGAGTTGAACCCAACTGTGGAATCGCTGGATAATATGGATGTTCTATAGTTAGTTTTTTGAGGAACTTCCAGACTATCCTCCATAGTGACTGGACCATTCTTCATTCCCACCAGCAGTGGATGAAGGTTCCCATTCCTCCACAACCTCTTCAACACTTATAGTCTTCTGTTTTTTAATAGCCACCATTCTAATGGATGTAAGATGGTGTCTCATTGTAGTTTTAATTTCCATTTCCCTAATAGCCAGTGATGTTGAACATCTTTTCATATGCTTTTTAGCCATTTGTATTTCTTCCTTGGAGAAGTGACTTTTCAGGTCACTTGCCCATTTATTAAGTTTGTCTTTTTATTTTCAAGGTATAGGATTTCCTTATATATGCAGGATATTAGGCTCCTATCAGATATATGGTTGCCAAATATTTTCTCCCATTGGGTAGGCTGCCTTTTTACTTTTTGATAACCTCCTTTGAGGTGTAAAAGTGTTTAATTTTGAGGTGATCCCATTTATCTATTTTTTTCTTTTTCTGCTCATGCTTTGGGTGTGAAGTTCATGAAACCATTTCCTATTACAAGTTCCTGTAGATGCTTCCCTACATTATCTTAAAAGGTCCTTATGATCTTGGCTCTTATATTTAGATCTTTGATTGATCCTGAGTTGATTTTTGTATAAGGTGTAGATATTCATCACACATTCTTCTGGATATATATAACCAGTTCTCCAAGCACCATTTGTTGAAGTGACCATTCTCTCTCAACTGAGTGGTTTTGGTAGCCTTGTTGAATATCAGATATATGGGGATCTATATCAGAACTCTCAATATGGTTCCATTGGTCAGTATGTCTATCCTTGTGCCAATACATTGCAGTTTTGACCACTGTAGTTTTGTAGTATTTTTTTAAAATCAGGTAGTGTGATACCTCCAATTTCATTTTTTTTTTTTTTAATATGTCCTTGGTGATTTGGGACCTCTTACCCTTCCAAATAAATTTTGTAGATAGTTTTTCCAATTCATTACAAAATAGTGTGTTGAGTGTTTGGGGGATTGAAATAAATCTGTAGATTAGTTTGGGTAGGATAAACATCTTAATGATGTTTAATCTTCCTTTCCATGAACAGTGAATATTTTTCCATTTATTTATGTCTTCTTTGATTTCCTTTAACAGTGTTGTGTAGTTTTCTATAAATAAGTCCTTTACATTAGTTAAATTTATTCCTAGGTATTTGATCCTTTTAATTACTATTGTAAATGGTATTTTTTTCTTGATTTCCTCCTCAGGTTGCTCTTTATTAGTGTACAGAAATGCTACTGATTTTTGAACATTGATCTGATAGCCTTCGATGTTACTGAACTCATTTACAAATTCTAGAATCTTTATTGTAGATTTCTCTGGGATTTCTATGTATAGGATCATGTAGTCTGAAAATAGGGAAAATTTTACTTCTTCCTTTCCAAATTGCATGCATTTTATATTTTTTCTTGCCTCAGTGCTCAAGCAAGTACTTCGAAGACAATGTTAAATAAGAGCGGTGATAGTGGGCATCCTTGTCTTGTTCCCATTCTTAGAGGGAAAGCTTTTAGGATTTCACCGTTGAAGATGATGTTAGCTGTGGGTTTTTCATATATACCGTTTATCATGTTCAGAAAGTTTCCTTCTATTCCTGTCTTTTGCAGCGAGATTATCATGAAAGGGTGCTGTGTTTTGTTGAAAGCTTTTTCTTCAACTATAGAGATAATCATGTGAATTTTTTTCTTTCAATCTGTTTATGTGGAGTATTACATTGACTGATTTTCTTATGTTGAACCATCTTTGCATACCTGGAATGAAACCCACTTGGTCATGGTGTATAATTCATTTGCTATTTTTTTGAATGCGTTTAGCAAGTATTTTGTTGAGGATATTAGCATTTAAGTTCATTAGAGAGATTGGTCTGTAATTTTCCTTTCTTGTGGCATCTTTGTTTGGCTTTGGTAGTAGTGTAATTTTGGCATCATAGAATGAGTTATGCAATGTTCCTTCTACTTCAGTTTTTTGGAAATGCTTAAGCAGGATTGGTGTTAGCTCTTTCCAGAATATTTGGTAGAATCCACCCATGAAGCCATCTGGTCCCGGGCTCTTCTTAGTTGGGAGGTTTTTGATTGCTGAGTCTCTCTCTTTACTTGTAATTGCACTGTTGAGTTAATCAATTTCCTCTTTCATCAATGTAAGCTGCTTATGTATTTCTAGGAATTTCTCCATTTCCTCTAAATTGTCATTCTTGTTGGCACATAATTTTTCAAAATATCCTCTTTTTTTTTTTTTATTTTTTTATTTTATTTTTTTTATGGGAAGTAGTAATCAAACCTATGTATTTGTCTTTTTTTTTTTTTTTATTATGGGTAAAAATCAAAATTCTCACAATACATACAAACATTTGTAAAATGATATATAAATATATATGCATATATGTGTATTTGCTTACAAAAATGTTGTTTATATATATATATATATACATATATTTTAAGAGGTGCTTAGATTACCTAAAATATTACACGGAACCCACTGGGATTCCCATGTTGCCCACCTCCCACACCTCCCACCACATCCAACACAAACATCTCCCACAGTGTGGCCCACCAACCTCAATGAACTTACACCTCCTGGAGCCTTGCCACCAACCATAGACCACAGTTCACACTGTAGACCACAGTGTGAACTGTGGTCTATGGTTGGTGGCACTCTTTATTTCTGTGGGGTCAGTGGTGATATCCCTTTCCTCATTTCTTATTTTGTGTATTTGCTTCTGATCTCTCTTTTTCTTTGTTAGTCCATCTAAGAGTTTGTCAATTTTATTGATGTTCTCAAAGAACCAGCTTTTGGTTTTGTTCATTTATTCTAGTGCTTTCTTATTTTCTGTTTTGTTTACTTCTGCTCTAATCATTGTTATTACCTTCTTTCTACTTTGCATAATCTCAATCATTCTGAATTTATAATCTCAATCCTTGTATAATCTCAAACCTTCTGAACAACAGAGTTGTTCTGTGGCCTAGCATGTGGTCTATTTTGGAGTATGATCTAGGTGCACTTGAGAAGAATGTATATCCCACTTTATTTTGGTGTAGCATTCTGTATATGTCTATTAGGTCCAGATCCTCTAATGTATTATTCAGAGCCTTTGTTTCTTTATTGTTGAGATGCTCTGTCCAATGGTAATAATGGTATATTAAAGTCCCCCACTATAATTGTAGAGGCATCTATGTCTCCACATATTCTTTCCAGTGTTTGCCTCGTGTATTTTGAGGCATCCTGATTAGGTGCATAAATGCTTATGATTGTTCTTTCTTTTTTAAACATTACTTCTTCCACTAATATATAGTGTCCATCTTTGTCTCTTACAATAATTTTGCATTTGAAGTCTATTTTTGTCCAATATTAGTGTAGCTATTCCAGCCCTTTTTTTATTCTTTGCTTGTAAAATTGTTTCCCCACCATTCAATTTCAGCATCTTTGAATCCATGGTTTTAATGTGTTTTTCTTGTAGGAAACACATAGAGGAGTCATATTTTCTTATCCATTCTGCCAATCTGTTTAATCAATTAACATTCAGTGTTATTATTCTCAAGTAATTTCTTACACTAGCCATATTTTCTTTGGGTTTATGAATGTCATATATTGTTTTTATTTATCTTTTTGTCTTTTTAGTTGTTCTTACACTGTCTTCCAACTCTCTCTCTCCTGTTTTTTCATTAAACCTGCATAACTTCCTTTAGTATTTCTTGAAGATCGGGTTTCTTATTGGCATACGCTCTTAAATTCTGTTTATCTGTGAATAATTTGAACTCTCCATCAATTTTGAATGCCATCTTTGCTGGATAGAGAATACTTGGCTAGGAGTTTTTCTTTTAGTACCTTGACTACGTAATACCACTTCCTTCTTGCCTTCATGGTTTCAGATGAGAAAATAGCACTTAATCTTATTGAGGTTCTCTTGTATGTGGTAGTTCTCTTTTCTCTTGCTCCTTTGAGAATTTTTTCTTTGTCTTGAGCATTGTACATTTTGACAAGTATATGTCTTAGAGTAAGCCTGTTAGGATTTGTCTTGTTTGGTGTGCACTGTGCTTTATGGACATGCAGGCCCTTCTCTTTCACTAGGGTTGGGAAGTTTTCAGCCATTATTTCCTTCAACACTCCTTCTGTTCCCTTTCCCTACTTTTCACCCACTGGGATACCTATAATGTGTATATTCATGCATTTTGTGTTGTTGTTTAAACCCTAAGTTCCTGCTGGATTTTTTCAATCTTTTTATCTATCTGTTCTACCATCTGTTTAATTTCAGATGTGCTATCTTCCACATCACTAATTCTTTCTTCTGCCTGTTCAAATCTGCTATTACATGATTCCAATGTCTTTTTGATTTCTTGGATTTTGCCGTTCATCACCATCATGTCCATTATCTTTTCACATGTTTACAGTTTCTTCAGAATGTTCTCCCAGTGTCTTCTTAATATCCTTAATCTCTTCTTTCACTTCATTAAGTTGTTCCATGATATTTGCTTGGACAGCTTTGACTAGTTTTTCTATGTTCTGAATCTCTTCCTGGTTTTTAGTTTGTTCATTGGACTGGTCCATGTCTTCCTGTTTGTTAGTTGGTAATTTTTTGTTGCCCTCTGGTCATCTTTTTATCTTGATGGGTTTATTCAGTTGATTACATTCTCTCTCTGTTCTAGAGTTTTATTTAGCTGCTGTTTTTCTGTGTGTGCTAAGTTTACCCTTTGACATTTTGTTTTTCTTCTTCTATTTCCTTGTTGTTTTCTTTGTTCCCTTGAATGAAAAAGATTAGGGCCAGAGAAAGCAAAAGAGATTAGAAAAGAAAAAGGATAATAGTAATAATAATTATAAAAGTTAGAAGAGGGGCCATATAAGACTTAGTAAAATGAATATTTAACTCATGTAAGCAGTGTAGAGTACAGTGATATGGGAAATCAAATAGAGAAAAATATATAGAATGATTTAAAAGACCATAATCATCAGGAGAGAAAGAAAGAGTAAAGAAAGGATGGAAAGAAAAAAGTTAATAAAATAAAAAAAGAAAACAGAATAGACAGGATAGAATTGGAAACCAGAAAAGTTGAAGTCTAAATAAAGAAAGGTGGAATGTAAGAGCCACAACAGAAAGTAGAATATAGAAAGATGAAGGAAGGAAAAGAGATAGCATTGGTAGACAAAATCAGTTTACACAGAAAATGTGAAATCAAGGAAGAAGAAGCACAGCAAAGAAGAAACAAGCTAGCAGCACCTAATTTTTTTAAAAAGGTGGGGGAGGAAAGATGAAAGTAAAACAAGAAACTAACCAAAAAAAACACAAGCAAGCAGTCAAACAAAGCTAAGGAAGGACCAAGTTCCTTCTTGGGCCCTTGTGGAGCTTCTCAGTCTGCCTGTGTTCATCAATCAATTACCCTGTAGGCCTCTCTCACTGCAGGTTTTGAGGCAGATTTTAGCAAGTAAATTGAGTTAAAAATATTTTCTTAAAGTAACCTTTTTTGGGGGGGAAAATAAGGGACCCAAAAGAAACTAGTACAAAAATAATGTATGTTTTCCCTGTCCTAAAGTATCAGCTGGATGTTAAATATCCCGGTGGATCATTACTCTTAGAGGAGCTGGGAATCAAACTAAAGACCTCATATATTCAAGGTAGAAATTCTTCCACTGAGCTACCTTTCTAATTGGGTCAGTTAGCACTTCAGAAAGCTATTCAGTCAAGTGTTACTCTCCTAAGGCAGAAGGATTCAGCAAGTTTTATGAGCAGATCCCTTTACCCTCTCCTGGTCAGGTTGAGTTTCATTAAGAAATTCAAATGGGACCCTGATGATTGAGTTCACTGCATAAAAATGATTTTCATGCCTCTTCTAGACCACCCCCTTCTCCCAGGGGACTCTAAATAGGCTCTTGGAAACTTATTAAGTACTTCCCACTGCCTGACTCCCTTAAGGGAGTTAAAATTCTGATAGTCCTCGGTGCAGAACTATTAAATTGTTGTACTCCACCCTCTCTCAGGCCAAGCCTCTGTATCCCAGGGCAGTTAGATAAATCAGGCTTCCTCAGTCGATTTGCCTCTCACCTCAGCCTGGTGCCACTTTGAACTGGCTGGTGTGCTCCCCAAAGCTCAAAGCGGGTCCAAGCAACCAAACCCACAGAAAGGAAACCCCTCTCCACACATTGCCAGATACCTCCCACTCTCGAAGAATGCTCTGTCTTGCTGGAAGGTCAGTGGTGGTCAGGGCTTACCCTGGCCCTTTGTCCTGAGGGTGGGGCTTAGCCGTCTGTGATTTCCATGGGGCTAAAAACTCATGGTTTTATCTTGAGCAATCTCCCTATCCAGCTCCCTCCAGATCAATGCCCCAAAGGCTCCTGCTCTGTGGACTCCTAGAACAGCTCACTTGGGCAGGACCTTGTCCCCAATCAGCTGTCTTTTGTGAAAGAGATGGTGAGTGCCCACTTAAACCAATGCCATCTTGCCCCTGACTCTGGTATATTTTAGTTACCCAGAATTTCTTGGTTTCCTCAGCTTGCCTGTTACTTGTCAATGTCCTCTCATTCCTTTAATAAGTTCTGTTGGCTTTTAGCTTCTCTTCTCCATGTGACTTTCTCTGTATGAAGCCTCCAGTAATAAGAATAAAGTCTAAGCTCATTCAGGGGTGCCACATGTTAACTAAAAATAATGTCATTAAAAATAACGTCATTTCACACCCACAGGAATAGATTAAGTTTAAGAACACCACCCTAAACCATCATGCCACTGGTGTACAGCATTTTATCTACTACAAGCGTGAAATTACAAGTTTGCCAGTCTATGAGGTATGCGGCATTTACTGTTTGCTGTATATTGTTGGTACCTAGCATTCCCTCAGGATTCCTCAGTTTGTGATCCCAATTTTATCTGGCATTTTCTGGAGTTTTCTTAAAATTGGTTTCAGAATTATAATTATGTCTGTTGTAAACCACTTGTATTATACAAGAGTTTTATTGATGTCTTTGTGAGATGGGGGCAGGGATATCCTATGTTTGGGTTTCAATCCTTAAATTTTCCTGTGCCTTTTGTCTGTGACCTTCACAAGTGTTTCTCAGCATTGTAACCCTGAACTTCAGGTGAGTCAGGAAAGCTAAATCAGCAGGAGTTTTGTATATACCTTCCCACACATCAAAAGTTGTAGATGGTCTGATATCAGTATATCCCTTCGCTAACATGGAAAGGTAGAGATGGCTGTATTATTTTATTTGTCTTTCCCCCTGTCATTTAGACTAGATGAAACCCAAATTGTTTAGGAACTGGTAAAACAGTTTCTTTTGAGGGCAGTCCTTTCTAAGGAGAAGAGATAACTCTAGGCATATTTCAAAAGGCTTACTTTTTTCCTTCTCCCTACAGGAAGTACAAGGGGAATTTTTTGAAGTCTTCTCATTGAGAACCTGGAATGACTCTTGGAGATTAAACTCAAGAAAATATGTCCCTATGCCCTAAACCTGGATCTCCTAGAGTCTTTAACTCTCAAGGTTTTCCATATTGAATATCTACAAATTTATCAAGTAGAATTCAGGCATTCCTTTTTATACTGGCTCCAGTAGAGAGCTCCTATTTCTGTCCTTCTCCTACAGGCTTAGCTGTGATTCACATTAACTATCTCTATTCTATTTTCAGGGAAGCAGTTTGTCCTTTGACTTCAGGACTGTCACAGATAAAGAAGAGTTGTTATTTTACAGATTGTTCAGCATTTTCCTTGTTCTTGGGATGGGAATGATGATTTCAAAATTATTTATGTGCTGGTAGTCTGAGAAATATATTGTATTCCTTCACATCAGAGAAAGTTTTAGAAAATAGATTTTTACTGGTTGCAAAGATTCCTAAAAAAATTATTTTAACACAGAATTTTACCATAAAGTTACAAACTGAAAAATAGGCAGATAGAAGGCCAAAATTCCTCATGAATTACATTTAACTGTAAAAATTTCAACATCCTAAAATTATTTTTAAAATCTCTTTTAAAATTTTCTAAAAAATTAAAATTTAATATTATAGTTACATACACTGGATATATGATATTAAAGTAAAGCAAAGTAAGAAGTGAATGGGATAACCAAGGTCTACAGGGATTAATATTATTTTCTTGAATAAAATTTAACAATAGTGTAGCAGATGTATTCACCATTCAACTTGGAGAAGAACTATGGTGAAATACATGCAAATAAATAAATTAATAATAAGATTCTAAAATCTAAATGGAACAAAATTATTTTCAGACAAACAGATCCTAAATTGAAGAAATATTGCCACCATCTTGTCTTACCTGAAGGTTTCAGGAATTTGATTAAATACTCTTACAGGTTCCACACCAGTAAGTTTCTGGAGTCTACTACTCTTAAGCAGGGATATATGCTTAATACATATATGTATATATATAAATTCATTCTGTGTTCAGTTCACAAGATGGCTGTAATATATTCATTGAAATTTAGCACATCTCACTCGGGAATTTAATATTTTCTCTCATAGGTAAACATAATGTAATATGATGTTTAACAATTTAAATTTTAAAACTTAAAATTTAAATTAATTCTAAAATTTATTTGGAGGCTTAATGTACATATTTGAAACAAATCTCTGCAAACATCTCCTACAAGTCTTATGAAAATCTATGCAGGTGTGTTATGTGATGGGGTAACAGAAAAAGTTAATACAATTTCTGCATGGCAGGCAAAAGGTTAAAAAAATTTACCTTTCAAAATAATATTAACACATACAAATAAAGAATAGCAAAGCTCAAAAGCACAATTTTAAAATGTGGAATTATGCATTTAAGAAGTATATCATTACTGATAAAAATTCAAATATAATTTCAATTTAAACAACTAAAATGTTAACAAGAGAAGCAAGGAAATGAACATTCTCATGTATTGTTGGATGACAGATAAGTACATATACAATTTTTTCGTTTCTGGACATTGTTACATTCCTTGTTGACTAATACTGGCCTATCAAAGTGCAATAAACTGGATTGTTTAATATCCCAGAAATTTAACAGGTGGCTTAGTAACAGACCTGGACAAAGAAACTCCTTATTAATGTTGTGGTAGAGTCATGCATTTGTTGAGGTTTCTCAGATTCTGGCAGGGGCAATTCATGACACAACTTAATCTACCTCCAATATGTGGTTTGTTCTCTCTTTCCTTGTGCAAAATATACTCTCCCCATAAGAATTCTGGTCAGATTGCCTACAATTTTCAGTTTGGCCTCATCATTTCTAATGATATCTTCAGAATTCCTAGTTCTAAATTTAATTACATTCATGATACTGTAAGTCAGAATGTGAATATATCTTATTAAAGGATATAATTCAATCCATACCAGGTATCAAAATTAGAATCATGTATATGTTAGCACTCAGCAGTTAAACTTCATGAATCTTTCCTCAATAAATAGTGATGTTTTTTATTATAAAAGTCATAGTAAATTAAGCATCCACATATTTCTAACTAATAACAGACATGGACAAAAAGGGACAGTGTGGAGGGAGTGGAATAGTTGTAAGCCTCCCTTGGGATAGGTAAAATACTCTTCTCATATCTATCTGATAGTCCCATGGGTAGATATAGCCCCATTATTACAATATCTAAAGATTTTTTCTATTAGAATGTTATATTTTATCTATGTGACAACTGCCAATTTTAAATATATTTGAACTGATTTTCAAACAATTTGAAGGGTTAAAGGCTTTGAAAGTTGAATACTTCCTTTAGAAGATAAATTTGGAGCCCTCTGATTTGTGACATAGTTTAAAATATAAAAAGTTCAGCAAAATGAACAGTTCATTCAGACTTGAATAAATGTCCATTAATGTATCAGTAATTGTGTCTCAGCAGATCAAATAAATTATTGGCTAGTCCTGGATAACATGTTTATGCATTCACTAAGTGTTAGGAATCTGTTACCAATAAGCTTGCCAAAACCCAAATGCTGGAAAGGGAGGAAAGACAGTTTCTGAACAAGGTGAATTATAGTCACCAGAGATACAGCAATAATGGGTCATATGTTTACATATAATCAATTAGTCCCTTTCAATGCGCTTAAGTAAAGAAGCCAGATATCCTATAGGTTGGGTAAAGATTTGTATATGAGGTGACAGAAAGAATTCTGGTATTTAATCCATATCAGTTTATGTATTGTTGGGCCTTTTCTACTAGAAATACATACAATTTTTTAAAATGCTCTTCGCTGAAAGTGAGAAAAGTGAAAAATTACATAAGTGAAGAGATGGTTGGTATGAAACAAAGGAATAAGTTTTTCAGGAAAACATTTTTTACACATATTTAAATTTATTTTAACATATTTTTTAACTTTATTTTGTACATTTAATAATTGAAAACATAAGCAATTAAAAACTAAAAAGTAAACACAGATGAATAAATATATACATTTCTCAATTAAATGTAATGGATACATGTAAATTTTGTTGTTGTTGTTTTGTTTTTTGTTTTTTTGTTTTTTTGTGTGTGTGAATCAAACAATATAACATCTTCTCCTATCAGACATATGCACTGAGGGATCATTTCTCCACAAAATTTCATAGGGCCAAAAAATTATCATACATTAAATAAGTTATAAGATGGGTTTGTTATCACATAATTGCAGATATAAGCAATACCAAATATTGTAAAATATTATAAAACTGAAATATAAGAATCAGTTGGTATTGCTGAGCACCATTTCTAAAATTCTATAATTCTACAATTATATAATTGTTTTTATTGCTCTAGTGAGCCAGTTCTACCCAATCAATTAATTTTTTGATAATTAGAATTAATTTACTGATTATTATATATATCCTGCAAAGATAAATAAATGGATATTTTGACAAACAATTGCATTCTGTAGAGCTTGCTGAAGATGGAATTGTAAGTTAACTTTTAAAGTAAAGACCAACCATTGTAAAGAAAAATAGAATTTTAAGACAAATAATGTGGAGTAATGAAACATGCTTAAAACAAAACTGAAAAATGAAATTTATATAATTCATATTTATGATAAATGACATTAAATTATAAGACCCAAAATGGATTGGTGAATTTTTAATTAATTATAAATGAATATAAATTTGTCAAATATATGTGAAATTATGAAGACCAAAACTAATACATGGATAAAAGTCATTTTGAAAATATTCCCAAAGAAGAATGTTACAAGGCACAGAAACATTTTAATGGTACATAAATAAAAAGGTAAATATTTATTATAATCTTAGCAAGCTAAAATTCTTCACTTACAAATTTAATTTTTAAAATGTAATATACATATGTATATCTTTGATTTTGTTTTGAACTGTGATGCACACAAACAACCTTACATATACATACATAGTACATAAATTAATTTTGTTATTTTAGAATTACATAACTCTTAAAATGTATTTAGGAAATAAATATCAATAAAAATAGTAATATCATTGTACCCATTACTATTCCTTTTGAATATTTATCAGGAAACAAAATTGATAGAAATTGGGTACGCTATTCATACATACACATGGTGGAATCTCATTGTCTCTTCCAAGGGCTATTGATTTCATATTTTGGCTGCCCTGTTTCTGGCTTTTTCTTTCCTTCTCTAAATTCATTCTCTTATAAGGTACTCCAGTAATATGATTAAGACCCATCCTGACTGAGTTGGGCTACACCTTAACTGAAACAGCCTCATCAAATGATACTACTTACAATGGGTTGAAAGCCACTTGAAAGGGTTAATTTTAAGAACATGTTTTATCATATAGATGCATATATTATCAATGTATATACACATATATACTTGAATAAATTTATATATCCACATATATGTAGGAAAGGATTTAAAAATTAATACTATTTTAGTTGATTATAATTAATAAGCTAAATTGCTATAATTCATTTTGTAAACACTATTAAATTTTATAAGAATATGTGTGGGCTTTGATTAGTTCAAAAGCATAATATCACTTCCAGAATAAAGTGGTGAGAAGAGAAGAGTGGTAAGGCCTGAACTAGAATAATATAGTCAGAATAAAATGTTACCTTAGATATTGAGAATCTTAAGATATGAGCAATGTTTTAATAATGTTTATTTTAAAAGATGTTGCAATATTATAATACTCTTTAGTGAGATAAGTCTAAAATTCAGCATATTGTCTATATTGCTGAGGATGTGCATTTTTTTCTCTGTGTACTATCAATGATATTTGTGCTCTCTATTGTTGGCTAGCACCTGAAAATTTGGGGTATATTCAGACATAGAGCTTTCTGATTAATAGTTCTGTGAAACTCAAAAGAGCCTCAGCCTGAAGAAGTGATTTGTTCAATATGATTTTAACAAGAATAGATTTTAGAAATTTGTCCATGAGTTGTCTCCCAAACAATAATAGTTTGGTTGTTGTATGTTATCTACCTCTGTTATAATAATACTGTTCTTTATAAAAGTCCATCCTCTTGTGTCTTATTCTAAATATAAATAAATTTTTAAAGGAGATTTACCTTACCAGAACTTTCCTGAAAGCTCCAGACACATCTTTGTTCTGAAAACTGTAGATGAAGGGGTTGACCATGGGAGTGGCAATAGTGTAGAAGACAGACACCATTTCATCCTGCTCTGCACTATGATAAGCTTTGGGAAGAATGTACTTGAAGACTGCTGTTCCATAAAAGAGTGACAGCACAATCATATGGTAGGAACAGGTTGCCAAAACCTTTCTCATCCCTAGTGTGATTCTAATTTCAAAAGTGTAGAGAGTATCTGCCCATATGGGCCATAATGTAGATATTGGAATGAAGGGGAACACAACACCACTAACATAAAGCCCATTGTGATAAAGAGATATATCAGTACAATTTTCAGGAGTGCTGAGATCTCTCACAAAAGAAATCATGAATTTCCCAGGAGGCACAGTAAGGGATATTCAGTGTATATATGACATGGACCGAGGAATTGAACAGACAACTCAGCCTACACAGCCATTACTAGTTCTCCAAAAATTATGAAGAGAAATAAAAAATAACTGATCAATAGAAGTAGTTCAAAATACTCTGACACTTTACTTTGGCTTAGAGTCATGGAAGCTATTAAGTGCTAAAAGTATATGAGTTCTGAACTGTATTTCAATAATGTAATTTTTACTTTGACAATTGGTTTTATAAATTCATATTAAAGGATGAAATCAATACAATTGAAATGTAAAATATACAATATTTTAAAAATAACAATATGTATGATGTTTATTACAGAATTTTTTCCTGTTGATTATTAGAATTCGAGTAATTATTTAATCTACTGAAGAATTTTTTCTGACATGTCAATTCGATTAAGTAAAAAATGTTTGATTAAGGATTTAGTTGGAATTTTTCCTATACTCTGTCTTTACTAATGGTATTTGTGAAAGTGCATCAGTTAGGTATCAAAGAAAGGGGGGGGGGACAGAGTAAAAGTTATTCAATTAAGAAATCAAAACAACATTGAAATAAAACAGTTGAATTCCTGAGAGTGAATTAATTTTGTTGTAGGTATGAATATATATATAAACACACACTGAATTGAGGCATTCAGTCTAAATCAGCAAAACCTGTGTCAATTAGAGAACTGCAGATGTAAACAAGGTAAGATGTAAAGATTATAAGATTGTTAATTATTAAAAAGGCTTTCTTGCTATATGCTTAATCATCTCCTTCCCATGAAATGATTTTACAGAACCAAGGAGATATTTTGGACAGTTAAAAAGAATTTTCAAGTTTGGAGTAATTCTGATTGCCTATTCTTCCTTCTTTTACAACATATAACTTTATATATGATTCCCTAGAGCTTTTAGGAAATACATAAGTTGATCCTAATAATGGCACAGAAGTGAAAATCCATATGTAAGGAGATAGACATAGTCATAGTATATATTATATAGTATGCAATAACCATAGGACTAAATTAGCATACAAAGTACCTTTACATTGTTCAAGTGATTTTTACAAATGATATTTCATATACTACATAATTGTTGAGAAGATTATTTTTCTTTTAATGTATTGATATGTAATTAACATTTTTACATACTTTTAAAAACAATGTATGTTTTAATCTGAAAAGTCAATTGGAGAATCATTTGAAGTAACTAGTAGGATCTGAGGATGTGAAGAGCTAAAAGGTCCATGCATCATAATCTCAACAAGTTAATCATCCTTTTTAAAACTTTTATGTATAAAAAGTCTATAAAAAGTCTATTCATTTATGCTTAAATACCTCTGAGAGGTGAAAGATCTATGTCTGCCTAATATATTTTCTCATGTAAATATATCAATTTGCTATGCATTCTAAATTTTACTAAATCAAAATTTTAACATTTAAAACTTAAAAAGTTTATTTCTTATGTTATTCTACAGATGGAACTAATGAATGAATGAATTATAAAACTATTTAAATGTCCATGTTAAAGGTATTCAGTGATTATAAAATAATGATTTAGATTTTTTAATTAAAACATTGATTGAGACAATGTTTCTCCACTTGTTATTGAAGAACCTCTCAAGGATATATTTTAGCACACATGTGTGGTAAATAAAAAATGTGTTAATTCTTTAGTCTGTTTATATGCTAGTTGAGCCCTGACTCTCAGCTGAGTTGCAACATCTACTCACCATTTCATTTGACTCACCCAGGACAACAAAGAATGGATGATAATGGACAATGGTTATCTGAGGAAGCAGAGAGTGTCTGCAATTGCAAGCAATATACTTCTATCCCTTTGCCCCATTAGATCTAAGCTATCTTTTAATCAGAGGCAGATTGGGCATCACCACCCCAAAATCCTCAAGATTGAAGAATGATCAAACATAAAGAGGGAAATCAACCAAGGACTAAGGTAGACTTATGATTACTCTAGCAGTGGAAGAACTGGTATCAATGATATAAAGCCAGGGGCCACCAGAGATTCTGAAGGGAAGGAGAGGGAAGAAGAAGTGCAACATGGGGGTATTTTGGGGTTATTGGAATTGTCCTGCATGACATTGCAATGATGGATAAATGCCATGATACATTTTGTTAAAACCTATAAAATTATGTAGGGCAAAGTATAAACCATAATGTAAACTATAGTCCTTTGTCAGTACAATGATTCAATATGTATTCATCAATTGTAACAAATGTACCACACTAATGAAGGACATTGTTAATATGGGAGAGTGGGAGGGTGTGGGTGTGGGATATATGGGAATCTCCTATATTTTTTATGTAACATTTAAGTAATCTAAAGTTTCTTTAAAAATAAGAAAAATTAAAAAGATCTGCCCAATTTCACTTTCGTATATATTTACACAAAGGTTAGAATTGGTAATCAAGTAACTTTACTTTTACCTGTAATGAAAAGCAAGCCTGATAATGTCAAATGAAGTCCCTACTCACAAAAGAATAACACTATTAATGTGCTCATTATTCAATTGAATTTTTTTGGCTTAAATGCAAATCTTGGATATAGACATACTTACCTTTTATATTTTGCCTCAAGATAACACCAGAAATCTCTTTATGTAAAAGGAAGTGTTGCACAGAAATGTATCCAGAGAGATTCATAGTCCTTTGCTGTCAGCACCATATATTACCAATGAACTAAGAGGTTAAATACCTTGAGAAATTCTCTACCACAGAACTTTGGACCAATTTAAATTGTTTATGCACTGTCACCAGGGAAAATGCCCTTTGTCTACCACTCTCTTCCCTAAGGTAGGCCAAACACAAATATCCCATTGTTCTTCAAATGCCCAACTGTGTTCTCTGGAAACAAATAAACAAAATATCAATGTCCCATAATCACCTACTTAATGGCCCCAGCTAGCTCTATCTAAGAACTGGAAAGTGGAAGCAGAGAAATCTCAGTGCAAAATTCAGCATGTGTTGCCTTTGATCCAGACTGAGTGGGTTTCCTCCCTTGCTTTACTATTCAGCAGTGACTTCCAATATTTTACTTCACTTTCCTTTCCTCTGCTACTTCATCTACAAAATGGGGGTGAGAAAAGCATGCATTTTAGAGGGTTTTGTGAGTATAAAGAAATTGATTAATTCAAAGATTGTAGAAGAGTGTCATGTTCATGGGAGACATTAAACGTTTGATAATGTGAGGATACATTTTTGAATTATGTATTTATGATGAGGAGTGTGTGTTGATCAAAAATGTTTAGTTTTTTTGTGTTGGTATCATCAAATACACAAATTAGAAACCTATCTAAGAAGAAACATGATTTATTTAGATAATTATATGTGACTTCATCAATTTATTGACTATTGGAACACTCGTTTAAAAATAAACACACAAGGCCCATGTAAATATACCATACACACTTGCAGCACAAGCTGTATTATATAAAGAAAATTCCTTGATCTTTTTTCATTTTGAAATATGCAGTACCATGCTATTTTTGTACTTTTATGTAATTCTCCAAATTTTATTTTAGGACCCTCAGCATTCTAATCTGAAAGTGATCCCTAAATATTTTTTCTATAATGGAGTAAGGGAGATATTTAACAATTTTAAGAGTTGAGCTTGATTATGGAAAGAAATTTCTGGCTCTGTATGAGATACTGGCAAAGTTAGTTCTAGGCACAGGTTATTTATAAGGCCCCTGTTTGCCCATGATATTAAACTAATTTGCAATCTTTTTGTGTGTTTCTCTGGCGCTAGGCAGGGTTATCAGTACTTTATGTAAATATTAAATACTCATATCCCCACTGTCCCTCTTAGGTAGATATTATGAATAATTTACATATTTCTGAAATATAGAAGTTGCCTAATTCCACATATAGGGCAACTAGTGGAGACAAAATTTGTTTATATAGATCCCACTACAGTTTCTGTGTTCCTGTCTGTGACAGTGCCACACAACATTTAACACATCAACATAGGTTTTTATACTATACTAATAACATGTTAAAATACAAATACAGCAAGAATTATCAATTGGAAGGTGCATCCACACACGCCAAGGCCATTGCATTACTCACATAATTGGAAATCAGCTCATCTGTTATTTCCCACTAGTGTTGTGCAAGAGCTACTAAACTACCTAGAAAAAGCAAAACAAAAATATAAGCACTAGAGTTACTAAAGGAAATTAGAGTAAAGGAATTTTTATAATTATTTTGCCCTGTTTTTAAAGTTTAATCTAGTGCTAATTATTTACTAATTGGGAATGATGAGGTTTTAAAATAAAATTACTGCCCAAATACTTCAGAATTTTCTTAAAGAAAACTGAATATTTTATCTGTTTATGTGGTCCACAGAAATCTGGAAGAGAGAAGAGTTTCCCATTGATGATTCTTCTACATTAACTGAGTATACCTACTTCTACAATTAGCCTTGCTTCTTACATAAGGCTCGATCTTCACATGTTAGGTTATCTATTGTCAGTTTCAATAACATCCAACCATGTCCCATTTTATAGCAGATAGAAACTGCTAGAACCCTATTCTCTTTATGGTTCATGTTATTGTCTATGATTGAGAGGGATTTACATGCAATTTTTCAGATTGGAAGGAAAAAATAAGTTATTCTCTGAATAAAGCAATGTGTGGGCAGTATCATTACCTACACTGGTATTGATGTTCTTGCTTTATTATGAATATTAACAAATCATTTCAAATATGTAGAGTTTAAAATCCAGATGATACAATGTCAATTGGTTCCTAAATTCTTTCTTTCTAATATATTCATAAATTTCATAATATTTGGGACCTTCTTTGTCTTAGGTAAGTTTTGTAATCTGCTAACCTGCCAAAAACAACATATGAGAAATGGGTTGGCTTTTACAATGTGGATTTATCAGCTTACAAGTTTATGGTAATGAGGCTGAGAAAAATGTCCAAATTGAGACTTCATCTGGCAATGCTTTCTCCCTAAAGTCTGCTGCAGGTGACCTTGGATGCCATTCTCACGTAGCAAGGCATTTGTCAGCATCTGTTGGCCTCTCTCTTCTCTTCCAGAATTCTTTTCTTCAGCTTCCTGTTTCCCATGGTTTCCTCTCTATGTCTATATTGCTCTTGTTTATAAAGACTCATTAGACTTCCAGGAAGATGGTGGACTAGTAAGACAAGGGAATCTCTTCTCCAGAAAAATAGCTAGAGGACAGGCTGAAACAGCCCTGAAAAAGATCTTCTAGGGTTTAGGATAGCAGGTGAAAGCTGCACACCTCCCAGAGAAGAGAGGGACAAAAGAGGGAAATCGTGACAGACAGAACCATGAGTTGAAACCAGCAGCAGCTGCTGCTGCTGGCACCCTCTCCCACACACTTTAGAATTCTCGGGCCTCTGGGCCTGCGGCTAAAGACAAGGGGGATCCAGGGATCTACCACTCCAGGAAAGGGGAAAGAGAAGGACACAGCCTAAGGCTGACTCAGGGTCTGACCTGCAAATTTGGGCTGCGGAGCCCCATGGACCCTTCCACATGGTGGTTTGCTATGGAAGCCAGGGAAGGACTGGAGAAATCCGATGCTCGCAATCTCCCTCTCTTCTAGCCTGGACTAATTGTTGAGGACTCCATAGGAGAGGGGAGAGAGAGCCTGTGGTTGACTCGGCTTTTGACTTGCAGGTTTGGTCAGCCTTGTCCCAAGAGCTGGAGAGCCCTTCCAGGCCGGGTGGGGCTGCACCATTGTTTGCCTTGGATCCTACAAGGGGCTAAAGATATACAAACCTCCCAATCTCCTCCTCTACTAACAGGAACTGATTATCCAGGACTCAGAGTGGAATGGAAATATTTCCTAGATGGGAAAAGAAGGAGGCTGCCAGAAAAGACTGGAGAACAGTCTCAGCAAGTTTGAATTACAAGGCTCTAAGCCCCCAGACAGGAAGCTCTATCACATTGATCTGGTTTGTGTCACAACAAATACACTCTGACTAGGCATTGAATTGACAGCTGCCAAAGAATGCCATCTCCTGGCAGACCAAGGAAGTGCACATAAGAAGATTAAAAATAAATAGGAGAGGTTTTTCCTGGCCTCTATAGCCTCCCTGCCCAAGGCCCTAGGAAGCAACTCTACAACCAATTACTGGGTCCAGTGCCCAGTTTTGAGCAACCAGCAGGACAATCCTAACAATCCAGGTTGGGCCAAAAATCAAAGAGCTGTGGTAACTCACAGCCTCCTGCCCCTAAATCCCTTTAAAAGAGAAAGAGATTGAGCATCTGAGTAAACCACATCCTAACCAGATGCCTAAACACCAGCAAAAAATTATATGCCATACTAAGAAAATAGAAGACATGGATCAAGAAAAAGAATACATCAAAGTCCCAGAAGAGATGCAGAATTTGAGAGAACTAATCAGAGAGATGAACACAAATTTCCAAAATCAAATTAATGAGATGAAAGACAATATAGTTAAAGAGATAAATGACATCAAGAAGACATTGAGCAAACGCAAAGAAGAATTTGAAATCCTGAACAGAAAAGTTACAGAGTTCATGGGAATGAAAGACACAATAGGTGAAGTCAAAAACACATTTGAGGCATACAACTGCATACTCAAAATGATAGAAGAAGGATTAAGTGATACCAAAGATAAAGCAGCTAAAATGGAAGAGAGAAAAGAACAGAGAGAGAAAAGAATGGAAAAAAATTGAGCAGGGGCTCAGAGAGTTGGATGACAATGCAAAATGCAACAACATACATGTCATGGGAGATCCAGAAGTGGAAGAGAAGGGAAAAGGGGCAGAAAGAGTATTTGAAGAAATAGTAGCTGAAAATTTCCCAACTCTCACAAAAGAAATGAACTTACATGTCCAAGAAGCACACTGTACCCCAGTCAGAATAAATCCAAATAGACCTACGCCAAGACATGTACTACTCAGAATGTCAAATGTCAAAGATAAAGAGAAAATTCTCAGAGCAGCAAGAGAGAAGCAAACGATCATGTACAGAGGACGTCCAGTAAGACTTAGTGGAGATTTCTCCTCAGAAACCTTGGAGGAGAAAAGACAGTGGTATGATACAATTAGGAAACTGAAAGAGAAAAACAGCCAGCTGAGAATTCTTTATCCAGCAAAACTGCCCTTCAAATATGAAGGTGAGTATAAAGTATTCACAAACAAACAGAAACTAAGAGAGTTTGCAAAAACGAATCCACCTTTGCAGGAAATATGAAAAGAAGCCTTAGAACCTGAAAGAAAAAGACAGGAGAGAGAGGTTTGGAGGAGAGTATAGAAGAAAGAATAGCAGAACAGATAACCAAAAGAGTAAAAAGAGAGACAAAAACAAGAGGACATGTGAAAACCAAAGAATAAAATGGAGGAAATAG
The DNA here is from genome assembly GCA_026826555.1 of Tolypeutes matacus. NCBI lineage: Eukaryota > Metazoa > Chordata > Mammalia > Cingulata > Chlamyphoridae > Tolypeutes > Tolypeutes matacus. Next base: position 1,341,880 of record JAKSZT010054486.1, on the reverse strand, counting down.
TGAATTTACAGTAATATCATTGAATGTGGATGGATTAAACTCCCCAATCAAAAGATACAGGCTGATAGAGTGGATTAAAAAAACATGAGCCATCCATATGTTACTTACAAGAAATTCACCTTAGACACAGAGATACAAACCAGCTGAATGTGAAAGGTTGGAAAAAGATACTCCACACAAATAGTAACCAGAAAAGAGCAGGGGTAGCTATACTAATATCAGACAAAACAGATTTTAAATGCAAAAATGTTATAAAAGATACAGAAGGCCATTATATATTAATAAAAGGGCCGATCCACCAGAAAGATATAATAGTCATAAATATCTATGCACCTAACCAGGGTGCCCCAAAATATATGAGACAAACTCTGGCAAAACTGAAGGGAGAAATAGACATTTCTACAATAATCATTGGAGACTTCAACACCCCACTCACATCATTAGATAGAAAAACTAGACAGAAGATCAACAAGGAAACAGAGAATTTGAACAATATGATAAACGAGTTAGACCTAACAGACATATACAGAACACGGCATCCAAACTCAGTGGGTTATACATTCTTCTTAAGTGCCCATGGATCTTTCTGCAGGATAGACCACGTGTTGGGTCACAATGAAGTTCTCAATAAATATAAAAAGATTGAAATTATACAAAGCACCTTCTCTGATCATAATGGAATGAAAATAGAAATCAATAATAGACAGGAAAAAAGTAAATTTGCAAATGTGTGGAGACTGAACAACACACTCCTAAATAATTGGTGGGACAAAGAAAAAATTGCAAGTGAAATCAAGGAATATATTGAGACAAATGAAAATGATAACACAACATATCAAAACTTATGGGATACAGCACAGGCAGTCTTGAGAGGGAAATTTATAGCCTTAAATGCCTATATTAAAAAACAAGAAAGAGCTAAACTAAAAGATTTAAATGAACATCTAGAGAAACTAGAAAAAGAACAGCAAACCAATCATGAAGCAAGCAGAAGGAAAGAAATAATAAAGATTAGAGCAGAAATAAATGAAAATGAGAACAGAAAAACAATAGAGAAAATCAACAAAACCAAAAGCTGCTTCTTTGAAAAGATGAATAAAACTGACAAACACTTGCTAGATTAACAAAGAAAAAAAGAGAGAAGATGCAAATAAATACAATCAGAAATGAAAGGGGGACAGTTACAAATGACCTCACAGAAATAAAAAGAATAATAAGAGGATATTATGAGAAACTATATGCCAACAAACTGGGCAACCTAGATGAAATGGACAAATTTCTAGAAATGCACAACCAAACTACACTGATGCTACAAGAAATACAAGAACTTAACAAACCAATCACAATTAAGGAGATTGAATCCATCATCAAAAATCTCTCAGCAAAGAAAAGTCCAGGACCAGATGGCTTCACAGGTGAATTACCAAGCATTTCAAAAAGAATTAACACCAGTCCTGTTTAAACTCTTCCAAAAAGTTGAAGAGGATGGAAAATTACCCAACACATTTTATGAAGCCAACATCACCCTAATACCAAAGCCAGATAAAGATTCTACAAGAAAAGAAAATTACAGACCAATCTCTCTAATGAACATAGATGCAAAAATTCTCAACAAAATACTTGCAATCAAATCCAACATCATATCAAAAGACTTATATGTCACAACCAAGTGCAATATATTCCTGGTATGCAAGGCTGGTTCAACATAAAAAAATCAATCAATGTAATACACCACATTAACAAATTGAAGGAAAAGAAATACATGATCATCTCATTAGATGCAGAAAAGGCATTCAACAAAATCCAGCATCCTTTTTTGATAAAAAACATTTCAAAAGATAAGAATAAAAGGAAAATTCCTCAATATGGTAAAAGGCATATATGAAAAACCGACAGCCAACATCATACTCAATGGGGAAAGGTTGAAAGATTTCCCTCTAAGATCAGGAATAAGACAAGGATGCCCACTGTCACCATTGTTAATCAATATTGTACTAGAAGTTCTAGCTAGGGCAATTAGACAAGACAAAAAAATTAAAGGCTTCCAAATAGGAAAAGAGGAAGTAAAACTCTCACTGTTTTTGCAGATGACATGATCCTGTACTTAGAAAATTCTGAAGTATCCACAACAAAGCTACTTGAACTAATAAATGAGTTCAGCAAAATGGCAGTATACAAGATCAACATGCAAAAATCAATAATGTTTTTGTACACTAGTGCTGAACAACCTGAGGAGGAAATCAGGGGGAAAATTCCTTTTTCAATAGCAACAAAAAGACTCAAATGACTAGGAGTTAATTTAACCAAAGAAGTACAGGACCTATATGCAGAAAACTACAAAACAATGCTAAAAGAAAATAAAAAAGACCTGAAAAAATGGAAAGACATTCCATGTTCATGGATTGGAACAATAAATATTGTGAAGATGTCAATCGTGCCCAAACTGATTTATAGATTCAATGCAATACCAATCAAAGTCCCAACAGCTTACTATACAGAATTAGAGAAGGCAATTACCAAACTCATCTAGAAGGTAAGTGCACTCGAATAGCCAAAAGCATTCTAAAAAAGAAGAGCGATGTGGGAGGAATTTCACTGGCTGACTTTGAATCATATTACAAAGCTACAGTGGTCAAAACAGCATGGTACTGGCATAAAGATAGACACATTGATAAGTGGAATAGAACTGAGAACCCAGAAATATACCCTCACCATACAGTCAACTGTTTTTTGACAAACATAGCAAGCCCACATTAATAGGAAAAAACAGTCTCCAACAAATGATGTTGGCAAAACTGGATATCTATAACCAAAAGAATGAAAGAGGAACCCTATCTCACCCCTTATGCAATAATCAACTCAAAATGGATCAAAGATCTAAAAATAAAAGCCAGGACCATAAAACTACTAGAGGAAAATGTAGGGAAACATCTTTAGGACCTTGTAGTAGGTGGTGGTTTCTTGGACCTTACACCTAAAACACATGCAACAAAAGAGAAAATAGATAAATGGGACCTCTTCAAAATTAAACACTTTTGCTCCTCACAGGACTTTGTCAGAAGGGTGAAAAGGCAGCCAACTCAATGGGAAAAAATATTTGGAAAGCACATATCTCATAAGGTTTAATATACAGGATATATAAAGAGATGTTACAACTCAACAATAAAAAGACAAACAACCCAATTAAAAAATGGGTGAAAGACTTGAATAGACATTTCTCCAAAGAAGAAACATAAATGGCAAAAAAACACAGGAATAAATGCTCAACATCACTTATGATTAGGGAAATGCAAATCAAAACTAAAATGCGATATCATTTCACACCTATCAGAATGGCCATTATTAAAAAGACAGAGAACTACAAGTGTTAGAGAGGATGTGGAGAGATAGGAACACTTCTTCCCTGTTGGTGGGAATGCAGAATGGTACAATCACTGAGGACTGTTTGGCAGTTCCTAAAGCAGTTGAATATAGACTTGCCATGTGACCCTGCAATATCACTACTGGATATATACCCAGAAGAACTGAGAGCAGTGACACAAACAGACATCTGCACCCTGATGTTCATAGCAACATTATTCACCAATGCCAAAAGTTGGAAACAACCCAGGTGTCCATCAACAGACGAATGGATAGACAAACTGAGGTCTATTCACACAATGGAATATTATGCAGCTGTAAGAAGAAATGAAGTTGTAAAGCATATGACAACATGGATCAACCTGGAAGACATTATGTTGAGTGAAGCAAGCCAGACACAAAAGGTCAAATAATGTATGAATGCGTTACTATGAACCAAATATATTGTGTAACATATTGTTTGACTCAAAAAAATTTTTTTATATGTATCCATTAGGAAAAAAAAAGACTCATTAAGAGGAATAAGACTGTGATGCTGCAGTTTCTTAGGTATACTTCCAGAGACTGGAGCCTCCCGCCTACCTATGTGCCAGGTGTGCATGAAATCTAGGTGGAGCTGCAACTCCTACCCTACAGCTCAATGGACTCATCCAAGTCACCTGGTGAGGAGACAACGATGGGAAATGGCCATCCCAGGGAATGGAGAGGGCCTGCATCTGCAGGCGGGATCATCCCATCCACCATATCCATGGGATATAAGCCCTCTCTCACTTGGAGTTGGAGTGGACATCACCATCCCAGTCACCTCTGGATTGGGGGAAGAACTATGGACTAGAGTGGACTTGATGGTATTCTCTTGTTCACATATGGTGATTCTTGCAATGCAAGAAATTATAACAATGAGGTGGAGCCAGTGGCCACTTGACAGTTTTTGGGTAGGGAGGGGATGAGCAGTTGAAATACAGGGGCTTCTTTGGGAGTTGGAGGTTGTCCTGAGTACTGTTGTGTCAATGGATGTAGGCCATTTTAAATCAGCACACACCACTCAGAACTGAGTGGGAGAGAGTGTGGTTTACAGTGTGAACCGTGGTCTATGGTTGGTGGCAAGGCTCCAGGATGTGTAAGTTCATTGAGGTTGGTGGGCCACACTGTGGGAGATGTTTGTGTGGGATGTGGTGGGAGGTGTGGGAGGTGGGCAACATGGGAATCCCAGTGGGTTCCGTGTAATATTTTAGGTAATCTAAGCACCTCTTAAAATATATGTATATATATATATATATATATATAACATTTTTGTAAGCAAATACACATATATGCATATATATTTGTATATCATTTTGCAAATGTTTGTATGTATTGTGAGAATTTTGATTTTTACCCATAATAAAAAAAAAAAAAAAGAGGAATAAGACTGTTGCTTGGCCATGTTTTAAGAAGGAACCTAATCATAGGGCCCTAATTACAATAGGTGTACATGCAGGATGATGGAGTTCAATTAAAGGCCATGACAACTGACAGAAAGCAGGCCACCTTGGTATGTAGGAGACAGGCATCACTAGTCTCAAGACACTGAGATAAGATCTGGTAGGAACCTGGTGGAGAAACATTCTGTGCTTCAAAGAGTGTCTGGTATATGCCAGACAATGTTTAAGAAGGTCTGCTATATGCAGGAACATAAAGAGAACTGAACCATTAACCCTAAAAACTTGCTGACTTTAGTAAAGTGTAAACGTCATATATCTATTACCCTTGCACATGAGCACACGTATTTTCTTTGTTCTAAAGCTAAATAAAAGTCATGAGGTTTTATGCAGTAGCACTCTCCTCCTTTTGGTTGGAGGGTCCCCTGACCCTGGCTATCTCTTGTCTCTGTCTCATCTTTTCTCATCTGCAGCACCATTTTCATGGACCCAGTTCCTGAACATCAACATTTGGCACCTGAACAGGGACCTGAAAAAGCAATTTTTCTGTCAGTCAGTGTGCAGCGGAACAAGGAGTTCCTGATGAGCAATTTTAAAGAAAAAGAAAAAAGGTAAGTTACATCCTTGGGATCATCAGGGAAATGGGGAATCAGCAGTCGAACTTTGAAAAGTACTCTAGAGTGTTAAAAACTTTATTAAAAAGCACCAGTGTAACTATTAAATCCTCAGCTTTTGAGGAACTTTTTTCTCTTGTACAGAATCATTGCTATTGGCTTCAGCAGCAAGGGCAGGATATTTTAAATCTGAAACAATGGAAGTTAGTAATGAAAGCTTTAAAAAGGGCTTATCAAAAGGGAGAGATAATTCCCATACATGTATTGTCTTTGTGTAGTCTTATTTTTCTTGCTCTTGAACCACTACAATCAGATGAAATTGAAGATAATAAACAGGATACTGCTATCACTAGACTGATAGCAGAACAAGCTGATGTTGATTTTAATGAAAACATACCTGAAAAAATAAATGAACAGTCAAAAACAGATAACTCATGTCTAATAAAAGGGAAGAAATGAAAAAGGGAGTTTATGAAACTTTTCCAGTGGTCGTTATGTTGTCTGCTCCAAAAGATGATTTATTGTCTTTTGAACTTATGTCTGAACCTCCCAAGCTATCTATTGATCCATTTTTTACAACATTTGATGACCCTCCAAAAGTTTCTGTTTTTGTGCTGGCACCATCCTCTTCAATTATGAAAAGCATAGCACAGGGAAGCAGAGAAGGAGATTCAGAGGCTATGCAACTTTTTTCTGCTTTTCAAGTAAGTTACTCAAATTCAAAATCCCCAAGGAGGTGTACAATTTGAGCATGCTCCTATTCCTTTTAAAACTATCAAAGAATTAAAACAAGCATCCCACACAAACATCTCCCACAAGTGTGGCCCACCACCCTCAATGAACTTACACATCCTGGAGCCTTGCCACCAACCATAGACCACAGTTCACACTGTAGACCACACTCTCTCCCACTCAGTTCTGAGTGGTGTGTGCTGATTTAAAATGGCCTACATCCGTTGCCACAACAGTACTCAGGACAACCTCCAACTCCCAAAGAAGCCCCTGTATTTCAACTGCTCATCCCCTCCCTACCCCAAAAGTGTCAAGTGGCCACTGGCTCCACCTCATTGTTATAATTTCTTGCATTGCTAGAATCACCATATGTGAACAAGAGAATACCATCAAGTCCACTCTAGTCCATAGTTCTTCCCCCAATCCTGAGTGGACTGGGATGGTGATGTCCACTCCACCTCCAAGTGAGAGAGGGCTTATATCCCATGGATATGGTGGGTGGGATGATCCTGCCTGCAGATGCAGGCCCTCTCCATTCCCTGGGAGGTGTGGGAGGTGGGCAACATGGGAATCCCAGTGGGTTCCGTGTAATATTTTGGGTAATCTAAGCACCTCTTAAAATATATGTATATATATATATAACATTTTTGTAAGCAAATACACATATATGCATTTATATTTATATATCATTTTGCAAATGTTTGTATGTGTTGTGAGAATTTTGATTTTTACCCACAATAAAAATAAATTAAAAAAAAAAAAAAACAAGCATGCACTCAATATGGTATACATTCTCCTTATACTCAAGGATTGGTGCAAGGAATGGCACAGGCAGACAGATTGATACCATGGGATTGGGATTTGTTAGCTTGAGCTGTTCTTAATTCAGCAGAATTTTTACAATTTAAAACTTGGTGGTCGGATGAAGCTAATATTTTAGCACAACGAAATCAACAGCAAAATCCAGCAGTGCCTATTACCACTGAACAAATATTAGGAATAGGTCATTGGGCTGGGGGTTCCTCACCAAGCTCAGTATGATGATATTGCCATTGTACAAGTTCAATTGTGCTGCCTTGCCAACTGGTGATGAATCTCCACCCCTGGACAGACCGCACAATCATTTTCAAAAGTGATTCAAGGAAATACTGAACCCTATGTTGGATTTGTAGTGAGGCTGGCAGACATAGTCAATAAGACAGTAATTCAATCTGATCTTAGAGAAATGCTTATTCAGATGGTAGCTTTTGGTAACATTAACAGTGAGGGTAAAAAGGCTTCACTTCTGACAAAGGCAAATGGAGGTACTTTACAGCATTATATAAAGGCGTGCCAAGACATTGGGTCTAATACATATAACATGAACCTTCTTGCAGCTGCTATAAAGGGATGTAGTCCTATGGTTAATAATTTAAATTGCTTTATTTTTTTTTTTGCCTTTATATATATATATATATTTATTCTTTTTTTTTCCCTTTCTCTTTTCATTTTTTGCCTTCCTTTTATCACTGTATTATCAGATTTCCAGTGTGCCATGACACCTTCCCCCTCTCAATCCCCATTGTCTCCCAATTTTTCATTTAATTTTCAAAGAAGTTTTAGGTTACAGCAAAGTCACACATGGAGTGCCGGAGACTCCCAGATACCAAACCACACCCCCTTCCCCACCCCATATTACCCCCCCCTTTTTTTTGGTTGTTAGCATTGTTATAACTGTTATACAGAAAGCAAAATATAGCAACTAAACATTGTCTATGATTTACAGTATAGTTTACAATTTAGATGATATTTTAATAATTTTGATGATATTTACCATGTCCTGTGTCCATTACTGTAAGGTAATGAAAAACCTTACCCATGACCACCAAACACCCCACTAGATCTTTTTTTTTTTTTTTTTTTATTATGGGTAAAAATCAAAATTCTCACAATACATACAAACATTTGTAAAATGATATATAAATATATATGCATATATGTGTATTTGCTTACAAAAATGTTATTTATATATATATATATACATATATTTTAAGAGGTGCTTAGATTACCTAAAATATTACACGGAACCCACTGGGATTCCCATGTTGCCCACCTCCCATACCTCCCACCACATCCCACACAAACATCTCCCACAGTGTGGCCCACCAACCTCAATGAACTTACACATCCTGGAGCCTTGCCACCAACCATAGACCACAGTTCACACTGTAGACCACACTCTCTCCCACTCAGTTCTGAGTGGTGTGTGCTGAATGTGGGAAACCAGGTCATGAAAAAAGATTGCCAAGCCAAAACTAGTGTTAGATCGCCATCTAGTGGCAATAATAGATCAATACGAGCTCGGGTGTGTCCGATACGCCAGAAAGGGTTACACTGGGCCAATGAATGCCATTCTAGACCATAGGAATGGCAGTCTCATTAATAAGTCGGGAAACTTCCAAGTGGGCCTCGCTCAAGGCCCTCAGACAAACACTATGAGCACTTTTCCCAGCCTAGCTCAAATCTACCCGGTCAGCAACGGAGCAGCCCACTTCTGGTGTAACAGAGCTAAAAGCAGCTACCAAAGGCAGTGCAGCTGTCGATCTTCCCTCAGCTGAAACTAAGCTTATTATTCCTTCACTGGGTATACAAAAAATAAGGACAGGAATTAAAGGGCCTATCCCAGAAAACAATGTAGGTTTCATTATTGGCCGTAGCAGTCTTAGGACCAAAGATGTTTTAGTGCAAACCGGGATCATTGACTCTGACTTTGATGGAGAAATTTGTTTATTAGTACAAACTTTAGCTCCCTGTCAAATTGAATTGGGAGATCATATAGCTGAACTTCTTTTATTACCATATTGTAAAACTCAATCTTGGCCTATAAAACGTACAGGGCGATTTGGTTCCACTGGGCATAAAGTTTATTGGCAAACAGCAATTGGAGATGAAAGGCCTGAAGTTCCCATAAAAACAAATGGAAAGATATTTTTAGGATTAGTAGATACTAAATGCTAAATGATATTGGTCACAAGCTTGGACTTTACAAAAGGTGCCTACAGTTTTCACTGGCGTTGGCACAATGACAGATGTTTATCAAAGTACTCAGATAGGTCCGGAAGGACAAGAGGCTACTCTGCAACCTTATGTTGCTGATGTAGGACTTAATTTATGGGGAAGAGACTTATTATATCAATGGCGAGCTTATTTAAATATTCCTCATATTTCTGATACAGCTAAACATCTTATTACTCATATTCAATATGCTCCCCCTTCCCAACCTGAGACACAACCTATTGGAGACTACCATGACCTAGGATATTCAAATTCAGAGTAGGAGCTATTGTTGCAAAGGGCTTCACATTACCTTTAAAATGGCTAACAAGCAAACCTATCTGTGTTAAACAGTGGCCTCTTCCAAAAGAAAAAATTAGAAACCCTGAAAAGATTAGTACATGAGCAGTTAATGGCAGGGCATATTGAACCCTCTACTAGTCCATGGAATTCTCCAGTTTTTGTAATTAAAAAGAAATCTGGCAAATGGTGCATGTTGACTGATTTATGTGAAATAAACAAAGGTATTCAACCTGTGGGATCTTTACGACCAAGTTTGCCATCCCAAACTATGATTCCACAAAATTGGCATATTATTATTATTGATCTGAAAGATTGTTTCTTTACTATTCCTGTCAATCCAAATAATAGAGAAAAAATTGCATTTATTATTCCTTCTATTGATCACTCAGCTCCTAGTGAACAATATCATTGGAAAGTTTTACGTCAGGGAATGATGAACAGTCCTACATTATGTCAATCTTTTGTTCACATTCCATTACAAATTTTATGAAAACATTTTCCTAATGCTATGATTTTCATTAGATGGATGATATTATTTTTGCCACCAAGCAAACTTCTGAGCTGAAACAACTATTTCAGCTGGCTAAAGAAATTCTTCTTCAACATGGGTTACAAATAGCAGAAGAAAAAATTCAAAAACAGGCTCCTTTTCAATATTTAGGTCATACTATTAACGGAAATATTATAACTCCACATAAGGTCCAGTTTCGAACTGATCATTTATGTACTTTAAATGATTTTCAAAAATTACTGGGTGATATAAATAGGGTATGGCCTACTTTAGGAATTCTAAATTATGCTTTAACTAAGCCTCGCATTTTGAGCCCAGAAGCAAAAGAGGAGTTAAAATGGCTGGAAAAAAGAGTACAAAATAGCCATCTAACAAGGATAAATATGAATATTCCAATTTTTCTTTTAATATTTCCATCTTGCCATTCCCCTACTGGGATACTTTGGCAAGAGGAGGGCATAATACAATGGATATTCTTACCCAACAAAGATACAAAAAAACTTCATACTCATCCTGAAAAAATTACAGCAATAGTATCAAAAGGCCATATTCGCCTGAGACAGCTTATGGCTAGAGATCCTGATAAAATCATACTGGACCTTACAAAGCAGGAGCTTTTTCAGCTCTGGCAGTTCAGTAACTCTTGGAAAGTGGCCTTAGCAGATTTTATTGGAACAATTGATAATCACTTCCCAAATTCAAAATTTTTAGTTTTTAAAACATACTTCATGGATTCTTCCTAAGATTGTCAAACAACAACCCCTCTCTGCTGCACTTACTTACTACACTGATGGCAGCAGTAATGGAAATGCAGGCTATTTAGGCCCAAATACAAAATCTTGGAGAACACCTTATTCATCTGCCCAAAAGGTGGAACTAATGGCTGTTGTTCAATTGCTAACTGATATTTCTGAGCCTTTAAATATTGTGTCTGATTCTACTTATGTTGTCATGTTGTTTGTCATATAGAAACAGCCCAGATAACTCCAATTTCTGAATCAGAAATTCTTTTCCTACAATTACAAAAAACTCTTCATGAATGATCTAATCTTATTTACATTACTCTTATTTGTTCCCATTCTCAACTTCCCGGCCCTATGGCTTCACAAAATGATTTGGTAGATAAGCTTATTGCTCATACTGCTTATCTACTGCTGCTGATTATCATAAACTTACACATACTAATGCTTCTGGCTTATGTCATAAATATCCCCACTTAACAGTAAAAGAAAGTAATAAGATTGTTAGACAGTGTTCTACTTGTGGGCCAATAAATGCCCCCGTTTTCTCTCCAGGAATAAATCCCCATGGAGAACATCCTAATGAAATTTGGCAAATGGATGTTACACATGTGCCCTCTATTGGCTGCCTTCAATATGTACATGTGACAGTGGACACATTTTCTAATTTATTTGGGCAACTGCTCACACTGGTGTAAAGGCCTCACATGTACGTGCTCACTTATTACATTGTTTTGCTGTAATGGGCCTGCCGGTACAGCTATAAACTGATAATGGGCCTGTCTATCTGAGTCAATCTTTCAAAAAATTTTGCAGTGACTGGATCATTAAACATGTTACAGGAATTCCATATAACCCCCAAGGACAAACAATAGTAGAAATAAGCAATCACCTACTAAAATTAATGTTGCAAAAACAAAAAGGGGAAGATGGAGGAGAATCTGCTAAGGACAAACTATCTAAAGCATTGCTTACCTTAAATTTTTTTAATAGACAACAAATTTCTAATACCACAGCAGCAGAAAGACAATGGGAGGTTAATAAAAATAATGAAAATGAAAAATGTGGACAACCAATATATTGGAAAAATGAAACAACCAATATATAGGAAAAGGGTGAGGTAAAGATTTGGGACCAAGGTTTTGCTCTTATCATTACAGAAACAGGAGAACAGCTGCGGATCCCCTCCAGAAGAATCAAGCCTAGAGTTGAAGACGCTGCCAAAACTTAAACTATGGACATGGTGGTTTCACATTGGATTACTTATAGGTAAAGTATTAGGTCAAGGTAACATACCATATCATAATTACACTTATTGGGCATATATAACCAACCCACCTTTTTTAGAGCTGTTAACCAGGGACAATGAGTCTTACCCAATTTATCTTAATCAATCTCACCATTTTCCAGGACCCATAGACTTATGGCTACCCTTAAAGCCAAAAGAAGAAGGGAAATTTATAGAAAATTTAACTTTACCTTTTATAGACTGCCCTCTTTGTATTGGGTATGGTTCTGCATGCATGCACCCTCAAAATCACAGTGTAGTTTTAACAGAGAAAAATTAAACTTGAATTTATATCCTCATTTTCCCTTCTTTACCACATAAGTCAGAAAATATTGTAAATCTTACATGTCCCTCTCAAAACAGATTACTTAATGACAAATGGCTTATATGTCATGGTTTTACAGAGGTTGTGTTGTTTAATGATTCCTATGGAATTGTAATGGATCGGGCCCTTATAGGAATACTGAAGCCTATTAGAAACACAACTATATCTTGGTTCGTTAACAATTCAAACATAATCACTAATGACAGTAATCCTTATTTCTGGAATTTTGGTAATATGGCATTTACTAACAACTCAATAAATTAGAAAAATCAAGGAAGATATATCCCACAACCATGGGACACTAAACTTAACAAAACTCAAAGTTGTTTGTGGAAATTATATTTGGGAACTGGCCCAATTTTCAAATGGCAAGGCAGTAAATCTAATATTATCAGTTTAAAAAGAAAAGCTACTCAATTTATTACAGTATGTTTACAAGATCCTATAGTTTTTAATCATTGGAAAAGTAACTTTTGGTGAAAGGAACATTAGCTGCTCCAATTTCTCTTTATTTACATGTCTTAAGAATTCATATCCACAGGAAAATCAAACTCTTTTTATAGCAAGAAGAGGAAAAGGACTATGATTACCAGTTCGGATGACCAGACATTGGCAGCAGTCTCCAGAATCTCAGTTGCTGTGGCATTTCCTTGACCATTATTTAAAAAGAACTAAAAGACTGATTGTACTTTTAATAGCAGGAATTTTCAGACTGATTGACATCATAACCGCTGCAGCCATCACTGGTACAGCCCTGCATCAAGTAGTCCAGACTCAACAATATGTTAAGGACTGGCATAAAAATGCAAGTGAGATGTGGCATAGCCAGTCTCACATTGATATGGAACTGAATAATCATATGAATGATCTTGAAACAACTATTATACATTTGGGTAATCAAATCTATAATTTAAACTTGTTAAGAGCTCTTAAATGTGATTGGAATGAAAGTTCCTTTTGTATTACTCCTTTGCCTTATAATAATAGTGAGCATGATTGGGAAGAAGTAAAAAATCATTTGATTGTATATAAGCATAATATTTCTTTAGATATTTTAGAATTGCAAAAGAAAGCATTGAGCATGTCTCAAAATGAATTGAAAGAAACCCCTGGTTCAGAATTTAGGAATGAATTGTCTGAAAATTTAAATACTATCAATCCATTTCTCTGGTGGAAACAAAAAACAGTTCAAATATCATTTTGGATTGGCTTAGGAATTATTGTTATATGCATTTTAATTGTTTGTATTTTCAAGGGTAGAGTAATGACATATATTCATAGGAAAAATGAAAAATTAGATCAGATAAATGCATTTATGTTAAGAAACTTAGGCATGAAAAACTAATTTTACATTATTAGTAGTAGAAAGTAGTATACTAATAACCCCTTGATTTTAATAATAATTATCTGCATAAAAATATACACATAAGGATCCTGAAGAAGTATAAAATATAAATGAAATTGCCTTCCATGTAAGAGCTCAAAAGCTTGACTGGTAGTCAATGACAGGTAAGATTCTCAAAGGAGAATAACCTAAGACAGGCATAGTCACAAGAGCCTATGGAAGAAGACAAGTATGACAGGAGGTCACCTTGTATAATCTTATATAATGGTTCCTATAGTTTTCACTGAAATAATTAATTAATAAAAAGGGGGAAATGATGGAGTTCAATTAAAGGCCATGACAACTGACAGAAAGCAGGCCACCTTGGTATGTAGGAGACATCAGGTCTCTAGTCTCAAGACACTGAGATAAGATCTGGTAGGAGCCTGGTGGAGAAACATTCTGTGCTTCAAAGAGAGTGGCTGGTATATATAAAACAATGATTAACAAGGTCTACTACATGCAGGAATGTAAAGAGAACTGAACCATTAACCCTAAAATCTTGCTGACTTTAGTAAAGTGTAAACATCATGTCTCTATTACTCTTGCACATGAGCACACATATTTTCTTTCTGTGCCCTGACCCTGGCTATCTCTTGTCTCTGTCTCATCTTTTCTCATCTGCAGCACCATTTTCATGGACCCAGTTCCCGAACATCAACAGCAGGAATGGATTCTCTTTAAGAATATCCATATCTAGGTCCATATACCTTCAAAACATGAGAGTAAGAATACAATTAATCAAGGCAAAGAATTCCCAAACTTTCAAACCAAAAGAGATGCAAAAAATATGTTAATTAACAGAAGACAAATATAGACATAAACTGTTTGAAATAACTTCCATTTTTTTCAATCTTCTCCCAGTTTATAGTCCAATATGACTCCTGCTTTACTCACTGCACAACATATTTCTCTATCCCACCTCATGTTTGTTTTACTTCTTACAAATAAAATTGTTCATTTTCCAATGTAGTAAACATTCTGGAAACTTTCTGTTCTAAATTATGTAAAAAATGATGAAGATTTACCACGGATGTTGGTCAGAAAATTTGGATCTAAATGAAGTAATTGTATTCACCAAAAAATGAGAAAATGATGTGAACTTACTTAAATTAAAATTTGATACAATGAGTTCAATCACATTTCATAATTTCTAGTTAAAATACAGAAAAAAAACCCAGGATAATTAGTGAACATACATATTTTAAAAAATGTTTAACAAATAAGAATAATCAACCCAATTCATTATGAAATTAATCATATGACTTCAAGTACAAAAATAAAATTACTTTTGATGGAATATTAAAAAATTTTATTAGGTGTTATTGTTTTGTTCAAGTGCTATTATTGCTGGATTTAATGACAACAGAAGGAGATATTGTAACATTTTGTCTTTTTCTGTGTACAATTTCTTTACATCATTAGTTAAATTTATTCTTAAATATTTGAATCTTTTAGTCATTTTTAAAAATGAATTTGGGGGTGGCAATATGGCATTGGTTTAGGTGGGCAATCACCATCATTCTCTCAGGGGATGGATGATTGGGGACAGGATCCAGCCTGAGTGAGCTGTTCTGGGAGCCATAAGAGAAGGAGAATTTGGGGCATCGATCTGGAGGGAGCTGGACAGGGAGAAAGATTGCTCAATATAAAACTATGAGTTTTAGCCCTATGGAGATCACAGACAGCTAAGCCCCACCCTCAGGACAAAGAGGCAGGGTAAGCCTCAACCCCCACTGTTCACACAGGGAAAGGGAGCAATCTCCAAGAGTGGGAGGGTTCTGGAAAGGGGCAGAGAGGGGTTTCCTTTCTGTGGGTTTGGTTGCCTGGACCCCCATGGAGATTTGGGGAGCACACTGGCTGGCTCGAAGTGGAACCAGGCTGAGGGGAGAGGCAAATCTTCTGAGGAAGCCTGATTTACTTAACTGCCCTGGGATGCAGAGATTTGGCTTGAGAGAAGGTGGAGCCAGCCAACTTAATAGTTCTGCACTGAGGACTATCAGAATTTCAACTCCTTCAAGGGCATCAGGCAGGGAGAAGTGCTTAATAAGTTTTCAAGAGCCTATTTACAGACCCCTGGGAGAGGGGGTTGTCTAGTAGAGGCACCAGGCAGAGGGGTGAGGTGAATCTGCTGAGGCAGCCTGATTTACCTAACTGCACTGGGATACAGAGGCTTGGCTTGAGAGAGGGCAGAGTCCACCAATTTAATAGTTCTGCACTGAGGACTATCAGAATTTCAACTTCCCTAAGGCAGCCAGAGGGAGGGAAGAACTTAATAAGTTTTCTAGATGTAATTAGTGTCCCCTGGGAAGAGGGGGTGGTATAGAAGGGGCTTGATAATCACTTCTGTGTGGTGTACTCAATCATCAGGGTCCCATTTGAATTTCAAAAGGGAACTCAACCTGACCAGGAGAGGGAGGGGGCATCTACTCATACAGCCTGCTGAATCCAGCTGCCCAGGAGAATAATATCTGCCCTGGGAAAGTGACTGAATAGCTTTCTGAAGAGCTACCTGACCTAATTGGAGGGTAGCTCAGTGGAGGAATCTCCCTTGAATTAATGAGGTTTCTGGTTTCATTCCCGACTCCTCTAAGAGTGGTGATACACAGGGATATCTAACATCCAGCTGATACCATAAGGACAGGAAAAACATAGACTTTATTTTTGTACTAGTTTCTTTTGGGTCCCTTATTTTTCCAAAAAGAAAAAAAAAGAAAGGTTACTTAAAAAAAAAAATTTGTACTTTAGTTATTCACTAAAACCTGCCTCAAAACCTGCAGAGAGAAGCATGCAGGGTAATTAATTGATGAACACAGGCAGCCTGAGAGGTTCCAGAAGGGGCCAAGAAGGAATGCTGTTCTTCCTTAGTTTGTTTGACTGCTTGATTGTGTGTTTGTTTGTTTTTGTTGTTGTTGTTTTGTTTCTTGTTTTTCTTTCTTCTTTCCTGTCCCTCCCCCTTTAAAAAAAAAATTAGGTGCTGCTAAATTATTTCTTCCTTGCTGTGCTTCTCCTTCCTTGATTTCCCATTTTCTGTGTATACTGATTTTGTCTCCTAACGCTATCCCTTTTCCTTCCTTCATCTTTCTATCTTCTACTTTCTGTTGTTGTTCCTACATTCAACCTTTTTTTTTAATCAGTCCTCAGCTTCACTGGTTTTGATTTCTATCTTGTCTATTCTCTTTCCTTTTTATTAAATTTTTTCTTTCTATCCTTTCTTTTCTTTCTCTCTTTCCTCATCATTCTGTCCTTTTAAATCATTCTACATGTTTTTCTCTATTTGGGTTTCCCATTTAATTGTAGGTCCTCCACTTTTTTATTCCAATTATTCTACACTGTTTATGTGAGCTAAATATTCATTTAACTAAGTCTTATATGACCCCTCTTCTAACTTTTATTGTTATTTCTATTATCCCTTTTCTTTTCTGAACTCCTTTGATTTCTCTGGCCCTAATCATTTTCCTTCAAGGTACCATAGAAAACAGCAAGGAAATAGAACAAGAAGAACAAAGAGTCAAATCAAAAACTAAAAACAAACACAAAAGCAGCAGGTAAACAAAATTCTAGAGCAGAAAGAGAAGTTAATCAGTGGAATAAGACCATCAAGATAAATGATAATCAGAGGCCAACAAAAAATTACAAGCAATAATAAGAAACAGGAAGACATGGACCACTCCAATGAACAGACTAAAAACTAGGAAGAGATGCAGAACATAGAAAAACTAATCAAAACTGTCCAAAAAAAAATCATGGACCAACTTAATGAAGTGAAGCAAGAGATTAAGGATATTAAGAAGACACTGGGAGAAAATACTGAAGAAATTGTAAACATACATAAAAAGATAATGGATAAGATGGTGATGAATTGCAAAATCCAAGGAATAAAAAAACAACAACACTGAAATCACATAACAGCAGATTTGTACAGGTGGAAGAAAGAATTATTGATGTGGAAGACAGTATATCTGAAATCAAACAGATAGGAAAACAGATAGTTAAAAAGATAGAAAAAGTCGGGCAAGGACTTAGGAATTTAAACGACAACACATAACTCACAAACATACGGATTATAGGCATCCCAGAGGGAGAATAGAAGGGACAGGGAACAGAAGGAGTGTTGAAGGAAATAATGGCTGAAAACTTCCCAACCTTATTGAGGGAGATGGATGTCCATGTACAGAAAGCACAGCACACCTCAAACAGTATAAATCCTAACAGGCCTATTCCAAGACATATACTTGTCAAAATGTACAATGTTCAAGACAAAGAAAAAATACTCAAGGGAGCAAGAGAAAAGAGGAGGACCATCACATACATGGAAGCTCAGTAAGATTAAGTGTTGATTTCTCATTTGAAACCATGGAGGCAAGAAGACAGGTGTATGACATAGTTAAGGTACTCAAAGAAAAAAACTTTCAGTCAAGTGTTCTCTATCTAACAAAGCTGGCATTCAAAAATGATGGAGAGTTCAAAATATTCACAGATAAATATAAATTAAGAGAATATGCCAGTAAGAAACCCGACCTTTGAGAAATACTAAAGGAAGTTCTACAGGTTGAAAGGGAAAAAAAAGGAGATAAAGAGGTGGAGGACAGTATAAGAACAACTAAAAAGACAAAAAGAGAAATAAAAACAGCATATGACATACATAAACACAAAGAAAATATGGCTGATGTAAGAAATTCATTGAGAGTAATAGTATTGAATGTTAATGGATTACAATCACCAGTCAAGAGACACAGATTGGCAGAATGGATAAGGAATTATTACCCATCTATATATTGTCTACAAGAAACACACCTTAGACCCAGGGATACAAAGAGGCTTAAAGTCAATGGCTGGAAAACAATTTCACAATCAACAACTAAGAAAGGTGAGAGTATCTATTCTAATATCAGACAAAACAGACCTGAAAGGCAAAACTATTCTAAGAGACAAAGATGGACACTATATATTAGTAAAATGGGTGATCTCTCAAGAAGAAAGAACAATCATAAACCTTTATGCACCTAATCAGGGTGCTTCAAAATACATTAAGCCAACACTGGAAAGAATAAGCGGAGACATAAAAGCCTCTACAATCGTAGTGGGGGACTTTAATACACCATTATCACCATTAGACAGAACACCTCAACAGAGAATCAGTAAAGAAACAAAGACTCTGAATATTACATTAGAGGATCAGGACCTAGTAAATATAGACAGAATGCTACACCCAAATAGAGTGGGATATACATTCTTCTCAAGTGCACATGGATAATGCTCCAAGATAGACCACATGCTAGACCATAGAACAAATCTCAATGAATTCAAAAAGTTGGACATTATACAAAGGAATTTCTCTGACCACTGTGGAATGAAATTGGAAATCACTAAGGGCCAGAGAACCAGATTAGGCACAAAGATATGGAAGTTAAACAACACACGCTAGAACAAACAGTGGGTCAAGGATGAAATCTAAAAAGAAATCAGTAACTATCTTGAAATGAATGAAAATGACAACACAACATATCAAAATATATGGGATGCAGCTGAGGTTGTACTGAGAAGGAAATTCATAGCTATAACTGCATGTATTAAAAAAGAAAGAACTAAAATTGAAGACCTAACTGCACACCTGAAGGAACTGGAAAAACAACAACAAACTAACCTCAAAGGAAGTAAAAGAAGGAAATTACAAATATTAAAGCAGAAGAAAATGAAATAGAAAATTGGAAAACACTAGAAAAAATAAACAAAACCAAAAGCTGGTTCTTTGAGAAGATAAATAAAATTGAGAAACCCTTAGCCAGACTAACAAAGAAAAAGTGAGAGCAGATGCAATTACACAAAATAAGAAATGAGGAAGGGGATAGCTCCACTGACCCCACAGAAATAAAGCATCTCTTAACAAGATACTTTGACAAATTATATGCTAACAAGAATGATAATTTAGAGGAAATGGATCCTTTCCTAGACACACAAAGCAACCTACATTGACTAAAGAAGAAATTGATGAAGTCAACAGTCCAATTACAAATAAAGAGATAGACTTAGACATCAAAAAACTCCCAAGAAGAGCCCAGGACCAGATGGCTTCACAAGTGAATTCTATCAAACATTATGGAAAGAGATAACACCAACTATGCTTAAGCTCTTCCAAAAAATAGAAGTAGAAAGAACATTGCCTAACTCATTCTATGATGCCAACATTACCCTAATACCAAAGCCAAACAAAGATGCCACAAGAAAGGAAAACTACAGACCAATCACTCTAATGAACCTATATGATAAAATAATCAACAAAATACTTGCTAATAGCATTCAACAACATATCAAAATAATTATACACCATGACCTATTGGGTTTCATCCAGGGTATGCAAGAATGGTTCAACATAGGAAAAACAATCAATGTATTAAACCACATAAACAGATTGAAATAAATAAATCACACAGTCATCTCTATAGATGCAGAAAAAGCATTCTACAAAATACAGCACTCTTTCCTGATAAAAACACTACAAAAGATAGGAATAGAAGGCAACTTTCTGAACATGATAAAGGCTATATATGAAAAACCCAGAGCCAACATCATCTTCAATGGTGAAATCCTAAAAGCTTTCCCTCTAAGGTCGGGAACAAGACAAGGATGCCCACTATCACTGTTCCTATTTAACATTGTCTTTGAAGTACTTGCTTGAGCACTGTGGCAATAAAAAGATATTAAAGGTACCCAAATTGGAAAGGAAGAAGTAAAAATTCACTATTTGCACACGACATGATCCTATACATAGAAAACCCTGAGAAATCTATAAAAATACTTCTAGAACTTATCAAGGGGTTCAGTAAAGTTGCAGGCTATAAGATCAGTGCTCAAAAATTAGTAGCATTTCTGTACACCAATAACGAACAATCTGAGTAGGAAATCAAGAAAAAAATACCACTTACAATATTAACTAAAATTATCAAATACCTAAGAGTAAATTTAACTAAAGATGTAAAGGACTTTTGTACAGAAAACTATATAATACTGTTAATGGAAATCAAGGAAGAGTTAAATAAATGGAAGAATATTCCCTATTCAAGGATAGGAAGACTAAACTTCATCAAGATGTCTATTCTACCCAATCTATAGATTTAATGTAATCCCAATAAAAATCAACACTTTATTTTTTCGAGAATTTGAAAAACTAATTATAAAATTTATTTGGAAGGGTAAGAGGCCCTGAATCTCCAAAGCCATATTGAAAAAGAAAAATGAATTTGGAGGTATCACTCTACCTGTCTTTAAAACATACTACAAAGCTAGAGTGGTCAAAACTGCATGGTATTGGCACAAGGATAAACATACTGACCAATGGAACTGAATTGAGAGCTGCGATATAGGTTCTGGCATATACAGTCATCTGATATTTGACAAGGCCACCAAACTCACTCAGTTGGGAGAGAATGGCCTCATCAACAAATGGTGCTTCTTGAACTGGATATCCATATCCAAAAGAATGAGAGAGGAGCACCATCTCACACCCTATACAAAAATCAACTCAAGATCGATCAAAGACCTAAATATAAGAGCCAAGACAATAAAGACCTTGGAAGATAATATAGGGAAGCATCTACAGGACCTTGTAGTAGGAAATGGTTTCATGAAATTCACACCCAAATCACGAGCAGCAAAAGAAAAAGATAATTGGGATCTCCTCAAAATTAAAAACTTCTGCACCTCAAAGGATGTTATCAAGAATGTAAAAAGGCAGCCTGCCCAATGGGAGAAAATATTTGGCAACCATGTATCTGATAGGAGCCTAATATCCTGCATATATAAAGAAATCCTACACCTCGAAAATATAAAAAGAAACAAAGCATTTAAAAAATGGACAAGCAACCTGAAAAGACATGTCTCTGAGGAAGAAATACAAATGGCTAAAAAGCACATGAAATGATGCTCGACATTGCTAGCTATTAGGGAAATGCAAATCAAAACTACAATGAGATACCATCTTACTCGCATTAGAATGGTGGCTAATAAAAAAACAGCAGAGTTTAAGTGTTGGAGAGGATGTGGTGGACTGTAGCATGGTTCAGCCACTATGGAGGACAGTTTGGCAGTTCCTCAAAAAACTAATTATAGAACTGTCATATGATCCAGAGATTCTACTGCTGGGTATATACCCTGAAGAATTGAAAGCAGACACAAACAGATATATGCACCCCAATGTTCATAGTGGCATTGTTCACTATTGGCAAAAGTTGGAATCAACCCCAGTGCCCATCAACAGATGAATGGATAAACAAAATGTGGAACATACATTTAATGGAATATTACTCAGATTTAAGAAGGAATAATTTGCTAACCCATGGGATAACATGGATGAATCTTGAAGACCTTATGTTGAGTGAAGTAAGCCAGGCATTGAAGGATGAGCAGTACATGACCTCACTGATAAAAATTAAGGAAATTGAGCAGTCTCAGAGAGCTATTGTCTGTAAGATAGGTTTACAAGAAATAGAAATAGAAGAGAAGGTTGTGAGCCATCATGCATACGGATGTATTCTATGGTAAAGTAGTAGAGTGTAGTTGTGTATTGAAGGGATAGGGCAAGAGGGTAGTGATATGATTAGGTTGGGTGGTGCAGGGTTGACAGGTGGGTAGATTGGGATTGGTGTCAGAAAGTCCTGGACACTGGCGGGAGGGTTGGGAGAGGGACCGGGTGAACACTGGAGATTTGTGGGTTAGAGGTTGAAATTACATATGTGGAAATGCACTTATGGAAAAATGATAAGGAAGCATCACCTGTTTATGGTGTTGGTTGGGGGGACATTTGGGACAGGACACACAGAGCAAGCTTCTAGGAAGTGTGTGAGTATTCATTCTTTCATAATGTGTTGTATCAGTGGGAGGAGATCCACAAAATGAGTGGGAAGGAGTTGGACTCCCATCTTTGGGAGGACTGATTTGTTCAGAAATAGATAGGCAGGAGTCTTTCAAGAACAAGGGCGGTTCCTAATAGGGGAGGACAAACCAGCGTGTCAAGACCACTTGTTGCATCTAACTATGAATCTTGCCATCCAATGAGTCAAGCCAGGGGGTCTTTGTGGGCCCTGGGGGGATGGGGTGGGAGTAATAGATATTAGCAACCAGATATTGCAGTAATGAAAGGCAAAAGGCCAAAATAATTTTTTAAATATTTTTAATTTTTCAATATCCCAATCTTTTCATTTTATTTTATTTCTAGTGTTTTTTTTAATTTTAAGTATTTTATCTCTTATATTTAAACTTGTCATTATTATTTCATTTTCCTATTAATTGTATTCAGCTACTTTAATGGCTTCATCTTTGAAGAAGCTTGGATCACAGAAGGGTTACAACTGGGGCAGAGGAAGATCATTAGTGTGGGGTGTCAAGGATGGGGCATGGGTGGGAGGAAGTTCACCTGAGCATAATTATAAGGTATATAAAAATTTTCAAATGTTCATGGGGCATTGTCACAGTGGGTGGAGAATTACTCAATAAATGAGAGAACACTGAATTCCCTTCCAGGAGAGCTCTGCCACATTCTCTAAGGGAGCAACAACAGTCTCCCAAGTGCAGGAGCAGTGACTGGCGATTAAGGATGAGCCACTGATAGGCCCTTGATACTGACTAGCCTTATGATTCTTTTCTCTTGAAATTGAAACTTAGCCTATTGTTATGGGGTGCCTTAGCATTGCCTCCTGAGATCCTCCATGTTGCTCAAATGTGGCCTTTCTCTTTGCCAAACTCAGCATATGAATGCATTACCTTCCTCCTGGCGTGTGACGTCTCCCAGGTTTGAGCCTCCCTGGCACTGAGGGATTGCTATCAAGTGCCAACTGGCAATACAACTGGAAAAAGGACTTGAATAAAATGGGGGAAAGGTAAAGATAAATGAGTTTATATGGCTAAGAGACTTCAAAATGAGTCAGGAGGTCATCCCAGAGGTGATGTTATGCACAACTCAGTAGGATCTCATAGAATCCCAAATTGGATATCACCCCAAATAGTGGGGCCCCTGAGGGCTCTGGAGACACCTGGGTCCTATGTCAGGGCAGATAGCTCCGGAGTTTGGTGCCTTGCCAGTGGGCCCTATTTTGGAATTTGTGCTCCTGAGAGTGATATAGTTTGACTCAACTATTTCTTCCCTGCACATAGCTCATCTGTCCCATCTATTCAAACCTATATTTGGTGCTGGAGTTTGTAGGTGTACTTCCAGAGACTTGAGTCTTTGGGCTGTCCATGTGCCAGCTAGACCTGGAACCTCGGTGGAGCTGCAACTCATACTCTACAGCTCATTTGGACTCACCCAGGACAACTGGTGAGGAGATGCTGATGTGCAACAGCCATCCCAGGGAAGAGAGAGAGTCTACAGCTGTAGGCAGGATAATCTCATCCATCTTCCACATGGGATATAAACCCCTCTCAATTGGAGGTGTAGTGGATATCACCATCCCAGACTCCTGAGGTTGGGCTGAAAAGCTATGTACAAGAGTGGACTTACTTTTAATCTACTATACACATATTGTGATTCAAGCCATCAAAAAAGTTACAACACTGATATGGAGCCAATGGCCACTGCAGACTCTGGGAGCAGGGAAAGGGAATAGCAGTTGTAATACAGGGGATTTTTTGGGTCTTGGGAATTGTCCTGAGTGACATTGCACTCAGGACATCTCCTGACAGATATAGGCCATTTTATATCATCATATAACATGCAAAAATGTGTGGAAGAGAGTGTGGTCTACAATGTTAACTATGGTTCATGCTTAATGGCAAAGCCCCAGGATGTGTTTATCAATTGCAGTTAATGTGCCACACTAATGAACGATGTTTATGTGGGATATTGTGGGATGTGTGGGAGGTGGGTTATATGGGACCCCTATATTTTATGTGTAATCTAAGTATCTTTAAAAAAAAAAAAAAGAAGCTCTAAAACTTTTTTATAAAATAAAGTTTATTATTACCAAGGGGGGGGAAAAAAGAATTTGGTTCTTGTTTTCCCCCTCAGATTGCTCATTACTAGAGTAAAGAAACATTACTGACTTTTCCATGTTGATCTGTCACTTTGCAGAATTCACTTATTAGCTCAACTACTTTGTTATTAATTTTTTGTGATATTTTATAAACAGGATCATATCATCTGAAAATATTGAAAATTCACCTTCTTCTTTTCAAATTTGTATATATTTTTTAATTCTTATTATTGCCCAACCTCTCTGGCTAGAATTTCCAGGAAAATGATGAATAACTGGGGACACTGGGCATCCTTGTCTTGTTCAAATATTGGAAAGCTTTCAGTCATTCACTCTTCAGTATATCACCTGTATTGTGGGTTTTTTTTTTTTCAAATAGACCCATGGCCAAGTTGACAAAGTCAGGTAAGCATGCTGAATTTTTGTCAAATGCATTTTCTACATAAATTCCAATGGTCATGTGATTTTCCCTTTGCTTTAATGTGGTACATTACATATAACTGATTTTCTTATGAATAAACCACCCTTACATACCTGGGATAAAATCCACTTGATCATGGTGTATAAATCTTTTGAGGTGATGTTGGATTAAATATGCAGCCATTTTTAAGAATTTAATATCAAAGCCAGAGAAAGATACCAGAAGAAAATAAAATTATAGAAATATTATATCATGCATATAGATTTTTAAAGAATTTTACATGATGTTGGTATCATAAAATAAATTAGGTGGTTTTCCCTCCTCTTCAAAGTTTGGAATAATTTGATCTGGATTAGTTTTAATTTTCCTTGGAATGATTCATAGAATTCACCTGTGAAGCAATCTGGTGCTGGGCTTTACATTGTTAGGGGATTTTTGATAATTGATTCAATTTATTTTCTTGTAATTGGTCTGGTTATGCCGTTATTATTTTCTTGAGTCTGTGTATGTTGTTGTGTGTTTCCAGGAATGTATGCAATTCATCTAGTTGGTCAATTGAAAGTGTCCTCTTATGATTCTCCTTATTTTTGTGTTTTCAGTAGAATGTCCCAAAACTCATTTCTGATTTTATTCACTGGTGCCTTCTCTCATTTTTCTTTGTCAGTCTAGTTAGAGCTTTTTCAATGTTATTGAATTTTCAAAGAACCACATTTTGGTTTGTTAATTCTCTTTGTTGTTAACGTATTCTCAATTACATTTATTACTACTCTCTTCATAGTTATTTCTTTCCTTCTTTCTTTGGGGGATAGTTTGCTGGATTTTTTTCTTAATTTTCATCTGTGCACTTAATACTTGACTTTAGCTCTTTCTTCATTTTTAATGTAAGGATTTAGGCCTATAAATTTCCCTATCAGCACTGCCTTCAGTGTATGCCATAAGTTTTGATATGTTGTGTTATTTTTCCTCCATCTCAGGTTATTTCCTGATATCCCTTGCAGTTATGTCTTTGACCCACTTGATTGTTTAAGTGAGTGTTCCTTGTCTTCCATATATTTGTGGATTTTCCAGTTCTCTGCCTGTTACTGATTTCCAGGTGCATTCCACTGCGGATAGAAAAGGCCATTTGTATAATTCCTGTCTTTCCATTTTTATGGAGACTTGGTTTTTGACCTAACATGTGGTCTATCCTGGAGAATGAACCATGTTCACTTGAGAAGAATGTGTATCTTTCTTCTCTGGGTTACAATGTTCCATATATATCCCACAGGTATAGTTAATTTATCATATTTTTCAAGTTCTCTTTTTCCTTATTATCTTCTTTCTAGATATTCTATCTACAGAGAATGTCTCCAATTATTATTGTAGTGTTGTCTATTTCTTCTTTCAGATTTGCTCATGTTTAATGTATTTTGGAGCACCATCATTAGTGCATAAATATTTATGATTGTTGTTTCTTCTTAGTGGAATGCATTAATTATATATTAATTACTATATGCTGTCCTTCATTGTCTCTTATTACAGCATTTGACACAAGATTTATTTGCCTGATATTAGTATATCTATCCCAATGTTTTGGTTACTATTTTCATGGAATATCTTTTTCCATTCTTTGATTTTCAACCTGTTGTTTCTTTAGGACAAAGGTGGGTTTCTTGTAAATAACATATAGATGGATCATGCTTTTTATCCATTCTAAGAACGTGTGTCTTTTGACTGGGGAGTTTATTCCATTAATGTTCAGTGTTATTACTGTAAAGGTAATACGGATATGATATATCATTTTTAACCTGTATTTCCTTTATCACAGCCTACCTTTCTGTATAGTTGATCTCTTGTGATGTATTTTACTGATTCATTTCTAATTTCTGTATCTTTATATTTTTAAAAATGCTTTTTTTGTGGTTACCCTGGAGTTTATACAAAGTCATTTATAACCTACTAATTTGGGTAAGAGATACCTACTTAGATTTCATAGCATAAATGTTCTCTCCTCCCATATCCATTGTTTCCCCTTTTCTGTTATTTTTGTTCCATGTTTCTTCTTTATGTTCTCCATGTCTGTTACCAGGAAATATATCTTTTCCTTGTTCAATTCTATTCTGATTCTTATATAAATTAAAAAGAAGTATTTTAAATTAAGAATACAATGTTATTGGGTTTTCCATTTCCCATTTTGGCTACACTTACTATGGATCTTCTTGCTCCACAATATACCAATTCACTTTCTCCTGTCATTTTCTTTCAACCTGATTTACTCCCTTTTGTAACTCTTGTAGGGCTGGCCTCTTGTTGACAACTCTACTATTTTCCATTCATCTGTGAATATTTTCAAGTCCCCTTCATTTTTTGAAGGATAGTTTTGCTGGATAAATAATGTTTGGATGGCAGTCTTTTCTCTTTCAATACCTTAAATATTTCATACCACTCTTTTTTCACCTCCATCGTTT
Organism: Tolypeutes matacus; assembly: GCA_026826555.1. NCBI lineage: Eukaryota > Metazoa > Chordata > Mammalia > Cingulata > Chlamyphoridae > Tolypeutes > Tolypeutes matacus. The sequence continues at coordinate 1,314,334 of JAKSZT010054486.1, read as the reverse complement.
CTGATGAAAATTGAGACAATCTTAATAAGGATCACTATTATGTCAGAAATCACTTAACTTTCTTCAGAATTCTCTTTATCTTTAGCATTTGACATTATGATTACTTTGTGTCTCAGCATAGATCTATTAGGATTTATTCTACTTTGAGGATATTGCACCTCTTGAACATTTATATTTTTGTCTTTCATAGAAGTTGAGAAATTTTCTGCTGTTATTTCCTCAAATATTGTTTCTGGCCCTTTTCCTTTCTTTTCTACTTCTGCAACACTCGTAATGCATATGTTTGTATACTTTGTGCTGTCACTCAGTACCTGAGACACTGCTCAATATTTTATATTGTTTTATGTATCTGACAATATGATTTTGATTATCATGTCTCTTAGGTTGTTGATTTATTTCTTTTGACTAGACAAATATGCAGTCCTATGCCTCTAGTGTATTTTTAATCATCTCTGCACTAGATGTAGAAATTATTACATTTCATCCCAATAATTTCTATATTTCTTTTTTACTTTCAAGTTTTTCTTGCTGCTCACATATTATCTTCTTAATATTCTTCATCTCCTCATGAATATTTTCTTTCATCTCCCTGAATTGATTTAGAATATCTGTTTGAACATCTCTGATTAGTTGTTCCAAATTTGTTTCTCCTTTTATCTCTTAATTAGTTCTCTTTACTTAGTCATATCTTCCAGTTTCTTAGTATGACTTGTAGTTTTTCCTTATGTCCTAGCCTCCGATTACCTTTTTATGTCAATTTTATTCAAACTTATTCATTAATACAATTAATCTAAAATATAGAATAAATGACATTTGTTGTACCATGGAGGTCTGCATTTATCACTTGAAACAATATTAGAGTTATTTTAATTTCTGCAAAAAAGAAAAGAAAAACAATAAAAAAAAATGTGCACACACACAAAAAAACCTACCCATTAGTATTCACCTCTCAATGTATCTCTCCTTTCCCTTCCATACATAATTACCAATCTATTTCTGCCTGTGTAATTTATTTGTATTTACATTCTGCATTAGTGGATTCAAACAATTGGCAGTAATTTTTGTCTACTTTCTTTCACTTAACATGCTTCCTTTTATATCATTGATGGAAAGGTATTAGTATATTCCTATACACTACTGTTCATAGTCTGTTTTTGTTGTATATTTGTCCAAATAGCTCCCTGATATTAACCTCTTGTAACATTAATATATATTTTTCCTGTTTCATAGAAAAAACATTCTTACATATCCACTATTAACCATATTTGTTTTTCACAAGAAGGCTTGCACTGTTCTACAGCCCCAAGTGTTATTTGTTAGCTTTCCTTCTAGTGATCTACATGACTTTTGACACCAGGAGTATCCATCTTCTGGCAATTGAACATCAATGTACAGATGTTCCTGCGCCTGCTCTCAGTTATTCTGGGTATATACCTAGCAGTGGCATTGCTGGGTCACATGTCTGATCTATATCTAACTTCCTTAAGAATTGTCAAGAAAACCTCCACAGTGACTTTAGTATATCATATTCTCTCTAAAAGTGAATATGTATCCCTGTATCTCCATATTATCTCCAACACTTGTCTTTTTTTTTTTAATATTGGCCATTCTATTATGTGTGAAATGATATCTTATTATAGCTTTGATTTGCATTTCTGTAATAGCTAGTGAAGTTCAATATTTTTTTCATTTGTTTTTTCACTATTTGTATTTCTTCTTTAGAAAAAATGCCTATTCAAGTCTCTTACCCATTTTTAATCGGGATTTTTTTGTTTTGTTTTTTAATTGATGAATTATAAGTTCTCTTTATATACAATTTATATAAAACACTTGATGCATGATTTCCAAATATGTTCACACATTGTGTAGCCTGCCTTTTTATTCTTTTGACAAAGTCTTTTGTGGTGCAAAAATGTTTAAAATTGAGGTGATCCCATTCCTCTATTGTTCTTTTTAATATGTTTTTTTAAAAAGCAGATTTAGATTACATGAATGTTACATCAAAAATACAGGGGACCCCTGGATCATGTTGTTCATGTTCATTTTGTAAGTTCACAACTTTATGTTATGCACTTATGGTTTATGTATGTTCATGTATGGATGCTATAGTAAAATAAAAAAAAGAAAATATACATATATACTTGTAGTCGTTTGGTAATTTGATATAATTATGAATTCCAAAAATATAATTGGATCATGCTTGTAAACTGATCTGTTAATCTGGGCATGATTAAGTTATGATTCAGGCGTTGACTGGGCCAGGTCAGTAGGGTGTTGAGCCCCACCCCTTGGTGGGTGGGGGAATTGAATATTAAAGGCAAGGCAAAGGACAGAGGGAGCAGTTTTTGAGAAGCAGTTTTGATGTTGGAGAAAAGGCCCCAGGAGAAGAGACGTGAGCAGTTCTCCTGATAGTCTATAGCTGACCTTGTGGAGGAACAGAGGAGCTAAGCCTGGAGAGAAATGCAGCCTCAGGAAGAGAGGAACCCAAGAAGCCTGAACCCTGGCAAACATTGACAACTGTCTTGCTCCAACATGTGACAATGGACTTTGGTGAGAGAAGAAACTTAACGCTTTATGACCTGGTGTCTGTGGACTTCTACTCCAAATAAATACCCTTTATAAAGACCAACCCATTTTTGGTATTTCACATTAGCACCCCTTTGGCTGACTAATAAATAATTTGGTACCCAGGAGTGGGGAAGTGCTTTTGCACATACCATAATGTTGGAATGGTTTTATAAATGGGTAAGGGGTATTTTTTGGAGGAATTGTGAAATGCTTGATGGAAAAGGCCTATATCACTTTGAAGAGACTGTTGATAGTAATATGGATGCTAAAGAGACTTTCTATGATGCTTTAGAAGTAAATGATGAAACTATTAGTAGAAACTGGAGGAAAGGCAATCCACGTTTTAAAGTTGCAGAGAACTTAGAAAGATTAACTCCTGGTGTTATTTGGAAGACAGAATTTGAAAATGGCGAACCTGAGCATTTAGCTGAAGAACCTTCCAAAGTAAACCTGGAGAATGTGGCTTGGCTTCTCCTTGCAGCTTATAGCAAGATACTAGATGAGCGAAACACACTAAGGACTGTGCACAAAGAAAACAAACTGATTCCAGAACTTCCAAGACATGATCTTGCAATGAAGGACAGAGACCATGTTAAATTTCATCAAAATTTATAAAAGTGTATGGTCCAAATTGTATACCATAATGTAAACCATTGACCATGCTTAATAGCTATGTTTCAATATTTGTACATCAGTTGTAACAAATGTTCCATCCACAAATAAAATGTTATTAATAGGGGAAAGAGGAATAGTGGGAGGATGTTTGGTATATGGGAATTTGCTATATTCTGAACATGATATTTCTGTAACCTAAAACTTCTTTGAAGACAAAATGAAAAAAGCAAGACATTGGGAGAATACAAGGAAGAAAATGTCACTACACATACAAGACAACAGATCTTATAGTTATGAAAGACATAATGTTTAAAATTTTTCTTTTAAATATTTTTCATTATGTTTTATTAATCCAAATATTTTATTTTTAATTTTTGAATTGTATTTCTCAATTTTAAAACTATCATTATTTTTTCATTTTCACAGTAACTGTATTTGGCTATTTTGTTGGCTTCATTTTTAAAGAAGTTTTGGATCAAAGAAGGGTTACAACTCTGACAGGGGTGGATCATTTGTGCAAGGTGTCAGTGATTGGGGATAGATGGGATGAGGGTAACCTGAGCATATAAATAAGGCTTATAAAGTGTTTAATTGTTTGGAGACATTGCAATGGTGGTTAGAGATTCACACAATAACTGAAAGAATATCGAATTCCCACCCTGGTGAACTCTGCCACATTCTCTAATGGAACAGCAAGAATCCCCTGAGTACAAGGGCAATGACTGGTGAGGGAGGATTGTCCATTGATGGGCCCTTAATATTGATGACTGTACTTAGGAACCTTTGCTCATGAAATTGAAACTTAGCCTTAGTATTATAGGGTGCCTACGTGTTATCTCCTGAGACCATCTTTGTTGCTCAAATGTGGCCTCTCTCTAAACCAAACTCAGCATATAAATGCATTACATTCTCCCCAGTGTGGGACATGACTCCTGGTGATGAGCCACCCTGGCAAGGTGGGATTATTACCAAGCACCAACCAGCAATGCAATTGGAAAAAGACCTTGAACAAAAGGGGGAAAGTGTAAAGACAAATGTGTTTATATGCCTAAGAGACTTCAAAGTGATTTGGGAGGTCATTCTAGAAGTTACACTTCTGCATGTCTCAGCAGGATCTCATTGACTGCCAAAGTAAATACTACCTCTTAGTGGGGCTCATGAGGGCTCTAGAAACATCCAGTCAGGGAAGATAGTTATGGAGTTTGATGTTTTTCCAGTGGACACTTCTTTGGAATTTATGCTTCTCCATGTGACAGAGTTGGATTCAGTTGTGGTTACTCTAAACATGGTTCTTCTGACTTTTTTATTTGAACCTATAATTAGTACTAGTGTTGACTAAAGTCTTTGGTTGTCCATGTGTCAGCTGTACCTTGAATCTCAATGGAGTTGGAAGACATTCTCTCCAGTTCATTGAACTCACCCAGGAGTTCAATCAAGGAGATGATGATGGACAATGACCATCCTAAGGAACCAAAAGAGTCTACAACTACAAGCAAGAGAGTCTCCTCCATCTGTCCCATGGGATCAAATCCCCCTCTCAATTAAAGGTTGAGTGGGAATCACCATCCTAGAATTCTCTGGATTGATGAATGAATGATGGACTAAAGTAGACTCACTTGTATTCTACTATAGACTTATTGTGGTTCTAGCAATGGAAGAAATTATTTCATTGATGTGGAAGCAGTGGTCACTGGAGTTTCTGATGGCAGGGAGTGGGAAAAAGAGGTGAAATATTGGGGTATTTTCAGGAGTTGGGAATTGTCCTGAATGACATTACAATGACAGATACAGGCCATTACATATCTTGCTATAACCTATAATATTGTGTGGGAAAGAGTATAAATTACAATGTAAACTATAATCCATTCTTAGTGGCAATGCTCCAAAATGTTTTCATTAATTGTAATGAATGTACCACACTAATGAAGGATGTTGTTAATGTGGGGAAATATGGGAGGTGTAGGGAGTGGGTTATACAGGACTTCCTTATATTTTTATGTAACATTTATGTAATCTAAATAACTTAAAAATAAATAAATAAATAAATAAATAAAAGTTGTAGTTCCCAAGGGTGGTCCTTTACATAAAGTGTTGCAAAATTCAGTCAATTGCTCACCAAGTGCAGATGAATTTCTTATCTGCTGATTGACACTATAGTTTTCCATGAAAAAAATCATAAAGCCAAAAAATAAAATCAATAAATGTAATAGAAATTATAAGATCAAAAGAAAAAACAAACAAACATGTTCATCTCTATTGATGCATAAAAAGCATTACACAAAATACAGCATCTTTTCTTGATTAAAAACTAACCACCTGACTTTACAGCTTCCTACAGAGTTATGTAATTAGGGGGGCAAGAATATGTTGGGAACATAGGTAGTGCCTAATATCAGAAAACATATGAATATGTCAAAGCTCTCAATATTAATGCATCTAACTATGAAACTTATTCTTTAAAAATTCAAAATTAGTGATAACATAGGTTTCAAGGGAAAGGAAAAGGAAGAAAAAGATGATGGATCATAAAGCATTTTTCGGACATTGGAATTGTTCTGAGTGACTTTGCAATGATAGCTATAGTCCATTATAAATGTTATCAAAATTTATAAAGGGTACAGTGCAAAATGTAAACCATAATGTGAACCATTGACCTTGTTTAATAACAATGCTTCAATATTTGTTCACTAATTGTAACAAATATACCATATCCTTGTAGGGTGTTATTAATAGGGGAATGTGTGAGAGAGGGAGGGCCTGGGATTTATGGGAATACCCTATATTTTCTATGTGACTTTTCTGTAGCATAATATTCTTTGGAAATAAAGGGGAAAAATAAGACAATGGGGGAATATACAGAATTTAACACTGATCATAAAAGATAACATATCTTATGATAATGAAAACACAATGAATTTATTTTATTTTTTAATGTTTGTAATTTGTTTATTTTTTATTATTTTATATTTTTAATATTTTACTTATTTATTTGATTGGCATTGTTTTTGGGAAGGTTTTGAATTGCACAAGGTTCGCAACTGTTGCAGAGTAGGATCACTGGTAATGAGTGTCAGTAACAGGGTAATGTGTAGAGAAATGTGCACAGGGTTCATGCCTCTATGGTATATAATTATGTTCAAGTGGTCATGAGGTGTTGTCTCAGTGGGTGGAGATCCACACAATAACTGAAGAAATATTGAATTACTCTCCTGAGTAGTCCTTCTACATTCTCTAATAAAGTGGCAAGAATTCCTAGAGGACATGAGCATTGCCTAGTGAAGAGGGGCAGACCATTTTGTCAGGCCCTTGATATTGATGCTTGTACTTATGAACCTTGTTCTTGTGAAATTTAAATTTAGCATGGTATTATATATTGTCATAGAGTTACCTCCTGAAAGTCTCCTTGTTGCTGAAATGTGCCCTATCTCTAAGCAAAACTCAGAATATGGACTCACTATGTTTGCTCTGGGATAGGATATGACTCCCAGGGATAAGCCTCCCTGCCACCAAGTATGTATTACCAAATTACCATTTGGCATTGCATTTGGAAAAAGTCCTTGACCAAAAGGGAAAACATATTAAATACAAATGACTTTTATGGCTAAGAGATTTCAATGTGAGTCAGGATGTCAGTCCAGATTTTAGGCTTATTCACATCTCAGGAGGACCTCATTACTGGCACAGTAAACAGTGCCTCACAAAAGATGTTCTTGAAGGATCTATAGACAGCTAGATACTATAGGCAGGGCAAACAGTCTCAGGAATTCAATACCTTGTCAGTGGGCCTTACCTTGGAATATATGTTCTCCATTGTATCAGAGATAGACTCATAATTTCCTTACACATGGCTCTTCTGTCCCTTTTATTTGAACCAATAATTAGCACTAAACCCATTAAATATATGTCCCAGAGACTTAAATTTTTGTTGTGTTCCTATTCTGGTTGAGCATTGAATCTCAGCAGAGTTGCAACAACAAATCGACAGTTCATCAGCCTTTCCTAGGACAAATAACAAAAGGATGAATATGCAAAATATCCGTTCTAAAAAGCAGAAAGTATCTACAACTGCAAACAAGACAGTTCATCCATCTGCCCAATGGAATCAAAGGCCCCTCTCTATCAGAAGCAGAGTGGGCATCACCATCTTAAATTCTTCAATATTGAAGAATGAACAAATAGTAAGGGGCAAAGGCAACTATGGGCTAAAGTAGATTTTTATTATTCTAGCACAGGAAGAGCTTGTAACATTGATATTAAGGCAGTGATCACCAGAGGTTATGAGGGGAGGGAGAGGAAAGAATAGATTTAACATTGGGCATTTTTGGAACATTGGAATTTTTCAATGACAGATACTGGCCATTATACATTTTTTCAAAACCTATAAAAACGTAGGGTGCAAATTGTAAACTATAATGTAAAATATTGATAATGGTTAGTAGAAATGCTTCAATATATGTTCAATAATTATAACAAATGTTGAAAAATGTTAAGGGGAGAGGTGTGGGATAGGGAGGTTGTGTAGCATATAGGAATCCCTCTATAATTTCCATTTATCATTTATGTAATATAAAGTTTCTTTAAAAATACATGAGGAAACAATTGAGAAACTAATCAGAGAAATAGATGTCTCTACAATATAGTGGGGGACTTTAATACACCATTATTACCATTAAAGCATATCAAAGAGGGTTAATAAAGATAGGATATATTGAATGATACACAAGAGGATCTTGACTTAAGAGTCATATAGAGACTATTACACTGAAATACAGCAGGATATATATTTTTTCCCAAGTTCACATGGATCATTCACCAGGATACCACTTGCTAGATCACAAAACAAGTCTTAACAATTTTAGAAAGTTTGAAATTATACAAAGTAATTTCTCAGAAAACAACAAAAAAATGAAGATGAAATTTAATAAGGAGCAGAGAGCCAGAATAGGCACAAAGATTTGGAAGTTAAAAAACATACTCTTCTTCAACAGTGGTTCAAGGAGGAAATTGAAAAAGAAATAAGTAACTACCCTGAAATGAATAAAAATGAGAATATAGCAAATCAAAACTTATGGGGATGACTTCTGGGAAAATGGCATCAAAATAGGTAGGTAGAGCCCAACTTTCTCACTAAAAAGGACAGAGAAAGGGCAAAAATCTATAAGAAGGAGCTGGTTTGAATATATATATAATGTAAAAGTCTCTTCATCCAGAAGGGAACTAGACAGATACAGAAGTCAAACGAAAATCTTGAGTTTCTCATCCCTGTGGCAGGAAATAGCACATATACCCCACCCTCAAGTCAAATAGTCTTGGTAATCCCCTGGATTTCTGCAACCAACTGATTGGGTGGAGGCATTCCTTGGGTGTATGAAGGGTCTGGTGGTGGGTGGAGAATGGTTTGTTTTCAGTGAGTTTGGTCAACAGAGTCCCCTTTGAATATCAAGGGTAACCCAGACCGGCACTGAGGTGGCTGCAGGAAAAGAGGAATTGTGATTTGTTCAAGAAGGTTGTCACACTAAGCTGACATGGAAGAGAGAGCAACTGAAGTAGATAGCAGGCAAATATAGGCACCTAACCAGCCCAGCTTCACAAACTGTTAGAAGCCTAACCCACCAGATGGAACAGAGATAGGAAAACTCAGATAAGCTTTCAGAAGCCTACTTAAGCTTTGGAGCCAGTTTAGCTCAGTAGCAGAATTCCTGCCTTGCATATACAAGCTCCCTGGTTTAATTCCCAGATCTCCTTAGAGAAGTGATCCAGAGAGTGGTTCACCCTGTTATCAGGCACCCAGCTGGTGCCTGATGACAGGGAATATCTAGACAGAAGTTTTTTGGATTTTTTTTGGTTTTGTTGGATCTTTTTTTTTTTATTTTTTTTTTATTTTTTATCATATCCTTGTGTTACTTTTTAAAAATTTATTCCAATCACTAAAACACGGTGTATCACCTGTGGAGGGAAGGTTGAAGGGTGATTCATGAGCCCCAGCAACCTGAGAAGCTTCTTAGGGGCTTAAGAGGCAAGGCTGTTTTTCCTGGGTTGTTGTTTGTTGTTGTTGTTGTTGTTTGTTATGTTTCTTGTTTATCTTTCCCATTTCTGTTTCCTTTTTTAAACTTATTTTTTCTACTTTCTTTATTTCTTTTCTTTCTGTTATTTTTTCTATCTTTTGTTTTCTGTGGTTTTCCTTTCATTCCATCTTTTTTTGTTTGGTCTTCATTTTTTACTCTATCTCTTTTTATTTTCTTTTTCTCTTTTCCTCTCCTCATCATTCTGGCCTATTAATTCATTCTATTTTTTTCCTTGCTTCATTTTTTTTCTATTCCTCTTTTTTATTCTTATTCTTTTGTTCATTTTTAAAATATTTTCCTCATATAAGTCATTTACTTTCCTGGCTCTTGTACAGTTCATCTTCTATCTTTTTATTATTGTTATTATTATTATTCTTTTTTCTCTTCATGTCACTTTCCTTTTCTCCAGTCATAATATTTTTTCAAGGGAACACAGAAAACTTTAAGGATATTGAATAAGAGGAACAAAGTGTCAAAAAGAACTTTAACCCACACAAATAAACAACAAAGTAAAACCCTAGAATAGAAAGAGACGTAACCAACTGAATAAGACCATCAATATAAACAGATGCTTAGACACCAGCAAAAAACTACAACCACAATAAGAAACATGAAGACATGGACCATTCTAATGATCAAATTACCAAACGGGAGTAGATGCAGAACATAGAACACCTAATCAGGGATGTCCTAAAAAATATCACTAATCTAATTAATGAAGTGAAGGATGAGATAAAGAATAGTAAGAAGATACTGGGGAACATACTGAAGAATTTGTAAGTATACATAAAAAGATAATGGATATTATGCTGATGAATGGCAAAATGTAAGAAATAAAAAATGCACTGGAAGCAGATTTGAACAAACAGAGGAATAATTAGTGATATTGTATATAGTACAGCTGAAATCAGACAGATAGTATAACAGATAGATAAAAAGATAGAAAAAAATCCAGCAGGGACTTAGGGTTTTGAATGAAAACATGAAACACTCAAAAATATGCATAAAAGTCATCCCAGAGGGAGAAGAGAAGGGAAAGGGGGCAGAAGGAGTGTTGGAGGAAATAATGGCTGAAAAATTCCCAAATCATGGACGTACATGTCCAGGATGTGCAGCAAACCCCTAACAGTATAAATCCCAACAATTCAACTCCAAGACACATACTTGTCATATTTTCCAAAGCTCAAGACAAAAGGAATACTAAAATCCTCAAGAGAAAATAGATCCATCACATTCAAGGGAAGCCTGATATGATTAAGTGCTGGTTTCTCATCTGAAACCATGGAAGCAATAAGGCAGTGGTGTGACATAGTTAAGTTGCTAAAAGGAAAAAAAATTCCAACCAAAAACACTCTATCCAGCAAAGCTGGCATTAAAAATTGAGAGTAAGTTCAAAATATTCAAAGATAAACAGCAATTGAGGTTTAGACAACAAAAATCTGCCACACATTAAACAAGAAAATCTTAAAATCACATCCTGTGGAGTGATGTTAGGTTCTCAAATAGAGGGGCAAGAGTCTCTAAAGAACAAAGGCAGTGCCTAGAAAAAGAAAACAGACCAACATGTCAAGCCCTTATTATTATTGCAAGTAATTTTAAATCTTATTCTTCAAAAAATATAACAGTGTTTATCATAGGTCCTGAGGTAAGGGGGAGGGAAGACTAGACTAGATGGAACATAAGGAATTTTTAGGGTATTAGAATTGTTCTGCATGATCTTGCAATAACAGATACAGTCCATTATAAATTTCATCCATATTTCTAAAAGTGTATGTTCCAAAATGTAAAGCATAATGTATACATTTAACCATGGTTAGTAACAATGCTTCAATATTTGTATATCAATTGTAACAAATGTACCATATATATGTAAATTGTTATTAATAGGGGAAAGGGGAAAAGGGGAGGGCTTTGGTTATATGGGAATTCCCTCTATTCTCTTCTGGACTTTTCTGTAACCTAAAATTTTTTAATATAAAATGGATAAAAAAAGACACTGGGTTAATATAGGGAAGAAAATGTCATTGTACATGCATGACAAGAGATCTTACATTGATGAAAGGAATAATTTCTTTTAAAATTTTTATTTAAAAATAATTTTTGTATTTAATTTATTAGTTTTAAAACTATCATTATTATTTCATTTTTAAATGATTTTTGGGATGTTTTCTTGGCTTCAGCTTTGGAGAGGTTTTGGATCACACAAGGTTCACAACTATGGCAGTGGAGGATCATTGGTGAGGGGTGTCAGTGATGAGGGATGCATGGGAGGGGATTCATCTTGATTATAACTCTAAGACATATGAATGTGTTCAAGTGTTCATGGTGCAGTGTCACTGTGGGTGTCAATTCACACAATTAATGAAAGAATAGTGAATTCCAATCCTGAGAAGTTAGGCTATATTCTCTAATGGGACAGCAAGAATCCCCTGAGTATATGGGTGGTGCCTAATGAAGGAGGACAGAACATTGTTTTGGGCTTTTGATATTGATCACTGTTAATGTGATCATTTCCTTTTGAAATTGAAACTTAGATTAGTATTATATGTTGCCTAAGAGTTACCTACTGATTGCCATACTTGTTGCTCAAATGTAGTCCTGTTCTATGCCAAACTCAGTATATAAATGCACTGCATTCCTCCTGGTATGGGACATGTCTCCCAGGGTGAACCACCCTGGAACCAAAGTATTATTACCAGCAGCATCTAGCAATGAACTTGGAAAAGGGCCTTGATCAAAAGGACAAAATGGTACATACAAATGAAATTTTATGGCTAAGGGATTTCAAAGTGAGTCCGGTGGTCATTCCAGATTTTATCCATATGCTCATCTCAGCGGGATCTCATTGACTGCCACAGAAAATAGTGCCTCACATAGTGGGGCACTTGAGGGCTTTAGAGACATCCAGACACTATAAGCAGGGTAGAAAGATCAGGAGTTACATGTCCTGCCTGTGAGTCTTAGAATTTATGTTCTGCAGTGTGACAGAGTTGGACTCATTTGTGGTTTCCCTACACATGGCTTTTCTGCCCCTTCTATATGAACCTCTAGTTAGTACTAGACTTGATAGGTATATGTCCAAGAAACTTAAATGTTTGATCCATCCATGTGCCATTGCGGTCCTGAATCTCAACATAGTTGCAACAACAAACAATGATGATAGTGAAAAACACCCATATCGTGGAACAGAGAGAGTCTGCAACTGCAAGCAAGATAGTTCCATCCATCTGCCTCATAAGATCTAAGCCACCTTTCATTAGAGGTAGAATGGGCATCACCGTCCCAAAATTCTCAAGATTTGGGAATGAATAATGGAATAAAGTAAACATACTACTTTAGACTTATAGATATTTTAACAATGGAAGAACTTTTATCATTGATGTGGATGTAGGGGCCACAGAATGTTCTAAGGGGAAGGAGAGGGAAAATTGGTATAATAGGGTGGTATATTTGGGAGATTGGTATTGTCCTGCATGACATTTCAATGACAGAAACAGGCCATTATATATTCTGTCATAACTTACAAAATGCACAAGACAAAGTGTAAACTATTATGGATAATATAATCCACAGTTAGTAGCAATGCTTCAATATGTGTTCATCAGTTACAACAAATGTACCACACTAATGAAGAATGTGGTTAATGTGGGAAATTGTGGGTGGGGGAGACAGTTTGGCATATGGAAAACCCCTATATCTTTATGTAGTATTTATGTAATCTAAATTTCTTTGAAAGTAAATTAATTAATTAAAACTGAAAAATTAAAAAGAGTTAAAAACAAAAACACAAAAACACACATTTCAATATAAACTGTTTATTTTGATGATTGTATCAGTTTCTATTACAATAAAATTCAGTGATTTGTTTTTTAAAAAACCTATACTATGCAGCTAAAGCAGTACTGAGAGGGAAATTTATAGCCATAAATGTTTATATTAAAAAAGAAGAAAGTTAAAAATGGAAGACCTATCTGCACACCTGGAGGAACTAGAAAAACAACAACCAAATATCCCCAAAGCAATCTGAAAGAAGTAAATAGCAAAGATTAGAGCAGATCTAAATGAAATAGAGAATGAAAAAATACAACAGAAAAATTAACAAAACCCAAAGCTGGTTCTTGAGGAGATTTATAAAACTGACAAACCCTTAGCAGACTAACAAAGAAAAAAAAAAAAAGAGAGAAGAGACTAATAAATAAAAAATGAATGAAGGGATATTAACAATGGCATAGAGTAATAAGGAGTAGCATGGGAGGCTTCTTTGAAAAAATTATAAAACAAGATGAATAACATTGAGGAAATGGACAAGGATTTAGAAACACACAATCAACCTACACTGACCAAGGAAAATATAAGAACTCAAAAGACCAAACACAAGTAATGAGAATCACTTTGTCATTAAAAATATCTCAATCAGGGAAAGCCCAAGGCTAGATGGTTTCATGGTGAAATCTAACATTCATTTCAGAAAAGAATGAACACCAATCCTGCTTAAACTCTTCCAAAAAGTAAAAGTGGAGGGAACATTACTTAACTTGTTCTATGATGCCAACATCACTCTAATACCAAAGCCTCATGAAGATGCATCAAGAAAAGAAGACTACAGACAAATCTTCTTAATGAACTTAGGTGCTACAGTCCTCAACAAAATATTGCAAACTGTATTCAACAACATATCAAAGGAATTATATGCCTTGATCAAGTGGGCTTTATCCCAGGTATGCAAGGATGGTTAAACATAAGAAAATCAATCAATGTAATACACCACATTAACAGACTGAAAGAAAAAAAATCTCATGATCATCTCAATGCAGAAAAAGCATTTGATAAAATACAGTATTCTTTCTTGATAAAAAGCCTTCAAAAGATAGAAGTAGAAGGGACCTTCCTCAACATGATAAAGTATATATATGAAAAACCCACAGTTAACATCATATTCAATGGTGAAAAGGTAGAGGTTTTCCACCTAAGTTCTGGAATAAGACAAAGATGCCCACTGTCAATTCTCTTACTTAACACTGTACTAGAGGTGCTAGCTCAAGCAATTAGGATAGAAAACTAAAAAAAAAAAAACAGCCAAATTTGAAATTAAGAAGTAAAAATTTCACTGTTTGCAGTTCACATGATTATGTACATAGAAAACCCTGAAAAGTCTATAATGAAGATTCTAGACCTGAAAAATAAGCTCAGGATAGTGTCTGGATATAAGTTCAACATGTAAATATAAGTAGCACTTCTATACACTAATAATGAGCAAATTTAAGATAAAATAAAGAAAAAAATAGCAACTAAAAGAGTAAAATATCTAGGAATCATCTTAGCTAAACTTGTAAAGGACTTTTACACAGAAAACTATATAACATTGTTAAAGGAAATCAAAGAAGACCTAAATAAATGGGAGAATATCCCCTCTTCATGTATTGGAAGACTAAACATCATTAAGATGTCTGATTCAATGCAAACCCAATAAAAATTACAACAACCCTTTTTACTGTATTGGAAAAGTCAATTATGATATTTATTTGGAAGGGGTTGGAGCACCAAATAGACAAAAACTATTGAAAAAGAAAAATTAAATTGGAGGAATCACAATACCATTCTTTAAAAATTCTACAAAGCAACAGGGTATGAAAATGCATGGTATTTGCACAAAGATGTACACACGGACCAATGAAACCAAATTGAGAGATCTGAAGTAAATTATCATATATATTTTCAACTGATACCTGTCAAGTCCACCAAGCACATTCAACATGATAGAATGACCTCTTCAACAAATAGTGCTGGGGGAAATGGATAGCCATATCCAAAAGAATAAGAGAGGATCACCATCTCACACCCTACAGAAAAATTAATTCAAGATGGATCAAAGGCCTAAATATAAGAGCGAAGACCATAAAGTTCCTAGAAGATAATTTAGAAAGTCATCAATAAGATCTTGTAACAGGAAATAGTTTCATATATTTTACATCCAAAATATATGAGAATGAAAGAAAAAAATAGATAATTGGAAACTCTTCAAAAAAAATTGTGCTTCAAAGGAGTTGTCAAGAAAGTGAAAAGGCATCCTATTCCATGGGAGAAAATATTTGTGAACCACTTCCCTGATAATGGCCTAAGATCCAACATAAATTAAAAAAATCCTACCTAATGAAAGCAAAAAGACAAAGTAACTATTAAAAATGGGCAAGAGATTCCAAAGAAGAAACACAAATGGTTAAAAAGTAAAAGAATAAATCCCAGTGGGTTCCATGTAATATTTTGGGTAATCTAAGCACCTCTTAAAATATATGTATATATATAAATATATAAATAACATTTTTGTAAGCAAATACACATATATGCATATATATTTATATATCTTTTTGCAAATGTTTGTATGTATTGTGAGAATTTTGATTTTTACCACAATAAAAATAATAATAAAAATCAATAAGGGCCAGAGAAACAGGTTAGGCACAAGGATATGGAAGTTAAACAACACACACTTAGACAAACAGTGGGTCAAAGAGGAAATTTCAAAAGAAATCAGTAACTACCTTGAAACTAATGAAAACAACAACACAACATATCAAAACCTATGGGATGCGGCAAAAGCAGTCCTGAGAGGGAAGTTCATACCCATAAATTCATATATTAAAAAAGAAGAAAGAGCTAAAATTGAAGACCTAACTGAACACTTGGAGGAATTGGAAAAACAACAACAAACTAAACCTAAAGGAAGTAGAAAACAGGAAATAACAAAGATTAGAGCAGAACTAAATGAAATAGAGAATAAGAAAGCACTGGAAACAATAAACAAAACCAAAAGCTGGTTCTTTGAGAATATCAACAAAATTGACAAACCCTTAGCCAGACTAACAAAGAAAAAGAGAGAACAGATGCAAATACATAAAATAAGGAATGAGCAAGGTGATATCACTACTGACCCCACAGAAATAAAGAGTATCATAAGAGGATACTTTGAAAAATTATATGCCAACAAGAATGACAATTTAGAGGAAATGGACAAGTTTCTAGAAACCCACAAACAGCCAACATTGATGAAAGAAGAAATAGATGAACTCAACAGCCCAATTACAAGTAAAGAGATAGACTCAGTCATTAAAAACCTCCCAACTAAGAAGAGTCCAGGACCAGATGGCTTCACAGCTGAATTCTACCAAACATTCCGGAAAGAGCTAACACCAATTCTAATTAAGCTCTTCCAAAAAATAGAAATAGAAGAAATACTTCCTAACTCATTATATGATGCCAACATTACCCTAATACCAAAACCAAATAAAGATACCATAAGAAAGGAAAATTACAGACCAATTTCTCTGATGAACCTAGATGCTAAAATCCTTAACAAAATACTTGCTAATCGCATTCAACAACATATCAAAAGGATTATACACCATGACCAAGTGGGTTTCATCCCAGGTATGCAAGGATGGTTCAATATAAGAAAATCAATCAATGTAATACACCACATAAACAAACTGAAAGAAAAAAATCACATGATCATCTCTATAGATGCAGAAAAAGCATTCGACAAAATACAGCACTCTTTCCTCATAAAAACACTACAAAAGATAGGAATAGATGGAAACTTTCTGAAAATGATAAAGGGTATATATGAAAAACCCAAAGCTAACATCATTTTCAATGGTGAAATCCTAAAAGCCTTCCCTCTGAGATCGGGAACAAGACAAGGATGCCCACTATCACCACTCCTATTTAACATTGTCTTAGAAGTACTTGCACGAGCACTGAGACAAGAAAAGGACATAAAAGGCATCCAGATTGGAAAAGAAGAAGTAAAAATTTCTTTATTTGCAGATGACATGATCCTATACATAGAAAGCCCTGAGAAATCGACAACAAGGCTTCTAGAACTTATAAAGGAGTTCAGTAATGTTGCAGGCTATAAGATCAATGCTCAAAAATCAGTAGCATTTCTATACACCAATAACCAGCAAACTGAGGAGAAAATCAGGAAAAAAATACCATTTACAATAGTAAACAAAAGAATCAAATACCTAGGAATAAATTTAACTAAAGATGTAAAGGACTTATATACAGAAAACTACACAACATTGTTAAAGGAAATCAAAGAAGACTTAAATAAATGGAAAAATATTCCCTGTTCATGGATGGGAAGATTAAACATCATCAAGATGTCTATCCTACCCAAACTAATCTACAGATTTAATGCAATCCCAATAAAAGTCAACACTATATTTTTTAAGGAACTGGAAAAACTAACCACAAAATATATTTGGAGAGTTAAGAGGCCCCGAATTGCCAAAGATATATTGAAAAAGAAAAATGAAGTTGGAGGTATCACATTACCTGACTTTAAAACATACTACAAAGCTACAGTGATCAAAACTGCATGGTATTGGCACAAGGATAGACCTACTGACCAATGGAACAGGATTGAGAGTTCTGATATAGATCCTCGCATATACAGTCATCTGATATTTGACAAGGCCACGAAACCCACTCAGCTGGTAGAGAGTGGCCTCTTTAACAAGTGGTGCTTGGAGAACTGGATATCCATATCCAAAAGAATGAGAGAAGAATACCATCTCACACCTTATACAAAAATCAACTCTAGATGGATCAAAGATCTAAATATAAGAGCCAAAACCATAAAAACCTTGGAAGATAATGTAGGGAAGCATCTACAGGACCTTGTAATAGGAAATGGTTTCATGAACTTCACAGCCAAAGCACGAGCAGCAAGAGAAAAATTGATAAATGGGATCTCCTCAAAATTAAAAACTTCTGCACTTCTAAGGATGTTATTAAGAAAATAAAAAGGCAACCTACCCAATGGGAAAAAATATTCGGCAACCATATAGCTGATAGGAGCCTAATATCCTGCATATATAAAGAAATCCTTCACCTCGAAAATAAAAGGACAAACAACCCATATAAAAAATGGGCAAGTGACCTGAAAAGACACTTCTCCAAGGAAGAAATACAAATGGCTAAAAAGCACATGAAAAAATGCTCAACATCACTTGCTATCAGGGAAATGCAAATCAAAACTACAATGAGATACCATCTTATACCCATCAGAATGGCAGCTATTAAAAAAACAGGAGACACTAAATGTTGGAGAGGATGTGGAGGAATAGGAACCCTCATCCACTGCTGGTGGGACTGCGGTATGGTCCAGCCACCGTGGAGGACAGTTTGGAGGTTCCTCAGAAAACTTGCAATATATCTTCCGTATGATCCAGCAATTCCACTACTGGGTATATACCCAGAAGAACTGAAAACAAAAATACAAACAGATATATGCACACCAATGTTTATAGCGGCATTGTTCACCATTGCCAAAAGTTGGAATCAGCCCCGGTGCCCATCAACAGACGAATGGATAAGCAAAATATGGCACATACATACAATGGAATAATACTCAGCGGTAAGAAGGAACAAAGTGCTAACACATGGAATAACGTGGATGAATCTTGAAGACCTTATGTTGAATGAAGTGAGCCAGGCACTGAAGGATGAACAGTATATGACCTCACTGATCTGAACTGAGGAAAGTGAGCAGTCTCTGAGAACCATTGTCTGAAAGATAGGTTAACAAAGGAGAGTAAGAGAAGAGCAGGCTTTGAGCCATCTCCCATATGGACATAATCTATGGTAAAGGGATAGAGTGTGGTTGCATGTTGGGGGATGGGGCAGATGAGCGGTGGTGTTCCTGGGTTTGGTGGTACAGAACTGGGGGGTGGATGGATTAGGAAGTGCTGGTTCAAATCCCCAGGGCATGTAACTGTGAATCTTGACATTCCATGGGTTAGGAGAGGGGGATATCATGGGCCCTGGGGGGCTGGGGAGAAGGGAACAGTCAAGATCTAATGGGATGTTTGGTGGTCATGGGGAAGGTTTTTCATTACCTTACAGTAATGGACACAGGACATGGTAAATATCATCAAAATTATTTAACTGTATCATCTAAATTGTAAACTATACTGTAAATCACTGACAATGTTTAGTTGCTATATTTTGCTATCTGCATAACAGCTATAACAATGCTAAAAACCAAAAAAAAAAAAAAAAGGAGGGGGAGTTAATATGGGGTGGGGAAGCGGGGGTGGTTTGGTATCTTGGAGTCTCGGGCACTCCGTGTGTGACTTTGCTGTGTCCTAAAACTTCTTTGAAAATTAAATGAAAAATTGGGAGACAATGGGTATTGAGAGGAGGTAGGTGTCATGGCACACCAGACATCCGATAACACAGTGATAAAGGGAAGGAAAAAAGGGAAAAAAGAAGAGAGAAGGGAAATAAAAATGAATATATATATATATATATTTTTTAAAGGAATTTCCTTTGCTTTTTTGCCCATTTTTTGAATGTCCCAATCCACTAATTATATTTTATTTTGTTTTGTTCTTTGTTTGATTATTTGATTTTTTTTCCTTCTCTCTCTTTTTTTTTTTTTTCCCCCTGAGTTTCCTTATGTTTGTCTCTTGCATGTAAGCTTATCACACTTGTTTCTTTTTCCTAGTAAGTGTATTTGATTATTTTATGGACTAAATGTTCATGGAGGATTTGGATCACAGAAGGGTTACAATGGGTACTGCGGGGGATTATTGGGGGGAGGGTGTCTGGAGGGTGGTTCGTGGGGATTGGTTCAACCGAATATGCATGAAAGATATACAAAATCATTCAAAGGATCAGGGGATGGGGCATGGTCACGATGGGTGGATAATCACACAATGAATGAGGGAATCTGAATTCCTAGCCTGGAGAGCTCTGCCACAATCTCCAAGGGAGCAGCAATAGTCCTCTGAGTGTAGGGACAGTGCCTGTCAAAATAGGATGACCCACTGATTTTTTTTTTTTATTGATGACTACCCTTGTGAGTTTTTGCTCTTGTAAATGAGACTTAGCCTGCAGTTGTGGGGTGCCTAAGGGTTGCCACCTGAGAGCCTCCTTGTTGTTCAAATGTGGCCTCTCTCTAAGCCAAACTCAGCATATGATTGCATTACCTTCCCCCCAATGTGGGACATGACTCCCGGGGATGAGCCTCCCTGGCAACGAGGGATTAATTCCAAGTGCCACCTGGCAGCTTTGTGCAGTGGCAGTATCATACCCAATGAGGTTTATCCGAGGCACGATTATTGCTAATTGAAAACTTTTCCCAAGTGCCAGCTGGCAACACAACTGGAAAAAGACCTTGAATAAAAGGGGGAAATGGTAAAGACAAATGAGTTCAAGTGGCTAAGAGACTTCAAAGAGAGTCGGGAGGTCATCCCAGAGGTAACTCTTACGCACACCTCAGTAGGAGCTCATAGAACATCTAAGTGCCTATCACCCCACTCAGTGGGGTTCCTGAGAGCTCCGGAGACACCCTGGTCCTATATAAGGGGGGATAGCCCCAGAGACTGATGCCTTATCAGTGGGTTCTATTTTGGAATCTGTGCTCCTGAGAGTGACAGAATTAGACTCAAATAAGTCCTCCCTGCCCATGGTTCACCAGTCCCTTCTATTCAAACCTACATGTGATGCTGGAGTTTCTTAGGTATACTTCCAGAGACTGGAGCCTCCCGTCTACCTATGTGCCAGGTGTGCATGAAATCTAGGTGGAGCTGCAACTCCTACCCTACAGCTCAATGGACTCATCCAAGTCACCTGGTGAGGAGACAACGATCGGAAATGGCCATCCCAGGGAATGGAGAGGGCCTGCATCTGCAGGCAGGGTTATCCCACTCACCATATCCATGCGATATAAGCCCTCTCTCACTTGGAGTTGGAGTGGACATCACCATCCCAGTCGCCTCTGGATTGGGGGAAGAACTATGGACTAGAGTGGACTTGATGGTATTCTCTTGCTCACATATAGTGATTCTTGCAATGCAAGAAATTATAACAATGAGGTGGAGCCAGTGGCCACTTGACAGTTTTTGGGTAGGGAGGGGATGAGCAGTTGAAATACAGGGGCTTCTTTGGGAGTTGGAGGTTGTCCTGAGTACTGTTGTGGCAATGGATATAGGCCATTTTAAATCAGCACACACCACTCACAACTGAGTGGGAGAGAGTGTGGTCTACAGTGTGAACTGTGGTCTATGGTTGGTGGCAAGGCTCCAGGATGTGTAAGTTCATTGAGGTTGGTGGGCCACACTGTGGGAGATGTTTCTGTGGGATGTGGTGGGAGATATGGGAGGTGGGCAACATGGGAATCCCAGTGGGTTCCGTGTAATATTTTAGGTAATCTAAGCACCTCTTAAAATATATGTTTATATATATATATAAATAACATTTTTGTAAGCAAATACACATATATGCATATATATTTATATATCATTTTGCAAATGTTTGTATGTATTGTGAGAATTTTGATTTTTACCCATAATAAAAAAAATTAATTAATTAAAAAAAATATTAAAGTTACTTAAAAAAAAAAAGTAAATGAAATGAATAGATGCTCAGCATCACAAGCTATTAGGGAATTGCAAATCAAAACAACGAGATATCATCTAATACCTAACAGACTGGTGGCTACTAAAAATAGAGAACTACAAGTGTTAGAGAGGATGTGGAGGAAAGGTAACCTTCATCCACTGCTGCTGGGAATGTAGAATGTTGCAGCCATTGTGAAGGACAGTTTTGTGATTCCTCAGGAAGCTAAATATAGAATTGCCATATGATCCAGCAATCTCACTTCTGGGTATTACCAGAATAATTGAAAGTAGGTACACAAACAGACAAGCACCCCAAAGTAGATAGTGGGATTATTCACTATTGCCAAAAGTTGGATGGAACCCAAGTGTCCATCAACAAATGAAAGGATAAGCAAAATGTGGTGTATATATACAATGACATATTATTCAGCTGTAAGAAAGAATGAAGTATTGACACATGCAACAACATGAATGAAACTTGAAGACCTTATGTGAGTGAAGTAAGCCAGTCATTATAGGAGAAATATTGCATGACATCACTGATATAACCTAACAATTTTGAGCAAATTCACAGACCTAGAGTTTGGAAGATAGGTTATCAAGAGACACAATGGGAGAAGAATGTGTTGAGCCAATGGCCAATATGGACAAAACCAATGATAAGGTAGAAGGGGTTGTTTGGCAGTGGATAGGTATGGTGGTGGCACAGGGATGTGAGTGGGGTTAACAGTGTTGGAATGTGAGTGTGATTAGGGTGGGGTGTTTGGGTTGGACCCTCTTTGGAACTGGGGGGAGGGCTGGAGGAAGGAACAGGTGACCTCTCTGGATTTGTACGTCTGTGGTTGAAACTCTAATAGTGGCAATGTTCTACTGGCAAATATGTCAGGGGAATGCCATTAGTGCAGTACTTTGGCAGAGGGGGATATATGGCAAGGTTGTACCTGAGGCATGCTTCTAGGGAATATGAATGTTTTCATATTGTCATAGGGTGCCATTTCAGTGAGTGGAGACCCCCACAATAAAAAAGAACATATTAAACTACTTTCTTGGGGAGTCCAGGTACATCCTCAAACTGAAAAGCAGTAATATCTTGAGTACATAGGCAGTGCCACATACAAGAAAGACCAGTATTTCAAACCCTCAATATTAATACATTTGACTATGAACAACATTCATCAAAAATTGAAATTTATTTGATGCCATAGGTTCTGAGATGAGGAGGAGGGAAGAATGGGTGGAACATAGGACATTTTTGGGTCATTCAAATTGTTCTACATGATCATGTATTGACAGATACAAGCTATCATACATTTTGTCAGAACATATAAATGTCTGTGATGCATAATATAAACCATAATGTAAACCATTGACCATGTTTAGTAGCATGAACATTTTTATGAATTGAAACAAATGTACCATATTCATGTAGAATGTTACTGGTAGGAAGGGATGTGGGGGGTATGGGGGTTGGGCATATGGGAATCCCCTATATTTTGTATTTGAATTTTCTCTAAATGAAAGATTATTGGAAAATAAAGTGGATAAAATGGGACATGGGGGAACATACAGAATAATTGGTCATGGTACATAAAAGATGGATGGAACTACTTTGCTTTCAGTTATAGATTCTCTCTGCTCCTTGAGATGGTCATTGTCCATCATCATTTACTTGTTAGTTGTCCTGTGTGAGTCCAGTGAACTGGAGAGTAGGTGTTGCAACTCTGCTGAGATTCAAGGCCCACATGGCACCTGGAAAGCCCAAAAATTTAAGTCTCTTGGACATAAACCTAACAACTCTAGTACTAACAATGGATTCAAATAGAAGAGGCAAAAGTACCATGTGTAGATAAACCACAACTGAGTTCAACTCTGTCACAATGGGGAGTATAAATTCCAAAGTAGAGCCCACTGACAGGGTGCCAAATTCCTGAGATGTCAGCCCTGCCTATAGTACCTGGATGTCTGCAGAGCCCTCAGGAGCCCTGCTTTTTGAGGCAATATTTACTGTGGCAGTCAATGAGATCCTGCTGAGATATGCATAAGCATAACCTCTGGAAAGACCTCCTAACTCAGTTTGAAGTCTCTTAGCCATACAAACTCACTTCTTTTTACCCTTTTCCCCTTTTGGTCAAGGTTTTTTTCCAGTTGCATTGCCATCCCAGAATCCATGGGATTGGGGAATGAATGACAGAATAGAATAGACTTACTCTTATTCTACTATAGACTTATTAGTATTCCAGCAAAAGCAGAACTTTTATCATTAATGTGGAGGCAGAGGCCACCAGAGTATCTGAGAGAGAGGGAGGGGGAAAAATAGGTGTACTAAGTGGGCATTTTTGGGACATTGGAATTGTCCTGAATGACATTGCAATGGCAGATACAGGCCATTACATGTCTTGTCATAATTTACAAAATTGTGTGGGAAAGAGTTTAAACTGTAATATAAACTATAATCCACTTAGTAGCAAGGCTTCAATGTATGATCATCAATTTTAACAGATGTACCACAATACTGAAATATGTTGTTAATGTGGGAAAATGTGGCAGAGATGGGGAGTGGGTTATGTGGAATCTCCTACATATTTTATATATCATTTATGAAATCTAAGTATCTTTAAAAAGTAAAAAAAATCCCCAAAAGTAAAGATAATGTTTCTTACAGTGATTAAAGGCACAATGCAATTTATAAAAAAATTAATTAATTTATTTTTTGTTTTATTTTATTATTTTTTGGCTTTTTTCAGGGGGAAGGTTTGGATTCCAAAAAGGTTGCAATTGTGGCAGAACAGGATTACTGTTGTGGTGTGTCAGTGGTGGAGGGATGTGTGGAAAGGGGTGCACCTGGCTAATGCATTTATGAAATATGAATGTGTTAATATGGTCATGGTGTGTTGTCTTGGTGAGTGGATACACACACAATAACTGATGGAATATTGAATTACCATTCTGGGGAGTGCTCCTATATTTTCTCAGAGAGTGGTAAGACCCTATAAAGTCCATGGGCACTGCCTAGTGAAGGAGGACAGACCAATACACCAGGCCTTTGATATTGATGCTTGTACTTTTGAAACTTATTCCTGTGAAATTGAAACTTACCCTATTAATATTTATTGCCTAACATAAATATCAGCCTCCTTGTTGCTCAAATTTGACCTATATTCAAGTCAAACTCCACATATAAACTAATTACCTTACTCCCAGTTTGAGACATGACTCCCACTTATGAACCTCCCTGGCACCAAGGGATTATTCCCAAGCACAAATTAGCAATGCATTTTGAAAAAAGACTTAGAGCAAAAGGGGAAAATATTAGCTACAAATGAGTTTTATAGCAAATGTATTTCAAAATGTGCCTGGAGTTCATTCCAGAGGTTACACTTGTGCACATCTTGTGAGGACATCACTGATTGCTACAGTGAACAGTACCTCGAGTGGGTGTGGGGATTCTGAGGGCTCTAGGGACATCTAGACATTATAGGCAGGGCAGACAACCCCAGAAAATCAGCAATCTATTGGTAGGCGTTACGTTGGAATATTTGATATCCTATCTCCCCAATATATCAGATTTAGACTCATTTATACTATTCCCACACATGGTTCTTCTGCCCATGTTAGTACCCATAATTAACACTTTACCCATTAAATGTATGTCCCGAAGACCTTCATCTTCTGGCTGCTTTCATGCTGGTTGAGACCTGAGTCACAACAGAGTTGCAGACAACACCTCTTCTTCATTTCATTGGACACACCCATGAAAACTTACAAAAAGATGATGATGGACAATGCCTGTCTCCAAAAACAGAATATCTACAACTGCAAGCAAGACAGTTCCATCCATTTGCCTCTCGGTATCTAAGCCCTCTCTGATTAGAATGAGAGTGGACACCACCTTTCTAAAATCCTGAAGTTTGAAGAATAAACAAACAAGGTTTGAATGCAAATATGGTCTAAAGTACACTTATTATTCTAGTTATTGAAGAACTATAAAGACAGTGGTCACTAGTGATTCTGAGGGGAGGGAAAGAGTTGAATAGTTGTAACATGGGACATTTTTGAGACATTGGAATTGATCTGCATAATATTGTAATGACAGATACAGGCCATTATACATTTTGTCTTTGTCAAAACCTAAAAAATTGTGTAGTGCAAAGTGTTAAACTGTAATGTGTATAATTGACTATGATTAGTATTAGTGCTTCAATAAGTGTACATGAATTGTAACAAGTATTGTAAGATGTCACTATTGGGAGAAAGTGTGGGAAGTGGAGGTTGTGGGGTATGTGTGTATCCCCTATATTTTCAATGTAACATTTTTTATGCAAACTAAAACTTCTTTTAAAATAACTACTTTTATATTTAAAATTCACAAAATGTGAATCCACTTGCTTTGTTAATCCTTTTCAGGAATTTTTTGGTTAATTGGCATTCCTTACCCTCCAAATAAATTTGATAATTGTCTTTTTCATTTCTACAAAGTATTTGTAGATTTTTGATTGGGAATGCATTGAATATGTAAATCATTTGGGGTAGAATTGACATTTTTTTGGCATTTAGGTCATTTTATTCAAACAATAAAGCAAACAGTCAACTGGTCAAGTAGCCAGGTTATCCAAGCTTGAGGTACATACTGAATTACCAAGGATCGTTTTTTTTTTCTTGATAAACCAAAGTTAATTTTATTTTTTTATTTTATTTTTTTAAAAAATACTTAGATTATATGCATGTAACATAAAAAATATAGGGTATTCCCTACTCCCTACATCTCCCACAGTTTCCCACATTAACAACAGCCTTTGTTAGTGAAATATATTCATTGCAATTGATGAACACATTTTGGAGCATTGCTACTAAGCGTGGATTAAAGTTTACTTTGCAGTTTACCCTCTCTCCCACAGAGTTTTGTAGGTTATGACAAGATTTATAATGACCTGTATCAGTTGTTGCAATGTCATTCAGGACAATTCACAAATTCCAAAAATGCTTCTGTATTACACCTGTTTTTCCCTCTCCCTGCCCTTAGAACCTCCAGTGGCCACCGCCTCCACTTCAATGATATGACTTCTCTCATTGCTAGAATCACAAGTTTATAGTAGGATATCTGTAGGTCTACTTTAGTCCATAATTCATTCCCCAATCCTGAGGATTCTGGGATGGTGATGTCCACTCCACCTCTAACTGAGAGGGGGTTGTGATCCCCTAGGGACAATGGATGGGATACTCTTGCTTGCAGTTGTAGACCTTCTTGGTTCCTTGGTATGTTAATTGTCCATCATCACCTCCATGTTAGTTGCCCTGGGTGAGACCAATGAACTGTAGAGTAGGTGTTGTAACTCCAGCGAGATTCAGGGCCCAGCTGGCACATGGACAGCTCAAAAATTTAAGTGTCTTGGATGTACACCTACCAACTCTAGTACTAATTATAGGTTCAAATAGAAGGACAAAAGAGACATGTGTAGGGAAACCACAATTGAGTCCAATTCTTCCACTCTGGGGAGCATAAATTCCAAAGTAGGACTCAATGGCCAGGGACCAAACTCCTGACCTATCTGCCTTGACTATAGTGTCTGGATGTCTCCAGAGGTCTCAGGAGCCACACAATTTGGGATATTATCTACTTTTGCAGCCAAAGAGATCCTACTGAGAAGTGCATAAATGTAACTTCTGGAATGACTTCCCATCTCACTTTGAAGTCTCTTAGCCATATAAACTCATTTGTCTTTATCTTCTCCCCCTTTTGGTCAAGGTCTTTTTCCCATTGTTATTTGGTACTTGGTAGTAATCCTTTGGTGTCAAGGAGGCTTATCCCTAGGAGTCATGTCCCATGCTGGGGGGAAGGTAATGTATTTATATGCTGTTTGGCTTAGAGAGAGGCCATATTTGAGCAACAAGGAGGCAACTCTTAGGCAGTTTCTAATAATAGGGTAAGTTTCAATTTCAAGAGTAAAGGTTCATATGCACAGTCATCATTATCAAGTGCCTGTCAGTGGAACATCCTCCTTCAATAATAATTGCCCCTGTACTCTGGGGATTATTGTTGATCTATTAGAGAATGTGGCAGAGATCCCTATGATGGGAATTTGACATTACTTCATTGATTGTGTGAATCTCCGCCCACTGTGACAATGCCCCAAGAACATTTGACCACATTTAGATGCCTTATAGGTATGCCCAGGTGAGCTTCCTCCCATGTATCCCCCATGACTGACATCCCACAACTGTGATCCTCCCCTGCCACAGTTGTAACCCACTTGATCCAAAACATCTTCAAAAATGAAGTCAATAGTATTGCAAAATTAATAAGAAAATGAATAAAAATAATAGCTTTAAAAATAACTAATACAATACAAATTAAAACAATAAAAATAACAAAAATTTGGGCTAATAAAAATAATGTAAAAATATTTAATTTTTTTGACATTTTCCCTTTCATCACTATAAGATCTGCTGTCCTATATGTACAGTGACTTTGTCTTCTGTTTATTCCCCCACTGTCTTATTTTTTTTTTCAATTTTTCCTCAGAGAAGTTTTAGGTTACAGAAAAGTCATGTACTGAATAGAGGGGAATCCCTTATACCCAATATCATCCTCCTTCCCCCCTTTCTCCTATTAATAACATTGTATATGGGGATGGTATGTTTGTTACAACTAATGTACAAATATTGAAACATTGCTTCCAACCATTGTAAAAGGTTTATATTATGGTTTACCTTTTGGAACATACACTTTTATAAACTTTGATGCAATTCAACATGGCCTGTATCCATCATAGCAAGATCATATAGAACACTTTCTTCTCCCCCAAAATGCCCGCTGTTCCATCTATTCTATTCCTCCCTCTGCCCCCTCCATTCAGCAGGCAGGGCAAAAACCAGACTTCTATCATTGAAGGAAAAATTATAGTTCCATGCAGCAACACTGAGGGCTTGATATACCGGTCTGACCTCCCCTATTAGATACTGCCCATGCTCATGAAAGACTATTGCCCCTCTATTAGAAAACATAATGGGCCTCCCCAGGATGAGAGTCCACCATCCTGCTGCTCATTATGTAAGTCTCCACCCACTGATATAACCCACTATGGCAAGATGAACACTCACACATTCCCTAGAAGCCTGCTCCAGGTGCACCCTGTCACAAATGCCCCCCACATCCAACATCCAATCCAGCCACCCTTATTTGCCATATTTCCAAAAAAGCATTCCAGACCTTGTAGTTTCAACCATGTACCCACCAATCTTCAGTGTTCACCTGCTCCTTTCAGCAGCCCTCACCCCAGGTCTACGGACAGTCCAACACATCCTTTCCACGCCACCCCCTGACACCAGCAATGCCTAACCAAAAATTATCATTACCCTACTGTCATGACCATCCATTGTTTAGCTTCACGCTACCCCTTAGCATAGATTTTGCCTGTATGGCTGTTGACTGACTACCTTCTTTTCCCTTTATATTTCCTGTAAACCTATATCCCAGACTCTAGCTCTATGAATCTGCTCAGTTTGCCTAATTCATATCAGTGAGGTCATGTAATATTTGTCCTTCAGTGCCTTCACTCAACGGAAGGTCCTCAAGATTCATGCATGTTATCCTGTGTGTTAATACTGTATTCTTTCTTCCAGCTGAGTAATATTCCACTGTATGTATATAGCACAATTTTTTTATCCATTCAACTTTTGGTTGATTTCAACTTTTGGCAATAGTGAATAATGCTGCTATGAACAATGGTATGCATATATCTGTTCCTGTCCTTGCTTTCAGTTCTTCTGGGTATATACCCAGCAGTGGAATTGCTGGATCATATGGCAGATGTACAGTTAGTTTTCTGAGGAACCTCCAAACTGTCCTCCACAGTGGCTACACAATTCTACATTCCCACCAGCAGTGGATGAGGGTTCCCATTCCTCCACATCCACTCCAAAATTTGTAGTCCTCTGTTTTTTTAATAACCACCAGTCTAATGGGTGTAAGGTAATATCTCATTGTAGTTTGATTTGCATTTCCCTAATAGTTAGTGATGTTGAACATCTTTTCATGTGCTTTGTAGCAATTTGTATTTCTTCTTTGGAGAAGTATCCATTCAAATCACGGGTCCATTTTTTGAATGGGTTGTCTTTTTATTTTTGAGGTGTAGGATTTCTTTATATATACAGGATGTTAGGCTCCTACCAGATATATGGTTACCAAATATTTTCTACCATTGAGTAGGATGGCTTTTCACTTTCCTGAGAAATTCCTTTGAGATGGAATTTTTTTTTTTTAATTTTGAAGAGGTCCTATTTATCTCTTTTTTCTTTGGTGCTCTTACTTTTGGTGTAAAGTTCATAAAACATTTCTTAATACAAGATCCTGTAGATCCTTTCCTACATTATCTTCCAAGGTCTTTATGGTCTTGACTTTTATATTTATATCTTTTATCCAACTTGAGTCAATTTTTTTACAAGATATGAGATGGTGTGCTTCTCTCATTCTTTTAGATAAAGAAATCAAGTTCTCCAAGCACTGTTTGTTGAAGAGGCTATTCTTTCCTAGTTGAATGGGCTTGGTGGCCTTGTTGAATATCAGTTGACTGTATATGTGAGGATCTATATTAGAACTCTCAATTTGGATCCATTGGTCAGTATATCTCTCCTTGTGCCAATACGATGCAGTTTTGACCACTGTGTCTTTGTAGTGTGCTTTAAAATCAGGTAATGTCATTCCTCCAATTTCATTTTTCTTTTTCAAAATGTGTTTGGCTATTCTGGAACTCATGCTTCCAAATAAATTTTATAGTTAGTTTTTCCAATTCAGTGAAAAATACAGTGGTGATTTTTTATTGTGCTTGCTTTAAATTTGTAGATCAGTTTGGGCAAGATAGACATCTTAATGATGTATATTATTCCTATCCATGGACAGGGACTATTCTTCCAATTATTTCAGTCTTCTTTAATTTCCTTCAACAGTGTTGTGGAGTTTTCTGCATGTAAGTCATTTACACCTTTAGTTAAATTTATTCCTAGATATCTGATTCTTTTATTTGCTATTGTTAATGGAGTTTTTTTTTTTCTTTATTTCTTCCTCACTTTACTCATTACTAGATATAGGAAGACAACTGATTTTTTTTGTGTGTGGCTATTGTACCCCACCACTTTGCTGAATTTGTCTGTTAGCCCTAGTATCTCTGCCATCGATTTTGGGGAATTTCTATAAATAGGATCATGTCATGTGAAAATAGGGAAAGGTTTACTTTTTCCTTTCCAATTTGGATGCATTTTATTTCTTTTACTTAATTGTTCTGGCTAAAACTTTCAGTAATATGTTTAATAACAGTGGTGACAATGGGCATTATTTTTGAGTTCTAGAACTCAGAGGATAAGGTTTCAGTGATTTAACACTGAATATGATGCTAACTTTGGATTTTTCATATATTTTGTTCCTTTTGTTCTCTTTTTCTGTGTTCTTCAGCTTAATTAATCTATATCAATCTATCTTCAAGTTCTTTTATTATTTCTTAGAGCAACTCAAATAAACTGTTGAGTACATCCTTGGAATTTTTCATTTTACTTATTGTAGTTTTCATATTCATAATTTACTAAAGCTTTAAATTTTTCTTTTATTTTCAAAAATAATAATTTTATTGATATTTGATTTGTTGGTATTTAATAAGATATTTTCTTCATACCTCTGTTTAGTACTTTAACTGTGGCATCTTTTAGCTCTTTGAACCTTTTTATAAAGGGTGCTTTAATATCATTGTAAGTACAATATCTGGGACTACAAAAGGGCAGTTTCTGTCATCTGCTTTTTATGTGTGAGTGTATGTGTATGTCCTTTGGTCATAGTTCCTCATTATTTGAATGTCTTTTAATTAATTTGTTGAAAACTTGATATATTAAATAATATAATTTATTTACTCTCCCAATGAAAAGCTTTTATTCCATTTTTATGATTGATGATGTTGTTTGTTCGCTTGCTTATTTAGTATCTTGACTGGATAAGTGCAATGAAATCTATTTATCTGAAGTGTACAGTCTCTGTTTTCCTTCTTAGAGTGCACATCCTTGGGCATGTACAATTCTTTCTAGCTCTGTTAACATGAGGCAACTGTGATTGTAGTTTCTGTGTGGTTTGCCTTCATTAGTATCAAAATCACATGATCAGATCCAATAATTGCTCATGATTTTCTGCATTGTTTATGATGTTCTATATTTAAATTATTAATCGGTATGATACCAATATTTCTAAGGCTATTTGCTGGAACAAACTTTAAGGGCAGTGTTTGAGCTTTTTGTGACCACAGGAAGTGGTTAGTCCACTGTTTTATGGTTAGTCCACTGTTTTAGATGTGGATAACATGAGCCACTATCACTCTTTAAATATTAAGCACAATATTTACATTCTTATTGACAGCACACTTAGGTTTGAATTACCTTATACTTCAAATAAAATTGTTCTCCATTGAGATAGAACAGATATTTCTATACTTACCACCTGCATTACTTCTAGAGAAGAAACAGGTTTGGGGCATGATAATATTGTTAATAGATGTTATAATTATGTTAGTAAGAGAACTACCAAATTAAAGAATCTTGTCCATGTATGTAGACTGGAAGTTAAATATTTTAATTTTAAATTCAATGTTATCACTTTATTTGTAGTAAAAATTGTCAATGCATAATTGGAAAGGTAAATATATGAATGAAGATAAAATATATCCAAGATAGTCCTTAAGTGGACCATTGATGATAGTCTGGTTCTCCTTACATTAATTGAGATGACTTTTGTTTTCAAAATTGATGTAAGGTGATATACAAATAGAATAGATAACCCAGTAAAAGAGCCAAAGATATGTGAATATTTGTATGACAACTAAGACATTGCATATCAGTTGGAAAATGAGTTACTTTTCCAATAAAATATATAATTCATTAAATGTCTAGGAAATAATGAAATGATGTCAAATTCTAACTATATTTAAAAAAATAAGTTCAAGTTTGTTATGGAAAAAAACCAAAACATAAATTTTCATAGATAACATAGAGGAATATCTTATTTACTGCAGAAATTATTTTACAAGATATAGAAACATTAAAACACTAACCATTAGGACAAGGACCAATAAATGTGAGTACACTAATGTTAATTGGTATGTGTTCATAGATGTGCTTATTAAGGGTGAGAATCCAGTCCAGAAGCAAGCATACATTGTTGTCACATTTGTAACATTAAACGTATTTGTATCCAAATTTTACAAAGAACTTCTAAAAATCCATTACAAAGCACTTAATCCATTTAAATGAAAATTAAATAAATAAATGCAAAATTATTTAATGCAAAAATCATAAAATGCAAGTGTTTATGTAACATTAATGTTTGCCTAACCTCAGAATTCATCAAGGATAGACAAAGAAAAGCCAAAAATATAAAGAACTCCACATTAATCAAGCCAGCAAAATTTTTTAACTCTGAAAGAATACATTAATAAGATGGTTAAATAAAGTGAACTTTTCTATTGGAAGATGTTTATTTAATGCAACAAACTTGGAAATCAGTTTGGATTTCCATAGTACATTTTAAGATTCCCTTACTCTTTGACCTACATATTATATTCATAGCCATCATATTAAAAATGTGTTTTAGATAGTATCAGTATATATATACACCAGTGGTGTTGGGGTTATTTATAGTTGTCAGGAACTGAAATATGTCTAAATGACCACAAACTATAAAATGCTGAATTATTTTTTTCATGTCCATGCTATGACATATAAAGGCATGAAAATAAACTATAATTAAATTGTATAACTGGGAAGATATCACAAGCAAAATGTCAAACAATTGAAACAAGACAGATAAAATATATATATATATATAAATGGTTTAATTTATATTAAATTTCAAAATAGTCAAAATTACACTGTATCAGAATTACATGTAATAATGGTTAACCTTTATAAAAAGCATGGAAATTATCTTCTATTTCTAGTGTTCTTGGTGTTTTTATCAGAATAATTTGCTGGATTCTGAAAAATTCCTTTCTGTAACTCTTGAAATAAAGTTTCATTTTCTGTTTGTTCTATGTATAGTGTCCAAAATATTTATTGATTCTTTTGTGTTGAACCACCCTTGCATTCTTGGTATGAATGTTATATTTGCTATTTGGTTATAGCAAATAATTGCTTAAATATTCTTTTAGATAATATTTGATAAAAAATTGTTCAAGATTGTTACATCTATATTCATAAGAGGAAATGGTTTGTGATATACTTTCCTTGTAATTTGTTTTTCAGCCACTGGTATCAGACCAATGCTTGTCTTATAGAATGAGTTATGACACACTCTAACATCATGAACTTTTTTGAAAAGTTTGAAAGGGGTTGTTTAAATTCAGCAGCTAAGCAATTGGTTACTGGACTTTTCCATTGTGGAATTCTTTTGGTTATTCTTTCCATCTCTTATTAAAATAATTTGAAGATTTCCATTTCAACTTGAATCAATTAGCTGAGTTGTATATTTATACAAATTTTTCCATTCATTTAGATAATCCAACTTGTGGGAATCCAACTTGTGGGTTCTTGTTCTTAGAACTCTTTTATAATACTTTTTTTTTTCTGCAAGGTCAATAGTAATATCACATAAATATCTTAATTTATGGTATTACTTATTTGCATATTTGACCTATTTTCTTTGGCAGCCTAGCTAACAACTGTCAATTTCATTGACTTTTTCCCAAAGAATCTTCAACTTCTTTTTTGATTCTCTTAAGTTGTTTCTCTATTTTTTATTTAATTTATCTCTTCTCTAACTTTATTTTCTTCTTCCTGCTATCTTTGGGCTGTTTGATCTTCATTTTCTAATTTGTAAAGGTAAGAATTAAATAATTAATTTCAGAACTTTCTTCTTTTTAAATATTGGTATTTCTAGCTATACAATTCTGTCTCAGACTCACATTGCTGCATCCCATACACTATGGTACGTTAGCCCTTCATTTTCATTCTTGCTTATGTGTAATATATCTTGTTATTCCTTATTTAACATGTTTGTAGTTAAAGATGTATTATTTAATTTGCAAACATTTGCAAATTTCAATTTCATTTTCTATTATTGATCTCTATTTTCACTCCATTGTGGTCAAAGAATTTAATTTGTACACTTTCAGTATTTTAAATTTTTGAGACTTCTATTGAGTTGTAAAAAATGGTCTATAATATAGAATAATCCATGTTTGCTATGAATAGAATAGAGCTTTCTCAAAATGATAAATGCTATTTCTGAAAAATGCACAGCTAGCATTGTATTAACTGGTGAAAGATTTAATCATTCCCCTTAACATGAGGAACAAGTCAAGGATGCCCACTGCCACCACTGCTGTTCAACAATGTACTAGATGTTCACACCAGAGAAAATAGACCAGAAACTAAGCAAAAGACATAGAAATTGGAAAGGAAGAAGTAAAACTATCTCTAGTGAGAGATAACATGATCATATATATAGAAATTCAAAGGAATACACAAGAAAACCTTTAGAGCTAATAAACAATTTAAATATGGTGGCAGTGTAAAGGATCAGTACTTAAAAAGTCAGCTGCATTTCTATAGACAAGCAATGAACAATATGAAGAGTATATTGAGAAATCAAATCCAATTATAATAGCGTTAAAAAGAATAAATTAACAATGAATTCTTTTACTCAAGGAATTGAGATTGTAAAGTGAAAATCTCAAATCATTTCTAAAAGGAATTAGACTTAAATTAATAACATGATATTCTATGTCATGTATTAGAAAACTTAATATTATTAATATGTCAATATTATCTAAAGTGATCTACAAATTCAATACAATACTTATCAAAATTACAGCAGCTGTCTGGAAACAATGTCAAAGATATACTTGTTAATAATAAGGGTATGAAAAAATATGCCAAATGTATGCTATGGGCCATAGTTAGTGATAATTGTCTGATGAAATTATCTCATAATCTGTAACAAATATTACACAACAGTATGGTGTGTTTGTGAAGGAGCATTGTATGGGAATTCTACACATGTGCATTATTGTTTTGTAAGTTCATTTTTGTAATAAAACATATTTTTTAAAATACAGGAGTTTTTTTTTTTTTTTTTTTTTTTTGCAGGAATTGAACAGCAGCTCTCCAAATTCATCTGTATGGCAAAGCAGCACAGAATATCCAAAAAAATTGTGAAAAGCACATCAAATTTGTAAGACACAACTCTCAATTTCAAATTGTACTACAAAGCTATAATAATCAAAAGAGTGTGGTATTGGCAGAAAGATCTACATAGACAAATGAAATAGAATTAAAAATTCAGAAGTATACCCACAGATTTATGATCAATAGATTTTTGAACAGAGAGCTAGGTACAAGCATTGGGGAAAATTTTTCTTCAATAGTGTGAGAAACCTGGAAATACACCAGAAAAGCAATGAGGTTAGACTCCAAACTCACATATTATGCAAATTTTTTCTCAAATTGGACCAAGAACCTAAGAGTTAACTGCATAAAATTCTTACATGATATGTTAGACAAAACCTTCATGACCTGGGATTAGGTAAATGGATTCTTATATATGAAATAAAAATCACAAACATCAAAGGAAACGAGATAAATTTGACATCATAAAAATTAAAAAAAAAAATTTCATCAAATGACATTATCAAGGGAATAAATACAACCTTTAGAATGGTAGAAAATAATTCCAAATCATACGTCAGATTGGGGTTTAATATTCAGAATATATAAAATGTTATTTTGTGACAACAAAAAGACAAAAATAAATATGGGCAAAATAAATGGGCATAAGTGGGTATAAATGGGCCAAAATTTGGAAACAACCCAAATATCCATCAATGAATAAATAGATAAACAAAATGTTTTAACTACAGACAATTGGCAATTACCCAGCAATAAGAACAAAGTCCTGAAATATGCTGCAACATAAAAGAACCTTAAAAATATTATAGGCAAGGAAATAAACAAGACACATAAGGAGAATTATTTTATGATATCAATTATAAGGTATTTCTAGAAATAGCAATTTCACAGATAGAATAAGTAAGTTAGTTAGATATTACCATTGTTTAAGGATTGAGGGGAAGGAAGAATGCATGTTTCTTGGATATGGAATGTGAGCAAACAAAATATTAAAAAAGAAAAGAAATAGAGTATTTCCCAAAAAAGCAAATGAAGTTATATAAATTCATATGGCTGATACCTCATTGAGAAAAGGATTTTTTTAATTTGCAAAGTTAGGAATAACAAAAAAATCATGCATACCATACAGCATTCCCATACATTGATCCACCACCAACACCTTACATTGTTGTTGCACATTTGTTAGAAATGAAGGAAGAACATCAAAAGATGTTTTATATATATTCATTAAAAGAACATCAAAAGAACTGTAATATATATTCTATAACGTATATTTGTTGTATTTTTCCCACAAACCATCTTATTATTAACACCATGTATTAATATTGTATATTTTTTATAGTTCATAAGAGAACATTCTCATATTTGTACTGTTAACCACAGTCCATCATTCACCATGATGTTCACTATATTATATCATGCCTTGCCTTTTACAAACCATCCAAAGTGTATACTCAGTGGCTCTCAGTTTCATCACAGAGTTGTACTTTCATCAGCTCAGTCTATTTCAGAACATTTTCATACTCCAAAAGGAAAATTACCATAGTCCCTTATACACCCCCTTTACTGACCGTTAGCATTATTATAGTACCTTCTTTGCCATTTCTGTAAAACATTACAATATTACTGTTAACTATATTCCAAATGCTATATTAGTTGTATTTATCACATATGTCTCCACATAGTTAACACCTTGTAATGAGAAGAGGATGTATTTGTTCAAGAAAAATTATACAAAGATATGAGGCTCATAAAAATCTATTTTTTTCTACTTGGAAATTTTTATTTATACAAATAACATTTTTTGCAAAAAGCTAATCCATGAAATATATTAAACATTAAGACTAACTTTAAAAAAAAATTATCCCAAATTCATATTGAATGAAAAAAACAGAGAGAGTAGGAAATGTAAAAAGAAAGTAAAGTATCTAGTGTCTGGTTTAAGTGATAAAAACTAGGGAAGAAAATTAGCATAAAATAAGAGGTATAAATTTAGAGTATGTAGGACTCTTTTTATATTACCCATCTCATTGCATATTGTCCACTTTTTCATTAGAATATATAACATATTAATCATAGCTACTTTAAATTCCTGATATGATAATAGTTACATATCTGCCATATTGATTCTTGTCCTCCTCCTTGTTCTGTCTCTTTAGACTGTGGTGGGTGTTTTTGTTTTGTTTTGTTTTTTGCCTTTTTTTACAATATTTTATATTTTAATTGAAAGCCAATAAGATGTATGTGGTAAAAAGCATTGATTTACATAAGACTCTAGTGTTTTTTAAGTTTCCCAGATGCTATGACAAATACCACACTTGGTTGGCTTAATAACAGGAAGTTATTAACTCATTTTTTCAGAGGCTAGAAGACATGCTACTTCTGAGCATCAGTTGCATTTTGAATGACCAAAAATTCCTGGGGAACTTGGCTTCTGATAATATGCTAATGATTTCTCCTTTCTCTTCCAGGTCCTGTTGCATTCTAGACTCACTCTCCCTAATGATTTTCTCTTCATGAAACTGCATTCAATTGGACCATAACTGAATCTTCAAAAGATGCTATTTTCAAACCCTGATGAATAGATTAACATGAAGAACATGTTTTTGTTGTTGTTGTTGTTTATTTGTTTTCATTGTTTGATTTTTTTCCCCTGGAGTACATAATTCACTTTGCCACATTATGCCCTCTGGCTTCCAAAAGAAAAAATAAAATATTCCCACATATTAAGCATATTCATTTCATCACAAATGAATTCACAAAAGCTTGAATTCATTTAAGTAACATCTCTGAGTCCAAACTCTCATTAAAATCATTTAGAGGTGTGCCAAAATTACTCTCTGTCGGATGGATCTGTGAAATGTGGAAAATAAGTTATTTGATTCCAAAATGCAATTATGGAATCATCCTAGGATAAACATTTCTACTAGAGAAGGGAGAAATTGGAAGGAAAGTAGGGGTCATGGGTCCCAAGCAAGTCTGAAACAAAGTAAGACAAAATCCATTATATTGTAAGGTCTGAGTGTCATCTATGGGAAAATGTTTTGTTCTCCAGACCTCATGGAGAAGCAGCCTCATGTGTTCCAGTGTCCATGCTTTCCTAATACACCAGAGTATACGTCCCACTCTTTCCAAGTCATATTCTGTCTGTATGCAGGGATATAAGCCCCAAAATATCAAAGTATTGGAGTGGCGGCACTCTTCCTTACCACTGTGATTCAAGGTCCTTCCCCTACAAGTATCTAGATAGATGGCCTGTCCCCTTCAAGCATGTGGGTAGACATGACTTTTCCATGACCCTGTGTGGATATGCTCTTCTGTACTGATTAGATCTTTTTGTTCCAGTCTTCTGATCCATGTTTCTTTTCTTGAAGTCACTCTGATTTCAAATTGTCCCTTCTTTGTCCTTTTTGATCCAGGTTGTAAATGCTTTTACTCATACCAATTTTTCAAAAATCTTCAAAATTGCATGCAGCTTAAGGTGGCTCAAATATCAGATGATAGACTTTCAAACTCTTCCCTGGATAAATGCATTTTAAATAATGACTTCCATTGAAATGGCTCGCTGGATCAAAGTTCAGTCACACTTTCATTAACAAAGGTTGTTCAGTTAAACACTCATATGGAACCCAGTTCTCTTGGAGTCAATTCCTGGATGCAATCATTGAATGCAATTCCTGAAAGTGCAAACTATTCCCAGAGAGAGACCTTTCAGGCCCTCGTCTCAGATCACATTATCTGGATTGGCTGAGGAAATTCAAAATCAACAATTTCTGCTTTCTTTGTGCTTAGTAAATTGTCAGATTGTATCTTTCTTCTAGCATATTATTATAGTTGTGAAGAGAAAACAAGCTGCACCTTCCAATTTAGTTTGAAAATCTCTTCAGCTAAATGTCCAAGTTCATTACTTATAAGTTCCTCTTTCAATCCATTATTAGGGTACAATTTCACCAAGATGTCAGCTAATTTATAAGAAGGATCACCTTCTCTCCAGTTTCCAATAACACATTCATCATTTCCTCATGAAGATTCATTGAAGTTACCTTTAATGTCAATATTTCTACTGTCAGTTTCTGTAGCACAATCTAAGATTTTTCTATCAATTCTTCCATAATTCCAGTCTCAACCCATTCCATAATCTGAAGCCATTTCCACATTTTTAGGTATTTGCTATAGCAACATCCCATTTTCTAATAATGAAAAATGTCTTTTTCCCAAGCTGGTAATACAAATATCACAAAATCGCATGACTTAAAAACAGCAATTTATTGACTCATATTATCTAGAGTTGGAAAGCTTGCTTTCTCTTGGGTTAGCATCATTTTGGCTTGTTTACTTAGATTTCCTCTCACATGGCAGTGTCCTATCCTTTCTCTTCTAAATTATATTAACCTCCAGCTCCTCTCCATGTGACTTTGTCTTCATGAAGTTACCTATAATAGTAGTAAAACCCAAACTCATTCAATTTGGTCACACCATAACTAAAAATTTCATCTTCAAAGGATCATATTTACAATGGTTTCACAACCATAGGAATGGTCTAAAACTAACTCTTCCCCTCCATACTCCTTTCAGGGGTGCCTACTTTAATTTATCACAAACGTGAAGTTTTATGTTTGTCTAGGAAGAAGTTAAGCTCTATAGTTTGCTATAAATTATTAGAGGCCAACATTACCTCCAGTTTCCTTGGTTTCAGACTGTCAATTTTCTTTGGGTTTTCTTAGAGACTTCTTCAAAAGGGCTCAACATTGAAGTACTTTCTACTCTAATTAATCCACTTTAATTATTCAAGAGATTAATTGTTGTCCTTGTGAGGTATTGAGGCAGGGGAAGCATTCTGTAATCCTATGCTTGAGTCTAGATCTTTTAGTTAACCTCTGTCCCTGTACTGCTACCTCCAGAAGTGTTTCTCAGCTTTGTAATCCCCAAACCCCAAGAGAGACAGGAATGATAGATTAGGCAAGAGTTGCATATTTTACTTCCCACATATCAAAATATAGAAGGGGGCTAAGTTCTGTATTTCTCATCCCCAACATGGAATGGTAGATTTGGCTGGATTTTAGTATTTCCCTTTCTTCATGTAACTTAGTCTCTGATAAAACCCACATTGGTTAAATAATTCATTTTGAGGATACCCTTTTTAAGAAAATAGATCTTTCTAGACATGTTTTTAAAAAGTTACTTTTCCTTCTTTCCACTGGACATTTAGGGCAACTTTTCCCCAGGCTTCACAGTGGTAACCTGGTGTACTTCTTGTGGATAAAACTCAGGAAACCCTGGTACCTTCCCCCTAACCTGGGTATCCCCGTAGTCTTTAACCCTCAAGACTGTACATATGGAGAATCCACAAGTTGGTCTACTTGAGTTCCAATAATCATACACATTCTCTCTCCAGCAGAGGTCTTCTATTTCTCTACTTCTCCTTCAGGCTAGGATTGATTCATATTTACTTCCCCTATTTTTTTTTCCAAGGCACTGGTATACCTTGGGGCCCAAATTCTCTGAAAGGTATAAGAAAAGTTGGTGTTTTTTTTTTTTAGACTGTCCAGTTTTTTGGGGGGTTTTTTGGGTGTAAATGATGATTTCCAAGATGATTACACATTGGGTTGGAAAATGGTAGTTTGAGAAAGGTAATTTGTATATGATCATCTTAGACATAATCACAAAATGGACTTCATACTGTTGCAAAAATTCTTCAACAAATTATTATACCTCAGAATATTTTACCTTAAAGTTACAACCTGAACAAATTGGCCAAAGAAGGTCAAAGTTCCTCATAAATAAAATTTTGATATATCCCAATATTGTTAAAAATATCTCTATGAATATTTTTCTTACATATATTGTATATAAGTAATTAATTCAAAAGAATAGTTAAAAATGAATGAGTCATAGACAAGTTGAGCCTTTATTGATAGACTTTTATCAAACAAACAAAAAAGCATATGAAATTAGATGGATCAACATTCATTTTAGAAAAGAAGGATGGTAAAACATGCAAGTAATTGATCTATAGAGTTCTAGAATCTAATGGGAAAAAGTGCCTTTTAGGCAGATCTTGAATTGAACAAATATTGCAAACATGTTGTCTTAACTGAAAGGGCTCAGGAGAGTAGATTAAGCACCAGTAAGCTCCTTAAATATTTTTTTGTTTTCACTTAGCAGGTTGACTAGAAAATAGTATTTGAAATTCAGTGCATGTCTCCTTGGGAAATAATAATATTTCCTTTCTGTTATAGCTAAATAAAATGCAAAGAGATTAACCAGTTCACTCTTTAGAACACAATCTGTTTGCTCTGAATGATATTTAACTGTTTCTTAAAATTAACTGAAAACGTATTTTTTTATTTCCTCCTGTCCATATTTGAGGTAAGCTATGCAAACATCTCTTCCAAGTCTTACACAAATCTATGAGTATTTTATGTTTAGAAGTAGCAGAAAGGGTAAACACAATCTGTACAGCAAAGAGTTAAAAAATTCTTAACTGTCAAAAATAATATTAACACTTACATATAATGAACACTGATGTTAAAAAACACAATTTTAAAATGTGGAATGAGGCATTTAAAGAGTATATCATCTTTCATAAAATGAAAATTGAAATATATTTTAATTTAAGCAACTATAAAATGTTAATACAAGGAAGGAAATGGGTATTTTCATACATTGTTGGATGAAAGATAAATACATATAAAATACTGTCCTTTCTGGAAATAGGGATTGTCTTAATTTCTTATGGTTGCCATAACAAAGTACTGCAAACTGGCTTTCTTTTTTTAATATACTTTTTATTTATTTTTAAAAGATACTTAGATTACATAAAATGTTACATAAAAAAATATAAGGGATTCCCATATGCCCTACTCCTGACACCTCCCACTTTTTTCCACATTAACAACTTTTTTCATTAGGGTGGTACATTCATTGCAATTGATGAACACAGTTTAGAACATTGCCACTAAGCGTGGATTATAATTTACATTATAGTTTACACTCTTTCCCACTCAATTCTGTAGGTTATGGCAAGATACGTAATGGTCTGTATCTGTCATTACAATGTTACTCAAGTCAATTCCAAGTCCTGAAAATTCCCCCATATTGCACCTCTTTTTCCTTCTTCCTAACTACAGCAACTCCAGTGGCCACTGCCTCCACATCAATGATATAATTTCTTCCATTGCTAGATCACAATAATTCTATCGTAGAATACCAAGAAGTCTACTCTAGTCCATATTTTATTCCCCAGTCCTGAAGATTCTGGGATGGTGATGCCCATTCTGCCTCTAATTGAGAGGGGCTTTGTTCCCATATGGCTAATGGATGGGACTCTCTTGCTTGCAGTTGTAGACTTTCTTGGTTCCTTAGTGTGGTTGTTGTGCATCTTCACCTCCTTGTTAGTTGTCCTGGATGAGTCCAATGAACTGCAGAGTAGGTGTAGTAACTCTGCTGAGGCTCAGGACCCAGCTGGCACAAGGACAGGCCAGAGATTAAAGACGTTTGGACATACAACTACCCACTATAGGTTCAAATGAAAGGAACAGAAGAGGCATGTGTAGAGAAGTCACATCTGAGTCCAACTCTGTAATGTTCAGGAACACAAACTCCAAAGTAAGACCCACTGGCAAGGCACAAGACTCTGGAGCTATCTGCCATGACCATAGGACCTGGGTGTCCCTGGAGCCCTCAGGACCCTCACTATTTAGGGTAGTTCCCACCACAGCCATCTATGAGATCCTGCTGAGATGTGCATAAATGTTACCTCTCTGATGACCTCGAGACTCACTTTGAAATCCCTTAGCCATATATACTCATTTATCTTTAACTTTTTCACCTTTTTTTCAAATCCTTTTTCCAACCTGGCTTTCTTAATAACCCAAGAGTTTATTGGGTAGCTTAATACACTGTTCTGGATACTAGAATTCCATATCAAAGTGTTGGCAGAGCCATGTATTTATTGAAATTTCTAAGGTTCTGAAGTGGCAATTTATGACATGACTCAGCATCTGTCTCTGATATATGACTTATTCTCTCTCTTCCTCCACATTTATTCTTCTCATAAGGATGCTTTCATATTG
Organism: Tolypeutes matacus; assembly: GCA_026826555.1. Taxonomy (NCBI): domain Eukaryota; kingdom Metazoa; phylum Chordata; class Mammalia; order Cingulata; family Chlamyphoridae; genus Tolypeutes; species Tolypeutes matacus. The sequence continues at coordinate 1,270,447 of JAKSZT010054486.1, read as the reverse complement.
CTCAGCCTTTCTATTTTAGCCTCATCATTACCTATATTTTCCTCACAATCTTAGTTCTAAATAGCATCACATTCATGAGACTGCAGATTTTTTACTTCAACATACTTTATTAAGGGACAAAATTCAATCCATAAAATGTATATAAAGTAGAAACATATATATGCCTGGACTCAGCAGTTAAACTTCTCAATTATTCTTCGAGAAATAGTGAAGCTATTATTATAAAAGGCACAGTCAACTAAGAATCCACCGAGAAGAGTACTGGCTAATAATAAACACAATCCAAAAGGCCTGTGAGGAGTGTGACAAATATGGAAGCCTTTCCTATGTGAAGAATAGAAGTCTTCTTATCTCCAGTTAATTTTCCATGAGTAGATGTATGCCTATTTTGGAAGATCTAGGGATTTTTCTATTATAATTTTATATTTGCATATGACAACTGCCAAATTATTTCAAAATGTTTCTAAACAATTTCGGTGCTATTCAAAGTCTTTGACAAGTTGAATACTGCTCTTCAAAAAGAAATCTGAGTTCCCTGGTTTAAAATATAAAAATCCCAGGGAAGTGAAATAGTCATCCTGATTTGAATATATGTCCTTTCTTATATTGATAATTGTCACTAAGCAGGTATAGTAAATGATTGGCTCATCCTGGATAATATATCTATGTGCATTTCCCTATGGATACTTTTATTGACATGCTTGCCAAAACCCACAAAATGGAAAGGGAGGAGAAGCAGTTTCTGAATAAGCTGGGGTAGTATTAGCAGATACAGCAACAAAGGGTCATATGTTCAAATGTAATATACCTGTCCCTTTCATTGGAATAAAGTAAAGGACCCAGATATCTTGTATGGTGGGTTAAATATTTTTCTATGGGATGACAGAAAGAAGCATTGGAGTCATTTAATTCATATCAGTTTATGTAATTTTGTTCTATTGATGATTTAATTATGTTTCAGTTTTAAAGTATTGAATTTCTCATGAAATTGAGAAATAATTAAATAGCTTGAAGTGGTAGTGGTATGACACAAAGAAATTAAACAAAATATTTAAAAAAAAAAAAACACTTGAAAAAGTATGAATAAGGTGGTATTGCTGACCAACATTTTTATAATTGTATTTATTATTGCTCTTTTGAGCCACTTCTGTATGACCAATTAATCATTTGAAAATGAGGGGCAATTTATTGTTTATTAAATACAAACATGACGCAAAACTAAGTAGAATGATATTTAGACATAAAATTACATAATGTAGCATTGAGAGTACTGGAAATGTAACAATTTAAAAGGAAAAGACCAACCACTACAGAGAAAAAAAAATTAGAAAATGAAATATCCTTTTAACCAAAATTGAAAAATGAAAGTTGCAAATTCAGATATATAAACAAAGATAATAGCATTAAATTATGGCAGATAATGGATTGGTGGTTTTTAAATCAACAATAAATACAAATAAATCAGTCAAAAGTATTTAAAAATATGAAGACCCTAACTATAAGAATGGTAAAGGCATTATTTAAAAAGTCCCAAAGAAGAGTGCTACAAGGAAAAAACAATTTCAAAGGTTTGTAACTAAATAAGTAATTTTTTTTTTGCAATTGTAGTGAGTTCCCTGTTTTACTTACAAAATTAATATATATACAAGTTTAAAACTGAATTTCATAATTTTCTTGGGATCTGGGATTGCACACACATAGTGTTACATAAGCATAAATACTTACAACTCATATATGTATTTTCTTATGTTTTAAAAGAACATAACTTAACATTTGCTTGACAACTATATATCAGAGAAAATAATGATATGCTTTGACCCATTATTTTCACATTTGAGTATCTATAAGGAAAGAATTTACAAAGAAAGTATGAATACAGGGATGGATATACACACAGATATATACATGTTCAAGTAAATTAATATGTTTGTGTGAGTGTATATATATATATAAATTGAAAAGGACATAATGAATGACCTAATGTTTTAGTAGATTTCAATATTTAATAGGATACATTGCTAAAATTGATTAAGTGAATATTACTAAATGTAATTAAGTAAATATTATTATATATGTGCTTCTAACAATTATGTAAAATGCATAATATGACTTCCAAAATAAAATTGGGACATCAGAAAAATATATATATCCTTGTATAGCACAATAGAATAATATACTCAGGAATAAATATTACCTTAATAATTGCAGAAGTTAAATTATGAACAACTTATTACTAATATTTATTTTTAAATGATGTTACACCATTATAATAATGCAATCTGGGGAAAATAAGTGTAAACTTCAGCATGGAGTCAATATTGCCCATGTTGGGCATTTTTCTTCTTGTTAATATGAAAAGACATTTGTGCTCCCTATTGTTAGCTAGCACTTGAAACTATTGGGTGTCTTCTGAAACAGATTCTGCTTAATAGTAAGGAGACACTCTAATGAGAACAAGAAGGAAGAATTCATGTGATCCATTGTCATTTTATCAAAAGCACGTGAAGGACTTTGTTGTGTATGTTGTCTATCTCTTTTATAGTACTCTTGTTCTGTATGTGAGGTCCATGCTCTCATGCCTTATTCTACAGATATATTAATATTTTATGAGGTTTACATTCCCAGAACTTTACTGAGGGCTCCATCAACCTCTTTGTTTCAAAGACTGTAGACGAGGTTGTTGAGCATGGGAATGACAATAGTGTAGAAGACAGATATTACTTCATCCAGCTTAGTGGTATGATAGACTTAAGAAGAAAGTACTTGATAGCTGTTCCATAGAAGAGAGAAACCACAATCATATGGGAGGAACAGGTTGCCAAAATCTTTCTCATCCTTAAGTTTGATCTTAATTTCAAAACTGTAGAGAGTATATGCCCATATGAGGCCATGATCACAGATATTGGAAGGAAGAAGAACACAACAACACTAATTTAAAAATGCCCATGTATCAGCACAAAAAAGTATCAGCACAAATAAGTTTTAGGCAGGTTGAGATCTCACAAAAGAAATGATGGATTTCCTGACAGGCACATCAAGGGAGATTCAGGGTATATATGACATGGATCAAGGCAATGAGCAGAGCATTCCACCAGGTGCCAGCCACCATGTTGGCACAGACTGTAGGGAGCATGAGAACTGAGTAACAGAGAGGGTGGAATATAGCCACATAGCAGTCATAAGCCATGACTGCCAAGAGAAGGCATTCTGATCCAAAATGTGTAGTGAAGAGGATGAGCTGAAATGCACAATTAATAAAGGAAATGGTATTCTTTCCAGAACGGAAATCAGTGGCTATTTTGGGTACGATAACAGAGTTATACAAGAGGTTCATGATGGAAAGTTGACTGAGAAGCAAGTACATAAACATATGGAGTCAAGACTCCAACCAAATGAGAATCAGCATCATAACATTTCCAACAGGGTAGTAAGAAACATCAAGAAAATGAACGTGAAGAGGAGATAGAGAGCTTGAATGTGGTGTAATAGTCCCAGGAATCCAAAGTCACTTCCAATAATCCGATTGCTCTAAATCCTCATTCTCTTCTTCTTAGTTTATTATCCTGAATAAATTAGAAAAAAAATCTGTAGTCTCAAAACTAACTGGTTCCTCCTTCATTTTATAATGTGCCAACTTCACATACAAAATATGTGACTTTCAATTTTCTCCTCTTCACTATTCTTATCAATACTCTTACAATGTCACTGAACGCTTATGTAAAATGTTAAGAAAAATTATCAAGATATTATACATTAGACTCCTTGAAATTGAAAAAAAAATTAAGGAGAAATTGAATTAAAAATATATCTTTAAAAATTTATCTCTCTATATCTATCATATATCTCTATCTTTCTCTAAATCTCTCTATCTCTCTCCATATATTTCTCCATTAGTTTACCTGTCAAAATCTATGTTTCTATATACAGATAAATTCAACACCGATTCTTAAAGACAATCTCTGGTTTTGGCTGATCCAGATTTGCTTGAACCAGAGACTGTGTAAATGGCATAGTAGTCATAAATTATTCCCTATACACCTATGTGGAGTGTGTTAACTGTTTGTATATACTACTTTACCTGTATAACAGATCTGCAAGGGATTGCATTCGTTGTTTCAAAGTGCATGCTTGATTTTCACAGAGATCAATTAATATTGCATTTTTAGAAAACAGTTAAAGGACTAGGGCCATAATGTCATCTAAATATGACCAGCAACCCTATACCTTTGTCTCAGCATTTTACTTAATGTGGCCTCTTGAACAATGATCTTCTTAAAGTTTTCCTTATGTTGAAATTAAGATGTGTATGTTTGTCTTTCCTTTTTTTTTTTTTTTCAATTTGATAGCTGAAAACACATGACAATCCTAAAAGGACACTAAGAAGCCCAGTAACAAAGCAGTTGCTTGACTGGTGAAATTTAGTGATTGGATTCCACATACTCAAAAGACTCTTAATGATAGAACAAACCACAAAATCAATGGAAACAAATGAACAAGCAAAAATTGCTATTCATGAGAAGAATTGACCTGAGGGTTTGGTAATCTTCATATGTGTTTAATCCAGTAAAGCTATGTGTGAAGCAAAACAAAAAGATTATCTTGTTCAAATGGGCAATAGCCTATTATGAAGTGGGGTACATGGAAAGAACTTCAATTGATTCATATTCTATTTTGTGGAAATAAGAATGAAGTCCATAGATTTGTTAATTTTGCTAATGGACAGGAAATACTTTGTTCAGTAAGTTCTATTAAAACTGGGCCATAAAAACACACCTATGATGAAAATATCAAAAATAAATTTCACTCATTGCTGAAAAATTCCAGTATTTTTCTTGTAAAAGCTTAGGCAGAGTCACTGGTTGCCACAGTCTACAGTGACTTCTTATGTTTGGAAGCATGCCCTTCTATTGTCATGCTATATCTAGGAAATAACATGACCCCTTAACATGTATACCTTTTTTTTTCTTTTTTTCAGAGGAGAGCATGAATGCAGTCCCCCACTACCACAAATTATGCAGTCGTGTTTCCCACATTTGGGGAAATCACAGGGGTTAGCACATCTGGAGTGCAACGGATAAGCCTTGCCCTGGAAAAACCACCTTCATGATTATGATATCTCCCCTGACAGGTAAGTATGTATACCATTTTGGTTATAAGAATACTGTAGTACGTTAATTTATTTTAAGACAACACAATTCAAGGGAAAAAAATCCAGGATTCAGGATTCATTTGGAATTTGTTCTTACACTGTGTGCTTATGGTCACTTTGTGAAACTGCATGGCTTACTCTCAAGTAAACGATGGAGAGAGTAAAAACAGTTCAATTAAAAATTGTAATGACAAACACACAAAGCTGTTGGATTCTAAGAATGAATTAATTTTCTTGTCTCTAAATATAATTGCTTTATTAAGGATAAAAATATATAGATTTCATGGATTCAGTCATTTTAAATCAGAGCACTGGTGACATCTAGATAGAGGTTGCAAATGGAAAATAGGTAAGATATAAGGGATATAAAATAATTATTTAAAACTCTCTTGCTATATCCTAAGCATCTCTTAGTTTGATGTTTTCCCTCCATAAAATGTTTTTGCCGAACCATCAAGAGACTTTTGCTAGCTAAAGTGCAAATTCATATGGTAGTCAAAACCATACAGAATGGTTTTATTAACCTTCAGTGTTACCTTAGGTTGTCCAAGTGATTTCCATAAATGATCATAATTTGGTGAAAAGATTATTTTCTTATCAATACATTACTAAGTAACTAGTACTTTATAATATATTTAAACAAAGTATGTTTTAATCTAAAGAGTCAATACATTTATTTTAAGAATCCTAGGATCTTAGAATATGAAGAACTCAAAGGGGCCTCCACCTTTATCTCAACTAGTTAACTTGTACTGTTTTTAGTTCTATGTATCCCAGATCTATGAAATATCCATTCACTTATGTTAGCACGCCTGGGGGTGAAGGATCCCTTTTGCATAATATGTAATTTTCATATGTGAATGTATCAATTTTTTAATTTTAATAAAATCAAATTCTTGAATTTAAAGCTTTTAAAATTTTTAATTTTAATCTAAAGAGGTGAAACAATAAATTAATAAATAATCAGTCTCTTCAGTTGTCCATTTTAAAGTTATTCAATGATTATGTTGTGAGTGTATTATTCGTACTTTTATTATAGTTTGAGAAAATATTTTTTCTCTTGTTATTGAAGAATCCTTAAAGTATATATGGCATCAGACACATATGTAATTTTAAAAAACCTGGTATTTAAAAGCTTCTCAATATCAGTTATGATTATTGTAAGTAAAGTATTAGAACTGCTTTTAGGTAATGTTACTTTTAGCTGGGCTGTAAAAGCAAGACTGATGATGTCGAATGAAATAACTATTCAAGAATAACATTACCATCATGCTTATTATACAATTGAAATTTTTAGCTTAAAGGTAAGTGGTATTTTCAGAAATACTAGTTATCAACTAACTTAACTTTCATATTTTTACCCAAGGTCTCACCAGAATTCTATTTTTGTAATAGAAATTTTTGTAAAGAAAAGTTTCCAGAGAGATTCATCTTTCTTTACACGCAGGGCCAAACATTAGCAATAAACTAAGATGATAAAATACATAAAAAAATTTTTGGCTTCCATGTTAATCCTAAACTAAATTACCATTTATATTTTTTCCTCAAGATTTCACCATATATCTGCTTATGTAAAAGGAAATATTGCACAGAAATAAATAAAGATTCATCTTCCTTTGCTGTCAGGGTTATATATTACCAATGGACTAAGGAGGTTAAATACATCAAGAATTTCTCAAACACTGAGATTTGGACCAATTTACAATTTTACCTGTGCTGTCTTGAGAGAAAATTTCCCTTGTCTACCCCTCTATTCCTGTAGGTAGACCAAGACCAATTATCCCATTGTCCTTCAAATGCCCAAATTAAGCAATTCTAGTTCTCTTGGAAACACACAAACAAAAATAGCAATCACATAAGCCTCCTATACCAGCCCCTATTAAATCAAACTGAGAAATGGAAAATTTCAGTGGTGAAATCCCAGTGCATCATAGAATGAGATAATGATCCTTCTTCTTCTATTTGTTGGAAGAGTTTAAGCAGGATTGGTGTTAGTTCCTTCTGGAAGATTTGGTGTAATTCATCTGTGAAGCTGTCTGGTCCCGGGCTCTTAGTTGGGAGATTTTTGATGAGTGATTCTATCTCTTTATTTATAATTGGTCTGTTGAGTTCATCAATCTATTCTTTTTTTTTTTTTTTTTTGTCAATGTAGGCTGCTTGTGAGTTTCTATGAATTTGTCCATTTCCTCTAATTATTCTTCTTGTTGGCATATAATTTTACAAAGTATCTTCTTATGATACTCTATTTCTGTGGGGTCAGTGGTGATATTCCCTTCCTCACTTCTTATTTTATGTATTTGCATCTTCTCTCTTTTTTTCTCTGTTATTCTAGCAAAGGGTTTGTCAATTTTATTGATCTTCTTGAAGAACCAGCTTTTGGTTTTATTTTTTCTAGTGCTTTCTTATTTTCTATTTCATTTAGTTCTGCTTTAATCTTTGTTATTTCCTTCTTTTTACTTCCTTTGGCAAGAAAAAGATATAAAAGGCACCCAAACTGGAAAGGAAGAAGTAAAAATTTTACTATTTGCATATGACTTGATCTTATACATAGAAATCCCTGAGAAATCTACAGCAAAGCTTATAGAACTTATAAATGAGTTCAGTAAAATTGCAAGCTATAAGACCAATATTTAAAAATCGGTAACATTTCTGTACAGCAATAACGAGGAATCTGAGGAGGAAATCAAGAAAAAAAATACTATTTACGATAGTAACTAAAAAAATCAATTACCTAGGAATAAATTTAACTAAAGATGTAAATTAGTTACGCACAAAACTACACAACACTATTAAATGAAATCAAAGAATACTTAAATAAATAGAAAAATATTCCCTGTTCATGAATAGAAGACTAAACACCATTAAGATGTCTATCCTACCTAAACTAACTATTTAATGCAATCCCAATAAAAATCAATACAGCATTTTTTTTTTTTTTACTGAATTGGAAAAACTTTACTACAAAGTTTATTTGGAGGGATAAGAGGCCCCAAGTAGTGAAAAACATATTGAAAAAGAAAAATGAAATTGGTGGAATCACATTACCCGACTTTAAAATATATTACAAAGCTACAGTGGTCAAAATTGCATGGTATGGCACAAGGATAGACATACTGACAAAGGAACCAAATTGAGAGTTCTGATACAGATCCTCACATATATGGTCATTTGATATTTGACAAGTCCACCAAGCCCACTCACCTGGGATAGGAAGGCCTCTTATACAAATGATGCTTGGAGAACTGGATATCCATATCAAAAAGAATAAGAGAGGAACACCATCTCACACCTTATACAAAAATCAATTCATAATGGATCAAAGGTCTAAATATAAGATCTAAGCTCCTAAATACCTTGGAAAGTAATGTAAAGGAGCAGCTACAGAAACTCATAATATGAAATGGTTTTATGAACTTCACATGAAAGCACAAGCAGTGACCAAAAAAAATTTAGATAAATGGGATCTCTTCAAAATTAAAAACTTTTGCTCCTCAAAGGAGGTTATCAAGAAAGTAAAAAGGCAGCCTACTCAATGGGAGAAAATATTTGGAAATAATATATCTGATAGGAGCCTAATATCCAGCATACATAAAGAAATCTTACACTTCAAAAATAAAAAGACAAACAACCCATTTATAAAAATGGGCTATTGACTTTACAAAAACACTTCTCCAGGGAAGAAATACAAGTGGCTAAAAAGCACATGCAAAGATGCTCAACATCACTAGTTATTAGGGAAATGCAAATCAAAACTACAATGAGATACCTTCTTACACCCAAAAGACTGGTGGCTATTAAAAAAACAAAGGACTCTAAGTGTTGGAGAGGATGTGGAGGAATGGGAACCCTCATCCAATGCTGGTGGGAATGTAGGATGGTCCAGCCATTGTGGAGGACAGTTCGGCAGTTCCTCAAAAAGTTTTAACTACCGAACTGCCATATGATCCAGCAATGCCACTGCTGGATATATACCCAGGAGAACTGAAAGCAAAGGCACAAACAGATATATGCAACCAGTGTTCATAGTGGCATTATTAACTATTGCCAAAAGGTGGAATCAACCCAAATGCCCATCAACAGATGAATGGAAAAACAAATCATGGTTCATACACACAATGAAATATTAATCACCTGTAAGAAGGAATATAGTGCTAACACATGGGATAACATGGATGAATCTTGAGGACATTATGTTAAGTGAAGCAAACCAGGCATAGAGGGCCAAATATTACATGACCTCACTAATATGAATTAAGCAAATTGAGCAGACTCAGAGAGCTAATGTCTGGAAGATAAGTTTACAGGAAATAGAAAGATAGAAGAAGGTTGTGAGCCAATGCCCATATAGACATAATCTATAATAAGCTGAAAGTGTGATGTTGCACATTGAAGGGATATGACAGGGGGAAGTGATATTATTGGGTTGGGTGGTATATGTTTGACAGGTGAGTAGATTGGGGAGGGTTGGATGGAAGGCCCAGGGACTGGGGGAGAGGGTTGGGAGAGGGACCGGGTGAATACTGGGGATTTGCAGGTATGTGGTTGAAAGAACAACTTTGGGAATGCTTTTATGACAATATGATAAGGAAATGTTACTGGTTTAGGTTGTTGGATGGGGGGAATTTGGGACAGGGAACACCTGGAGCATGTTTCTAGGGAGTGTGTGAGTTTTCATATTGTCATAATGTGTTGTATCAGTGTGTGGAGACCCACACAATGAGTGGAAAGTATTTGGACTCCCATAGTGGAGAGGACCAATGTGTTCACAAACAGAGGGGCATGAGTGTCTCAAGAGTATGGGCAGGTCCTAATAGGGGAGGAAAATCCAGTGTGTCAAGACCTCAGTGTTGTTGCAAGTAATTATGAATTTTGTCATCTAACGAGTGAAGCCAGGGGGTCTCTGTTGGCCCCAAGGGGAGGCGGATGGAAGAATAGAATAGATGAAACTGGGAGTATTTAGTGTGCAATGGAAGTGCTCTACATGATCTTGCAAAAATGGACAGACCATGTTAAATATCATCAAAATTTATAAAATGTAAGTCATAATGTAAACCATTGACTATGGCTAGTAGCTATGTTTAACTAATTGTATATCAGTTGTAACAAAGGTACCATCCACATATAAAAAGGTATTTATACAGGAAGGGGGAAAAGAGGGAGGTTGCTGGATATATGGGAGTTGCCTGCATTCTGTGTTTGGCTTTACTGTGACCTAAACATCTTTGAAGACAAAATGAAAAAAAAGTAATACACTGGGGAATAAATGGAAGAAATTGTCACTGTGCATACAGGACACCAGATATTACAGTGATGAAAGGCAAAATATCAAAGTTTTTATAAAAATGTTTTTCATTATTTTTTAATATCCCAATCTTTTAATTTTATTTTTTAAAAATTTTTATGTATTTTATTACTTATATTTAAACCTATTATTTTTATTTCCTTTTCCTATTAATTGTATTTGGCTATTTTATTTGTTTCATTTTGAAGATGCTTTGGGTCACAGAATGGTTAGAACTGGGGCATCGGTGTGCAGTGTCAGTGATGGGGGATACATGGGAGGAAGTTCACCTGAGCATGTATATAAGGTATATAAATATTTTCAAATGTTCATAGGCATTGTCACCGTGGGTGGAGACTCTACCAATAATCGAGAGAATATTGAATTCCCACCCTGGAGAGCTCTACCACATTCTCTAATGGAGTAGCAACAGTCCCCCAAGTGCAGGGGCAGTGACTGGTGAAGGATGATCCATTGATGGGCCCTTGATATTGATGACTATGCTTATGAGTCTTTGATCTTGAAATTGTAACTTAGCCTAGTGCTTGGGGTACCTAAGTGTTGCCTCCTCAGAGCTTCCTTGTTGTTCAAAAGAGTACTCTCTCTAAGCCAAACACAGCATATAGATGCTTTACCTACTCCTGAGCATGGGACATGACTCTCAGGGATGAGCCTCCCTGGCACTGAGGGATTAGTACCAAGCACCAACTAGCAACGCAACTGGAAAAAGACCTTGAATAAGAGGGGGGAAATGTAAAGAAAAATGAGTTTATATGGATAAAAGTCTTAAAAATTAGTAGAAAGGTCATCCCAGAGGGACCACTTATTCACATCTCAGCAGTATCTCATAGACTGCCAAAGTGGATACTACCCCAAATAGGGGGACTCCTAAGTGCTCTGGAGACACCCAGGTCCTTTAGTCAGGGCAGATAGCTACAGAGTTTGGTGCCTTGCCAGTGGGCCCTACTTTGGAGTTTGTGCTTCTGAAAGTGACAGAGTTGGACTCAACGATGGCTTCCTTACACAGAGCTCATCTGTCCCTTCTATTTAAACCTATACTTGGTGCTGGAGTTTTTAGTGTACATCCAAGAGACTGGAATCTTTGGTCTGTCCATGTACGAGCTGGGCCAAGAGCCTCAATACCTACTCTCCACTTCTTTGGACTCACCCAGGCCAACTAACAAGGAGGTGAGGATTGACAACCACCACAAGAAGGACACAAGACAGCCTATGACTGCAGGCAAGAGAGTCCCATCCATTGGCTTTATGGGATCAAATTCCCCTCAATTAGAGGTGGAGTGAACATCACTATCCCAGAATCCTCAGGATTGGTGAATGAACTATGGACTACAGTGGACTTTCTGGTAATCTACTATAGACATATTGTGATTCTAGCAATGGAAGAAATTACAACAATGATTTGGAGGCAATGGTCACTGGAGGCTCTAGGGCAGGGAGAGGGAAAAAGAGTTGTAATACGGGGGGGGGGGCTTGGACTTGTGAATTGTTCTGAATGACATTGCAATGGCAGATTTAGGCCATTTTATGTCATCCCATAACACGCAGAACTGTGTAGGAGAGAATGTAGACTACAATGTGAGCTATGGTCCATGCTCAGTGGCAGTGTCCCAGAATGTGTTTATCAATTTCAGTGAATGTGCCACACTAATGAAGGATATTGTTTATATGGGAAGGTGTGGGAGGTGTGGGGAATGTGGTATATGGGAATCCTTATATTTTTTGTGTAACATTTATGTAATCTGTGTTTTTTTTTTTTTTTTTTAATTTAAAAATTTAAAAAAATCCCAGTACAGAACAGATACCTGTGAACCAGAGTGAGTGCATTTCCTTCCAGGCTTGACCACTTATTATAGACTTCATATATTTTACCTAATTTTTCTATCCTTTGTTTTTTTATCCACAAAATAAGAGATATAAGAACATGCATGTTACAGACTTTCGTAGGTATAAAAGTGAATTGATTAATGGAAAATTTGTGGCAGATTGCTAGATGCATGGGAATCACTAAATGTTTCACAATATATTATGAGTACTGTGAATTGTTCCATAATGTATAGTTTTGTTTTTAGTGCTGGTATCACCAAATACACAAATTAGAACCTGAAATAAAGAAATATTTTATTTATTGAACTATTTGTGTGACTCCATCAATTTATTGAATATCAGGCCATAGAATAAAAATAAATAAAAATATATATACATATAATATACGTGCATATGTAAACAATACATAGTGTATTATATACATATATTTGCATGTATAGTATGTTCTATATATGTGTACAGCATAATGTCTCTCTATATAAAGTTCTGTGATAGTTTTCATTTTGAAATATGCATCACCATTGCTATTTGTTTGTACATTTATGTAATTGTACACATTTCACCAAATCTCTCTGAATTATTTATTTATTATTATTTTTTTCATACTGGGGCCAGGGATTGAAACCCAGACCTCACATGTGGGAAGCTGGCACTCAAATACTGAGGTACATTGGCTCCCCTGAGGTGGTTTGTTTGCTTGTGTGTTGTGTTTTTTTTCCTGGAGGCATCAAGGAGAGAACCTGGTACATTCTATGTGGGAAACAGGTACTCAACTGCTCTAGCCACATCTCCTCCCTTTCTGAGTATTCTAAACATAAAGTTGTCCCTAAATGTTGTTCCTGTATATGTGGGGATGGAGAGATCTATATCACTCCTAAGAAATAAACTTGGTTACAAAATGAAATAGCTCTGTGTATGATATACTTGAAATGTTATTTTGGGGCATAGTTGATTTTAAGGTCCTTATGAGTATATGATATTAAACTAATTTAACTTTCATTGAATGCTTCTCATAGACTAGGCAATGTTATAAGTGCTTTATATACATATTAAATCCTCAGCACTACCATTGCCCTATTTAGGGAGGCAATATGAATATAACCTGCATTTCTCAATATAGAAGTTGCCTATTTTTACCCAGACAGCAAATATTGCAGCCAAAATTTGATCATGCATTTCCCACTACAGTGCCTCTGTACTTCTCCCTCATGTTTAAGAGCTATAAATTTACTACATCAATAAAATTGTGAGCTTAGAATTTTTGTATTCTACTAATAACATTATTAAATATAGTGTTAAAATAAAGACAACAAGAAATAGCAATTGGAAAGTGCTTGACCACAAACCCAGTACATTACATCAATTGTATAATTAGAATCTAGCCCATCTGTTCTTTCCAATCTGACCTTGCTGTGTAAGAGCTACCAAAGCCAGGAAGAGTTTGAAAAAATTTTGAATTAATTTTTCCTTTTATCATTTAAAACCTGTGTGGGTTTTTGCTTAGCAATTATCATTGAGTTTTAAATAGAATTAGTGAAAAATTACTTTAGTGTTTTCTTCAAGAAATCTCAAGGTTTTATCTATTTTTGTGTTCTATGGAAATATTAGAATGAGAAGAATTTTCTTTTGAATATTCTAATGCATTAAATTTCATGTCTATTAACATAAGGATCAATCCTTACATGCTAAGTCATCTGGCCAGGGCCAATCACTTCCATCCAAGTATCTTTTCATTGCTTCATGGCACATGAAAACAAGAAACTACATTTTGAAGTATCCTTTCCTCATTATAATTAATGTTTAACATATATCAAAGAGAGGAATTTACATACAATTTGAAATCATGGAAGAGAAGAGAATGAATTATTTCCTAAAGCAAGTAGATGTGTGGAGATTATTAATAACAATTCTGGTACTGATGTTCTTGCTTTGTTTATTATGGATAAATCCATTTCACCTCAGTAGATTTCAGAATTAAAAGAAGCCAATGTCAGTTGGCTCCTAAATCCTTTCCATCTATTTTATTCCATAATATTTGTAGCCTATCTTGTCTTAGGTAAAGATACTGTTTATCTTTAAACTGAGGAAAAACTGAACTTGCAAACTAAAAGGAAGTATAAAATAGATATCATTTAATAGAAGGAAAATTAGACATGAACTGTGAGAAATAATTATTGCCACTTTTTCTTTCCTGTCCCGATTTATGGTTCAGTATGACACCTGCTCCATCATCTCTACTGCATATATTTTTTTCTATCCCATATCATGTTTCTTTCTTTTTAAAGCGTTTTTATTAAAATATATCCATATACCATACAATCTGTCCAAAGTGTACAAGCAATGACTTTTTGAATAATCAGATGTGTGCTTTCTTCACCACAGTAAATTTTAGAACACTCATTATTCCAAAAAGAAAAACTTCATACCCTTTAACAGTGACTTTCAATCTCTCTATCCTTCCCCAGCTCTGCATAACCACTAATTGACTTCTGTCTCTGTAGATTTATTTATATTTACATATCATATAAATGGAATCATACAATATGTAATACTTTGTGCCTGGTGTTTATCACTTAGCATAAAGATTTTTAAAAATTATTGTTACTTTTTAATGAAAGAAGTTTTAGACATACAGAAAATTCATTTTATAAAACAATCCCATATATTCCATTATTGTTGACACTTTGCATTTGTGTGCTGTTACAATTGATGAAAGAATATTAAATACTATTATTAACTATAGTACATCAATTACATAAGATATAGTTTCCCTTATGCCACTCTATTATCAGTGTGGTACATTTGTAGTACTGTTGCGCATTTACTATAATTCATGAAATACCATTATTCTACTTATACTATTAATCCCAGTACATGATCCAAAAGATGGTTAACTGTTTTCTATAGTCCTATGATTTATCTTCTTTCATTCTAGCAGCATATATAATGCAAACATCCCCTTTCAGACACATTTACATACATAATTTAGCACTAATTACACTCATAATAATGTGATACCATCAACACCATCCATTTCCAAACCTTTACAATCAACTTAGTTATACATTCTGCACAAATTCAGCATCAGCTCCTTTTTTGCTACCCCAGTCTATCACCTGGAAAACTGTGTTCTAGATTCAAATTCTATGAGCTTGTTTGTGATAATTAGTTAATATCAATGATATAATGCAATATTTTTCCTTTTGTTTCTCACTTATTTCACTCCTAATATTTAAGATTATACGTGTTGACGCATGTATCAGGACTTCATTCTTTTCTACAACTGAAATATTCCATCATATATATATACCACATTTTATTTACCTGTTCATCTATTGATGGACATGGGTTTCTTCCATTATTTGGCAATTGAGAATAAGGATGCTATGACCATTGGTTTGCAAATGTCTGTTCAAGTTCTTATTTTCAATTCTTCTAGGTATATGCATAGTAGCAGGATTGCTGGGTCAATTGGTATGCTTAGCTTCCTGAGGAACTGCCAAACAGTCTTAAAAGTGGCTGTAAATTTTACATTCCCAGGAGTAATGAATGAGTGATGTTATTTATCCACATCCTTTCCGACACTTGTATGTTTCTGTTTTCTTTAATTAATTGTAGCCATTGTACTGGTTTTAACATATTGAGATTTTGATTTGCATTTCCTTAATAGCTAGCGAGTCTGAGCATCAATCAGTTTGCTTTTGTTCATTTGTGTATCAACTTTGGAGAAATTGTCTATTGAAGTATTGGCCCATTTTAATTTGATTGTTTATCTTTTTAGTGTTGTGTTGTAGGATTTCATTATATATTCTTGTTGCTAAACCCTAATGTGTATATGGTTTGCAAATCTTTTTCTCTTTGTGTATGTTCTCTCTTTTCACTTTCTTGACAAAGTCCTTTAATGCACAAAAGCTTTTAATTTTGATGAGGTCCCATTTATCTACTTTTTTTCTTTTGTTGCTTGTTCTTTTGGTGTAAACTCTAAGAAATCATTGCTAAACACAAGATCTTGAAGATGTTTTCTACCATTTTCTTTTAGGAGTTTTACAGTATTGGCTCTTATATTTGGGCATTGATCTATTTGAATAAATTTTTATATGGTGTCAGACAGGAGTCTTATTTCATTCTCATTCAGATACCCACTACTCCCACCACCATTTGTTAAAGTATATATATTTTCCCACTTGGCTAGACTTGGAAACCTAGTAAAAATCAGTTGGCCATAGGTTATGAGTCCATTTCTGGACTCTCAATTTGACTCCATTTGTAGCTATACATGTCCTTGTGCTGATACAATGTTGTTTTGACTGCTGTAGATTTGTAATATACTTTTAAATCAGAAAGTATGAGTCCTCCAATATTGTTCTTTTTCAAAATGTTTTTGTCTATATGGGACTCCATATCTTTCCAATAATTTGATATTTGACTTATCCATTTTTGCTTTGCAGATTTAGAATTCTGCATTGAAGACTGTTAATTGGATTAAAATTCAATCTGTAAAGCATATTGGGTAAAACTGCTATTTTAATGATGTTTTGATTGTCTTCCAGTCCATGAATATGAGATGTCTTTACATTTATTTATATCATCTTTGATTTATTTTAGAAAGTTTGTAGTTTTCTGTGTACAATTTTGTTTACAACCTTGATTAAATCTATTCCTAATATTTTATTCTTTTATTTGCTATTTTACATGGATTTTTTTTCTTGTCTTCCACTTCAGCTTGCTCTTCACTATTATATAGAAATACTATTGATTTTGTGTGTTGATCTTGTACCCCACCACTTTGCTCTATTAGTTTCTTTTCAAATTTTCAGGACTTGATTTATATAGAATCTTGTTGTAATGATAGAAAAAAATACTTCTTCCTTTCCAGTTTGTATGCCTTCTATTTCTTTTTCTTGCCTAATTGTTTGGGCTAGAACCTCTAATAAAATGATGAATGGCAGTGGGCATTCTTGTCTTTTTTTACAGATCTTAGAGGGAAAACTTGCAGTTACCTTTGGATTTTTAAAAAATATATGTATATATTATTTTTTAACAAATATTTAAATTACATAAGTGTTACATAAAAAATATCAGGAATTACTATATGCCCTGCTCTCTAAACCTCCCAAATTTCCCATATGAACATCTTCATTAGTGTGGTGTATTTGTTACAATTGATGAACATATTTTGGAGCTTTGCCACTAAGCATGGATTATACTTTACATTGTAGTTTACACTCTATCCCACATATTTTTGTAAGTTATGACCAGATATATATTGTCCTGTTTCTGTCATTGCAATGTCATGCAGGACAATACTCAAGTCCCAAATGGCCCCCAAATTATACCTATTTTTCCCTCTCCCAAAAGTGTTCTTCCATTGTTGGAATCACAATAAAGTCTATAGGGGAATAACAGTAAGTCTACCCTAGTCCATCATTCATTCCCCATCCCTGAAGATTCTGGGATGGTGATGCCCACTTGTCTCTAATTGAGAGGGGGTTAGACCTCATTGGACAGATGGATGGAACTCTCTTATTTCAGTTGCAGTCTCTTTCTGTTCCTTTACATGTTGTTGTCCATCCTCATATTTTGTTACTTGTCCTGAGTGAGTCCAATGAATTGGAGAGTAGGAGTTACAACTCTGTTGAGATTCAGTGCCCAGGTGGTACATGGACAGGTCAAAGATTTAAGTCTCTTGGACATATACCTATCAACTCCAACACTAACTACAGATTCAAATAGAAAGGGCAGAAGTGTCATGTGTAGGGAAACCACAACTGAGCCCAACTCTGTTACACTGGGGAGCATAAATTCTAAAGTAGGGTCCACTGGTAGGACACCAAACTCCTGATCTGTCTGCCATGCCTATAGTGTCTGGATATCCAGAGCCCTCAGGATCCCTGCTATTTGAAGCCATATTTACTTTGGCAGCCAATGAAATCCTGCTGAGATGTGCATAAGTGTAACCTCTGGAATGACCTCCCGACTCACTTTGAAGTCTCTTAGCCATATAAAATCATTTGTCTTTACCCTTTCCCCATTTTTTTCAAGGTCTTTTTCCAGTTGCATGACTAGTTGGTGCTTGGTAGTAATCCTATGGTGCCAGAGAGGCTCATCCCCCTGAGTCATGTCCCAGCAATTCATTTATATGGTGAGTTTGGCTTAGAGAGAGACCATATTTAAGCAACAAGGAGGTTCAAAGGAGGTAATTCTTAGGCAGCTTACAATAATAGGCTAACATTCAATTTCAAACATAAAAGTTCATAAGTACAGTCATTAATATCAAGGGCCCATCAATTCTCCATCCTCCTTCCCTAGTCACTGCCCCTGTACTCAAGGGATTCTTGCTGTCCCATTAGAGAATGTGGCTGAGCCCCCCAGGATGGGAATTTGATATTCTTAGGGTTATTGTGTGGATCTCCCCCTACCATGACAATGCCCCATGAACACTTGAACACATTCATATGCCTTATAGTGCCTTATAAGTATACCCCAAATGAACCTCTTCCCATGCATCCCCCATCATGGACAGCCTGTACCAATGACCTTCCCCTGCCATAGTAGTCACCCTTCTGTGATCCAAGACTTCTTCAAAAATGAAACCATGAAAATAATCACACACAATTAATAAGAATACAAAATAATAATGATGGTTTTAAAAATAACAAAACACAAAAAAGTTTAAAATAAATTTGAAATAACAAATAATAAAAAATGTAAAATTAAAATAATTTTGACATTATGTCTTTCATCACTGTAAGACTGTTGTCTTGTATGTACAGTGGCATTTTCTTCTGTTTATTGTCCCTGTCTCACTGTTTTCCTTTTGTCTTCAAAGAAGCTTTAGGTTACAGAAAACTCACATACAGAATATAGTGGATTCCCATATATCCAACTTCCTTCCCCTATTCCCCTTTCCCCTATTAATAACATTTTACATGTGCATGGTACATTTGTTACAATTGATGTACAAATATTGAAACACTGCTAATAACCATGGTCAATGGTTTGCATTATGGTTTACATTTTGGATCATATGCTTTTAAAATTTTTGATGAAATTTAACATGGCCTGTATCCATTATAACAAGGTCCTGTAGAACAAATCCAAAGACCTCAAAATGTCCCATGGTCCATCTATTCTCTTCCTCCCTCCCCCTATACTCAGACCCACAAAAACCAAATGGCTTCACTCCTTGAAGAACAAGAGTCATATTTACTTGCAACAACATCGAGGGTTTGACATATTGGCCTTTCCTCCCCTATTATGCATTGTCTATGCTCTTGAGATACACCCACCACTCTATTTGAGAACATAGCAGGACTCCCCATTATGGGAGGCCAACACCTTCCTGCTCATGATGTAGGTCTCCATCACCTGATACAACACATTATGACAAAATGATCACTTGCACACTCCCTAGAAGGCTGGCCCAGGTGCACTTTTCCCGAATGCCCCCATATCCAACACCCTAAACCAGTAACCCACCCCTGCCATATTGACAATGAATATTCTGAAAATTGTAATTTCAACCATATACCCACAAATCCCCAGAGTTCATCTGCTCATTTCACCAAACCTCCCCCCAGTTCCAGGGACAGTCCAACCAACCTCCCCACCACACTCCCCTCACAAACAAGCACTACCAAACCCAATAGTATCACTGAACCACTGTCATGCCTATCCACTGCATAACTACACCCTTCCATCTTATCATAGATTTTGCCCATATGGGCATTAGCTCACAACTGTATTCTCCCTTTCTGTCTCCTATAAACCTAACTTCTAGTCTCTAGCTCTGTGCGTATGGTTAATTTGTTTAATTCATATCAGTGAGGTCATATAATATTTGTCCTTCAGTTCCTGGCTCCCTTCACTAAACATAAGGTCTTCAAGACTCATCCATGTTACCTTGTGTGTTAATACTGCATTCTTTCTTATAGCTGAGTAATATTCCATTTTATGTATATACCACAATTTGTTATCCATTCATCTGTTGATGGACATTTGGATTGTTTCCAAATTTGGCAATCGTGAATGATGTTTTTATGAACATTGGTGTCCCTATATCTGTTTGTGTCCCTGCTTTCAATTCTTCTGGATATATACCCAGTAGTGGAACTGCTGTATCTTATAGCAGTTCTATAGTTAACTTCCTGAGAAACCGCTAAACTGTCATCCACAATGGCTGCACCATTCTACATTCCCAACACCAGTGGATAAGAGTTCCTATTTCTCCACAACCTACCCATCACTTGTAATTCTCTATTATTTTAATAGCCACAAGTCTAATGGGTGTAAGTTGATATCTCACTGAAGTTTTGTTTTGCATTTCTCTAATACCTAGTGATGCTGAGGATCTTTTCATAAGCTTTTTTTAGCCATTTTTATTTTTTCTTTGAGAAGTGTCTATTCAAATCATTTGCCAATTTTTAAATGGGTTATTTGTCTTCTTATTTTGATGTGTAGGATTTCTTTATAGATGCTGGATATTAGACCCCTATCAGATATGTGGTTACCAAATATTTTCTCCCATTGAGTAAGCTGCCTTTCCACTATATTGACGAACTCCTTTGGGGTGCAAATTTTTTTAATTTTGAGGAGGTCCTATTTATCTATTTTTCCTTTCATTGCTCATGCTTGGGTGTAAATTCATGAAACCATTTCTTAATACATGATCCTGTAGATGCTTCCCTACATTATCTTCCAAGAGATTTGTGATCTTCTCATATATTTAGATCTTTGATCCATCTTGAGTTATTTTTATATAAGGTGTGCGCTAGTGTCCCTCTCTCATTCTTTTGGATATGGATATCCAGTTCTCCCAGCATCATTTATTGAAGAGGCATTTTTTTCCCAGTTGAATGGGTTTGGTGTCCTTGTGGAATACCAGCTGACTGTATATATGAGCATCTACATCAGAATTCTTAACTTGGTTCCATTGGTCAATATGTCCATCATTATACCTATTCCATGCATATTTGATCTTTGAAGCTTTGTAGTATGTTTTAGTTAGTGTGATTCCTCTGACTTCATTTCCTTTTTCAATATGTTTTTGGCTCTTTGGGGCCCCTTGCCCTTCTAAATTAGTTACATAGTTAGCGTTTCCAATTCAGTAAAAAAGTTCTGGTAATTTTCATTGGGGTTGTGTTAAATCTGTAAATTAGTTTGGGTAAGATAGACATCTTAATGGTGATTAGTCTTCCAATCCATGAACAGGGAATATTCTTCCATTTTTTTAAGTCTTCTTTGATTTCTTTTGACAGTTTTGTGTAGTTTTCTGGATGCAAGTTATTTATGTCTTTATTTAAATTTATTCCTAGGTATTTGATTCTTTTAGTTGCTATTATAAATGGGATTTTTTTCTTGATTTCCTCCTCAAATTGCTCACTATGAGTGTACAGAAATGCTAATGATTTTTGTACATTAATTTTATAACCTGCCACTTTACTGAACTCTTATAACTTCTAGAAATTTTGTTGTAGATTTCTCAGAGCTTTTGAGGTAAAGGATCATATCATCTGCAAATAGTGAAATTTTTATTTCTTCCTTGCAATTTGGATGCCTTATATCTTTTCCTTGCCTAAGTGCTGGAGCAAGTACTTATAACACAATGGTAAGTAAGAGCAGTGACATTGGGCATCCTTGTTTTGTTCCAGATCTTAGAGGTAATGCTTTTAGGATTTCACCATTGAATATGATGTTAGATGTGGGTTTTTCATATATACCCTTTATCATGTTGAGGAAGTTTCCATCCATTCCTATCTTTTGAAATGTTTTTATCAGGAAATGTGCTATATTTGATAGAACGCTTTCTTTGTATCTACTGAGATGATCATGTAATTATTTTTTCTTTTGTTCTGTTTATGTCATGTATTACATTGATTAATTTACTTAGGTTAAATCATCTTTGCATATCAGGGATGAAACCCACTTGCTCATGGTGTATAATTCATTTGATGTGTTGTTGAATATGATTAGCAAGTATTTTGATGATGGTTTCAGCATCTATGTTCATCAGATAGATTGGTCTATAGTTTTCATTTCTCATGGCATCTTTATTTGGCTTTGGTATTAGGGTGATTTTGGCATCATAGAATGAGTTAGGCAATGTTCTCACAGCTCCTGTTTTTTTTGAAGAGTTTAGGCAGGATTGGTGTTTGTTAATTACAGAATGTTTGATAGAATTCACTTGTGAAGCCATTTGGTCCTCATCTCTTCTGAGTTGGGAAGTTTTTGGTGACTAAATCAATCTTGTTACTTGTAATTGGTCTGTTGATTTCATCTTTTTTTTTTTCTTTTATCAGTGTAGGCTGCTTGTGTGTTTCTAGGAATATGTCCATGTCCTCTAAATTATCCATTTAGTTGGCATATAATTTTTCAAAGTATCCTCTTATGATACTCTTTATTTCAGGGGAGTCAGTGGTGATATTCTCTTCCATGTTTCTTATTTTATGTATTTGCCTCTTCACTCTTTTTTCTTTGTTATTCTAAATAAGGGTTTGTCAATTTTATTAATCTTCTCAAAGGACCAGCTTTTGATTTTGTTAATAATTTTCTAGTGTTTTCTTATTTTGAATTTCATTTAGCTCTGCTCTAATCTTTCTTATTCCTTTTGGTCTACTACTTTGGGGTTAGTTTGTTGTTCTTTTTCTAATTCCTCCAAGGGTACAGCTAGGTCTTTGAGTTTTCTCTATCTTCTTTTTAAATATAGGCATTTATAGCTATGAATTTCCTTCTTAGTACAGCTTTTTCTGCATGTCATATGTTCTGATCTGTTTTTGTTTGTTTAAAGGTAGTAACTGATTTCTTTTGCAATTTCATCTTTGACACACTGGTTGTCTAAGATTGTGCTGCTTAACTGCCATATCTTTGTGCCTAATCTGATTTTCCCTTACTGATTTCCAGCTTCATTCCACTGTGGCCAGATAAATTACTTTTTTATAATTTCAATCTTTCTGTATTCATTGAGAATTTCTTAGCATGTTGTCTATCCTGAAGTATGATCCATGTACACTTGAGAATAATTTATATCCTGCTGTACTTGGATATAAAGTTCAGTATATTTCTATTAGGTCCACATCCTCTAATATATTACTCAAGGTCTTTGTTTCTTTATTAATTCTCTGTCAAGATATTCTATTTAGTGGTGAGAATAGTGTATTAAATTTCCCCACTATAATTATAGAGACATCTATTTCTTCATTTAGTTTTTCCAATATTTGCCTTCATATATTTTGAGGCACCCCGGTTAGTGGATAAATGTTTATGATTGTTCTTTTTTTCATGATAGATTTCCCCTTTTATTAATAAATATTGTCCACCTTTATCTCTTAGAAGAGTTTTACATTTAAATCTATCTTGGCTAATAGTAGTATATCTACTCCCACCCTTTTTTGGTTATTGTTTACATGTAAAATTGTTTTCCAACCATTCACTTTTAGCCTTCTTGTATCCCTGGGTCTACGGTGGGTTTCTTCTGGACAGCATAAAGACGGGTCATATTTCCTTATCCATTTTGCCAATCTGTGTCATTTGATTGGAGAGTTTAAGTCATTAACATTCAGTATTATTATTGTCAAGGAATTACTTATATTAGCCATATTTTCTTTAGGTTTATGTATATCATTTGTTGTTTTTATTTCTTTTTGTCTTTTTATTCATTCTTACCATCCTTTCCAGCTCTCCTCTTTTTTTACCTTTCAAACTGCAGAACTCCTTTAGTATTTCTTGAAGGGCAGATTTCTTATTAGTAAATTGTCTTAATTTCTGTTTAACTTTGAATATTTTGAACTCTCATTTTTGAATGCCAGCTTTCCTGGATAGAGAATCCTTGGCTGGAAGTTTTTTTTTTTCTCTTAGCATCTTAACTATGTCATAGTACTCCCTTCTTGTCTCCATGGTTTCAGATGAGAAATCAGCACTTAATCTTATTGAGCTTCCCTTGTATGTGATGGATCTCTTTTCTTTTGCTTCTTTTAGTATTTCTCTCTGTCTTGAACATTGGAAAATTTGACAAGTATATGCCTTCTGATAGGCCTGCTAGGATTTGTAATGTTTGGGGAGCACTGTGCTTATTTTAAGGTTGTTATAAGCTTTTCATTAACCACCATTATTTTAAGGTTGTTATAAGCTTTTCATTGGGTGAATTACAGGACAAACAGATTGTTAATTCCCCCTGCCTAGAAGAGTTTTAATCTGACACACTTAACCCTTCCCTCAGAGGTCTTACAATGGGAAGGCCCTGGGGGCTGCAAATGTTTCACAACAATACAGGGTGTTGGTAGAGACATAATGTATGGTACCTCTGTATGATCTTGTGCATGTTTATTTTGTAAGTTCACAACTTTTACTATACCCTTATTGTTTATTTCTGTCCGTGTATGAATGATAGATTCAATAAACTTTTAAAAACATTATATTTCTTTCTCAAATGAAATGATTGTGTTTTCCTCTTCCTATAGTTGGTATAATGCATTGCATTAATTGATTTTCTCATGTTGAACATCTTTGTATACCTGTGGGAAAAGCCAGTTGATCACAATGTCTAATTATTTGGATGTGAAGTTGGATTAAATTAGCAAATATTATGTTGACGATTTTTATATTTATATTACTAAAAGAAATTGGTCTGTAATTTTCTTTTTGTGTATCTGGCTTTGATAATATGGTTATATTGGTATCATAGAATGAGTTGTGAAATGTTCCCTCCTCCTCAATATTTTGGAGGAGTTTAAGCAGGATTAGTATTATTCTTGGAATGATTCATAGAATTCACCTTTAAAGCCATGTGGTCCTGGGTTTTTCTTTTTGGGAAGTTTCTGAAGCCACATTCAATATCTTTATATGTAATTGATCTGTTGAGTTCTTTTACTTATTCTAGCATCAATGTTATTGTTTAGTTTGCTTGTAGGAATAAGCCCTTTTAACATGGGTTGTCTAATTTGTTGGCATAGAGTTTTCATAGTTTTTCTCTTACGATGCATTTTAAATCTTTGTGGCCGGTAGTAATTCTCATTCTTTCATTTCTGATTGTATTTATTTCCATGTTCTCTTTCTCATTATCAATCTAGCTAATGATATTTCAATATAATTCCACTTTTGAAAGAGCCAAATTTTGGTTTATTAAGTCTATTGGGTTTTATTCTCAAGTTTATTTATTTCTTCTCTATTTTTAAATTTCTTTCCTTCTGCTTTAATTGGCATTAGTTTGCTGTTCTTTTTCTATTTCTTCCAGGTATGTGGCTAGGTTTTTTATTTTAGTTCTTTCTTCTTATTTAATGTAAGCGTTTAGGGCTATAAATTTCCATCTTAGCACTGCTTCCACTGCATCATATAAATATTGATCTATTGTGTTCTTATTTTTGTTCATCTCTAGATATTTTCTGATTTTCTTTATAATTTCTTCTTTGATCCATTGATTGATTAAGAGGGTGTTATTTAAATTCCATATATATTTGTGGATTTTACAGTTCTCCTCATTTTATTTATTTCCATGTTCATTCCATCTTGGCAAAAAAAAAAAAAAAGGTGCTTTGTATGATTCCAGTCTTTCTAAATTTATTGAGACTTGTTTTGTGACCCAACATGTAGTCTCTCTAGGAAAATGATCCATGTGCACTTGAGAAGAATGTATACCCTGCTGTTTTATTTAGGGGAAATGTTCTGTGTGTGTGTTATGTCTTTTTTTTTTTTTTTTTTTTTTTGGCTACTAATTCAATTTTATTTATTTTTTAAGAAAAAAGTAAATATTAAACAATATCCAGCCATAAATGTCAATAATTCATATATGTTTACATTCACAAAAATAGTGATTCATTTTTTGGATGAGGGACTGAGGCCTATAAATGAACAAGGTAGTGGTTCTCAATCCCTGCTGCATCTTAGGATCAAGGCTAGTGATGCCCAGGCCACAGTGACCACTCACAGCAGAATCTATGTGGCCCTTGCATGATCTTTTTATAAAGCTCTCCAAGTTAAACTTGAGAACAAGTAAATTAGGTCATATTAGGTCAGGGGCTAATACAAGTTGTACTACTGATTACCTAAACCTGTGCAGTGTCAGTTAGCTTTTGCTATTTTCTTGTGTTTGTTGTTTCTAATAAAAGGAAGAAGTGGTTGATCTTTTGCTCAGTGCTCCTGAAAGGTGAGCTGTAAACTTGTACAAGTGAAGTCGCAAATGGTTGCACAACTCTATCTGAAGAACAGTGATGCTCTATATTTAACCTAAGTTACTGGTTCTCATCCGCAGATGCTTTTCAGACTCATTTTTGGGACTTTAAAATAAATATAGATATCCAGGAACTACCTAGACTAATTGACTCAAAATGAGTAGACACCTGGGCTTCTGAACTTTTTTAAAAAGTTCATGATTTTAATGCCCAATCCTAGATGGTGTCCTCTGATGGTATGCTACATGGTATGTCCCTAGCTCTACTTGGTTAAATAATATGAAGCAGATTCTAGATTAAGATGGAAAAATACCTTAATTCTTCTTTTTTTTTTTTTAAACCTACCCAACAATGTAATGGCCTGTTTTAAAGCAGTGAGCTCTGTGTGGCTGGAGGAATGATGGAAGAGGTTGGATTATTATCTGCTTGGACTATTGTCAAGGGGTCCCTAAATTCAGTAGGTAGCTGCATTACATGTTATTTAAGGTGCCTTCCAATTCTTAAGTTTCTTTAGCCAAAACCTGCAACAGATCACTTACAATGGGTATTCATATTTCCATGAAAACTCACAATTTTATCAGAAGTACAAAAATTACTCTGCTGCTAAAACAAATTAGAATTCAGTAGCATTAATAGAACAGCACCTCTAATATCAGTCTTTTTGAGGGAAATATTTTCCCTCTACTTTTCATTAGGGCAAAGGGAACTTCTTGGGAGAAAGAAGTATGGGAACAAGCTCTCTGGACTATTATTCATCCCTTCCCAACAAAGAAGTGTCTTATGTGATTGATGATACTTGGAAAAGAAACTGAGCCCATGTGTGGATTCTTTAACCTTGAGAGCTTACTGGTCTCAGAATGCAAAGATGGGCCCTCCAATCAGGGAGCAATATTAGGTGACTAATTGTTCTCTGTTTCAGCTTTATTACTAATAAAGCTAGTATTTTGACCTCCCTCTGACTCCTGTGTCTTATCTTTCAATTTGTTTCAAAGTGAAGTGGAGGGGAAAGGGAGTTACTTGTTGGGTGTCCTTAAATCCCACAAGTAACACAATACAGCCATAAATTGTAATTGGCCACATCTATGCTACTTACATTGTGAAACAGCCTCCCAATAGTTTTTCAAGTCAGTGAACAACTATATCCTTCTAAAGTACAAAAACAATAAGACATTATTATTTTATAAAGATTCTCTTTCTTTCTGGCATCAAAAATTAGGGAATTCTAACTGCTTCATTGACTATCTCTAGGAAACACCGACATTTTTCTAGGTTCCACTTTATTGAGAATATTTTTAAACACGATCTGCAGAAGTTGGTCCTGGGCAATTTGAAGTTAAGTCTTCTTTATCTTCATAGGCTGTTCCACACCAAATACAATACAGATGTTCTTCTCTTAAATAACTAGTCAATATTTGTAATTTTTCCAGTACACCTAAATCTTCACTCTCATATTCATTTTCATCCTGTTCTTTTTCTTCCTCTTCTTCATTCTCCTCTTCAGGCCTCAACCAGTACCATGCCTCTCTGGGAACCTGTATATTCTTCTGGCTATCCAACTGCTGACAAGCTCGCTGGCTTCTTTTAAGATCTCCTTCTAGCTTCATTTCATCTTGCATACTCTTAAGCCTCATTCGAAACTGTTCTGCAGCTTTTTCTTCAGCTTGGTTTTTCATATGCATCTTTCTTCTGTAGTTTTCTAATTTTTCTTCTGCTTTCCGTTTTAATAATGCTTCATGACCAATGCCACTTTTCCCAGTTTTGACGTTGAGAGGAATCGGTTCCACTATACCATCTCCACTCTTGCTAAGAGCCTGACCACTTTTATATCCCATCTTCTGGAGCAAAGCAAACCCTTTGTTTTCACAGCCTAGTGCATTCTTCAACCCAATGTCACGTCTTTCTTTTTCTTCTTCTTTTAAACTCTTCTGCCTATTTTTCAAATTAGCCTCTAGTTGCTTTTCTTCTTTTCGACGGGCTTCTTGGATTTGCCTCAGCATTGATAATCCTGGTCTGATATCTTCTTGGACATTAATGAAGGAATTAGACATGTAGTCCTCTTCTTCTGCCATGTTCAACTTCATATGGCAATTCAATCTGGCAGCGCCACTCACTCCCGGTCGTGTTATGTCTTTTTAATTTATCATATTCTTCAAGTTCTCTGTTTCCTTATCGATCTTCTGTCTAGATACTCTATCTATTGATGAGAGTTGTGTATGTAAATCTCCAAATAATATTATAGACGTGTCTAATTATCCCTTAATTTTTGCCAGTGTGTGCCTCATGTATTTTGGGGGCATCATGTTTAACTTCATAAGAATTTATGACTGTTATTTCTATTTGGTGGGTTGCCCATTTTATTTTCATATAGTGTCCTTCTTTGTCTTATATAACATATTTTGACTTAAACTATATTTTTCCTGATATTAGTATAGCTATGCGAGCTCTTTTGTGGCTACTGTTTGTACTGAATATATTTTACCATGCTTTCACTTTCAACTTTTTTGTGTCTTTGGGTCTAAAGTGAGTATCTTGTAAACAACAAATAGTTGGATCATGGTATTTATCCATTATGGCAACCTTTGTCCCTTTTTTATTATGTTTTTTAAAGAATCTTTAGATTACATACATGTTACATAAAAATACAACAGATACCTGTATGCCAGACTCCTTCTCCCTCCCACACATTCCCACATTAAAAACATCCTTCATTAGTGTGGTACATTTGTTACAATTGATGAACACATATTGAAGCATTGCTACTAACCATGGAATGCACTTTATGTTATACTTTACACTCTGTGCCACACAATTTTGTAGTTTATGACAAAATATATGATGGACTCTATCCATCACTGCAATGTCATGCAGAACAAATCCAATGTCCCTAAAATACCCCCATATTACACCTATTCTTCCTTCTCACATCCCTCAGAATCTCTGGTTGCCACTGCCTTTATATCAATGATAAGAGTTCTTCCATTGCTAGAATAATAATAAGTGCATAGTAGAATAATAATAAGCCTATTTTAGTCCAATGTTCATTCCAATATCTTAAGGATTTGGGGATGGTGATGCCCACTATCAGATCCCATGGGGCAGTTGGATGAAAATGTAGGGCAGTTTTAGGCATTTGAACTGTTCAGCATGATCTTGCAATAACAAATACAGGTCACTTCAAGTTCCTTCAAAACCTATAAAATTGTACGATCCAAAATGCAAACCGTAATGCAAACCATTGTCCATAGTTAGACAATGTTTCAATATTTGTACATCAATTGTAACAAATGTACGATCTACATATAAAATGTTATTAATAGGGAAGAGGAAAAAAGGGGGAGGTGATGGGTATTTGTGAATCTCCTTTATTCTCTGTGTGACTTTTCTGTAACTTAAATATTCTTTGAAGATAAAATGGAAAAAAATAAGACACTGGGGGAATATAAGGAAGAACTTGTCTCTCTACATACATGACAACAGATCTTATAGTGATAATAGAAACAAAGTCTAATTTTTTTTTACTATTTCATGTTTTTTTTTAATATTTTGATTTTATTGTGTTTTTTTAATTATTTCACTTTCTTATTAATTTTATTTGGTTATTTTGTTAGCTTCATTTTTGGAGAGGTTTTGGATCACAGAAGGGTCACAACAGTGGCAGGAGAAGCTCACTGGTACAGGGATTTAGTGATGGGTGAATGCATGAGAAGGGGTTCACCAGGGGCATATGAATATGTTCAAACTCTGCCTTTTCATTAGGAAGTTTATTTCATTAACATTCAGTGTTATTACTGTCAAGCCATTATTTGCTTCAGCAATATAGTCCTTTGGTTTTGTGTCATATTTTTTGTCTCTCTTTCCCCTTATTGATTCCTAATTTCTGTATAGCTGAACTTTTGTGATGGAACAGACTGTTCCTTTTACTATTTCTCAGTCTGTATATTTGTAAAATACTGTCTTTGTGGTTACCCCGCAGTTGATATATGTAACCTACATATATATGTAACTAATTTGAAAAGATACCAACTTAGTTTCACTAGCATGCATGTTCTTTCCTCCTCATCCCTCTGTTTCCCTATTTATGTTAATTTTGTCTCATTTTGTTACTTTATGTTTTTCAAATACATTATGAAGAAATAAGCCTTGTTCTTGTTCAATTGTATTATCCTTATACGAATTAAAGTGTAAAGTTAAATAATGAGTATACAATACTATTGCTTTGCATTTACCCTTTTAGTTACCCCTTCTGATGATATTCATTTCTTCCCATTTCTTCAAGCCATTCTCTCCTTTATTTTCCTTTCAACCTACAAAACTATCTTTTGTAATTCTTGTAGGCCAAGGCTTACAAGACCTACTGCTGCTTCTGTTTCTGTTCATCTGTGAATATCTTAAAATCTCCCTCATTTTGAAGGACAGTTTTGCAAGATAACAAATTTTTGCCTGACAGTTTTTCTCTTTTGGTATGTTAAATACTTTACACCACTTTCTTCTCACCTATGTGACATCTGATGAGAAACCAGCACTTAATCTTATTGTGGATCCCTTGAATGTGTTGACTCTTTTTCCTCTTCATGCTTTCAAAATTCTGTTTATCTTTTGCACTTGACATTCTGATTAGGATGTGTTTCAGACTAGGTCTATTAAGATTAATTAAGTTTGCAGTAGTTTGTTCTTCTTAGACATGTATTTTTATGTTTTTCATCTGAGTTGTGAAATTTTAGTCAAATTTTTCTTCAGCCTTCCTTACTTTTTTCCCTTCTTTTCTACTTCTGAGTAACACATGTATCTTTGTCTACTTTATGATGTCACTCAAATCCTTGAGACTCTACTCATTTTTTTTTTTATCTGTTCTTCTGGCTTGATTGTCCTTTCTTCTAGGTCACTGATTTTTCTGCCTGTTCAAATCTATTATTTTAAGTTTCTAGTGTACTTTTGATCTCGACTATTGTGCTTTTCTTCCTCATAATTTTGGTGGTGTAGATTTTGTTTTTAATACTTTCAAATTCTTCTTTATGGTCACACATTGTCTTCTTAATATCGCTTATCTGTTTATGAATATTTTCCTTCATCTCCTATTGATTTAGGAGATGTGCTTGAACATCTTGTGTTGTTACAACTTCTGATTCTCTCTGAAGTTTTAATTTATTTTTTTGACTGAGGCATATTTTCCTGCTTCTTAGGATGACTTGTAATTTTCTGCTGATGTCTACGTATTTGCTTATTTGCTTATCTTGATAAGTTTACTCTGAATGTCTGTTTCTTCCTCTGGTTTAAGGTTTTATTGTTGACTGATTTTGTTTTAAGTCTCTTTTTGACACTTGTTCTAAATTATTATAGATCTTTAGAACAGTCCTTGTTTACCACTACATATTTTTTCAGCTCTCTTTTAATCTGATTCTTTCCCTGGATCTTTCCAGGATCTCAATTTTTGAGATTACAGTTTTTGTGCAAATGTTTTACTTCCAGAAGAGAGTTTACCATCCTCTGTTCATTCTTCAGGAATCTTGATCTGTTCTGCATGTTTTTGTGCAGACTTTTCTTGCCAGCCTCTATGATTTGTTTAAATTCTCTCAATCACTGATTGCCCATTTTCTTTTAACTTTTTAGCTCAACGACCCATCCTATTTTGTAATAGTTCATTTTAACTTCTCACTTTTTTCCTGTGATGTTTCCCTGCCTATGGTTTCTTCCCCATTCTAGTATTCCACACCAGGGTTCCAGATAGGGTTAATCTAGAAAAGTGGGCCACTTCAGACATGTAAATTTTGACTTTAGATGTTCCAGCTGATCTGAACTGGATCCAGTGATGTCACAATACTTCTTACCAGCCTTTCCGTGACCTTTCCTTTTTTCACCTAGGGGGGCTTTTTATATATAACACAATTCAGTGGCTTATTTTCCTTCCTGGGTCTCTATGGACTTAGATCCCTTTGCCTGGATATTCATGGAGTTCTGCTGCTGCAAATGGGCTTTCAGTCTCTGTCTGTATTCAGAGGGAGCCAGGCTGCTGTGTTGTTGCCTCTACGTGAATCATAAGCTACATGGGGATGAAATGAGGAGGAAGGGAAATGGGAACTGACAAGCTTTCTGGGATTGAATTTCTTACCTTATATTTTCCTGTTTATTCCATTCAGCCCTTGTGAATTCAGTCTCCAGTCTCTAACATTTTTCTTAGTTCTAATCATGTGGAATTCATACTTTTATTCCATAGATTTCTGGGAAAAAGTTTCAGGGAATGTCTTATGTCACCATATTGATGCCATCTGTTAAAGTAGCATGTTTTCTTTTCAAATTAGAATTATTTTTCACATTGTGCTGTAGTAAACAATGGAATCTTTCTACTCTGAATCATGTATATCTTATCAAGTTTTACCTCTGATGCTGGAATGGAGATTTGGATTTTATGGTCCTAGTTAATCATTCCTTTTGCATACATGAGATAAATCTATTCATAAATAAAATGAGAACATGTGAACAGTGTCTTTAAAATAATAATTCAATACAATGAATCAATCACATTTCATAATTTCTAGTTAAAAGTCACAAGTTAACTTGGGATAGCTATTTAACCTACATAATTTTCTAAGTATTTTGCAGAGTAGAAAAGCAAAGGATCTCAAATTCTCTTTAAATTTGATTTTATGAAATCAAGTGCAGCTATAAAATTATTTATACCAGATATTTAAAAAATTTGATTGTTGCTTATTGTTTTGTTCACAAATGTTATTGTTCCTGGATTTAGTGACTACAAAAGAATATGTCATATTCTGTTGGATAATGGGCTCACTCAAAATGCAAAATGATTTAATTGCATATTGAACACTATTCAATCATTCCCTTAGAATTTAATGTGAAGTAAAATTAAAATTATAATGAAGAAGAATTTCATTGTTATTTTAATGAAATTGTATCTTTATAAAAAACTATATATTTTCCTTAAATATATGAACTCTTCTAAGTATAATAATATTCTGCAAATGTTGCCAAATAATAATAATAAAAAACATTGTCAATTCATTTCTTGAGCCTAATAAAACATGGATATAAAAATTTATCAGTACATTGTAATAATAGAAATTTATAGATGAATATCTCTTATGATTTAAGATCCAGAAACTCATGTCTTAATATTGGCAAATTGAGAAATTGTTTGTATGTATACATATAATATTTATTCAAAAGTGAAAATTTGTTGAAATTTTGAAATAAGTGTAATCCAGGACATTAATACCATACATGAGAAAATAATTGGGGTTATGTCAATGGATGCATAAAAGGTATTTGACAAATGTTAAGATATTTTTATGTAAACAATTCTCAGAAAAGAGAGAAAAGGATTTCTTTAATCTGACAAGGTGAGTCTGGAAAAATTTCCATCTGTTTTACTTTATTGTGAACAGTTGAACAACTTCTGTTTGAATTTTTGTAAATGTATCAAGAATATTCATGATCTATTTCATTCAATACCTCAGTATAACAAGAGAAAGAATGGCATATAGGTTTCAGAGGAATAAGTAAAACTAGCACCATTCACACATGGCATAGAGGTGTATTTAGAAAATCCAAAGACTCTAGAAACCTTTTCTGTAATCTAATAAGTACTTTTAACATGTGTACTGAATACAAATTAATGTAAAAAAATTAATCTGCAACAACTCAGAAATAAAGTGTAACATACAAATCCATTTATAATGTGATAAAATTGCAGAAATTCTAGAATATGCTGTTGAATATTCTGTATTTGAAATTAAGTAAAACATATTGTTTAATGGAATGAAAGAAGATATATGTATGCAAATATATTCCATTTTTATGGATTAGAAAACAATTAATGTGAGGATGGCAGTTATCCACAAGCTGAGTTGTAGATTCAATGCAATCCTAATTTACTTCATTTCTAATTGTAATATGAATTTTCAGGAAAAAATAAGGACTTTTTAAAATAGATAATATTGGACTTGCATTTAGTGAAATCATTCTTTTCATATCAAGCAAGCACTCATGGAAAGTAAGTTACTAAACAAGGTCCTATGACATAAAAATATTTCAAATATATTCTGCTGAATAAATTTTCACATGTGCTTTCTTCCTACATTTCTCTCTTGATATATACATGAAAATTTATGCTGAAACAATCCTATTTACTTTATCTTTTCTATGGGTAACAATTCTGTTTTCCTGTCCTTAAACATGAGAGCATTTTAGATAACTTCTGCTTAGTTCCTGATTTCATAATTTTTTTTAATTCTATGGAGAT
This sequence comes from Tolypeutes matacus, assembly GCA_026826555.1. Taxonomy (NCBI): domain Eukaryota; kingdom Metazoa; phylum Chordata; class Mammalia; order Cingulata; family Chlamyphoridae; genus Tolypeutes; species Tolypeutes matacus. The sequence continues at coordinate 1,235,753 of JAKSZT010054486.1, read as the reverse complement.
GAAGAATGCAGAACTGGGCAAAGTTCCAACATGTACATGTATTTAGTCATGATAATGTTATTGCAATTTTTTTATGATGGGGAAAATAACATTCATCAGGATATTTCCCATGGGGACTATTGAATGTGGATGAAAATGCTAACTGCTAAGATTTGTAGGTCTGTTTGTGGAGATTCCATACAAGGTGTTATCGTTGATCAGGTGTTGTCCAAGGAAATTACCCTGAATTAACATTGGTTTTTTTTGTTGTTGTTGTTCCTTTTGTTTTATTGTAATTTTTATAAGAAATGCAAATATGATATTCAAGCTAATTTCTTTCCAATACAGGAATTGTTTTATTCTACCAACATTTTTCTCTACATTTATTCCCATATACTAAAAATGTACAGTATACAAAATTGGAATAAGAGCATGTATAATATAATAAAATGTTAAATTACCTGTAATATACTCATAATATTTTTATCTCTAAATTTGTGTGATTTTTGACATCTTCATTTCATTTTCAATTTTGCAGAATATTTCCCCCGATACCTTTGTATATTAATCTCTCTTCCTTTTTTTTCACCCTTACCAGCCCTAATATGATTAGATGACCTTCTTCTTGAACACATTCCATCTAATACTTACACCTGTGTGGTAATTTGACACTTTGTATAACCCAGGAAAAACATTCTGAAAGTTAATCCATTGTTGTGGGTGGGAACCCATTGTAAGGAGAACATTTGATAAAGCTACTTGAGTTAAGATATGAACCACGTGATTCATTATGGGTCTTAATCTTATTTCTGGAATCTTTATAAAGAGGACAGAAGCAGAAAGAAAAAGACAGAGAGAGAGAGAGAGAAAGAGAGAAAGAGAGAGAGAGGGAGAGAGGGATCTTTGAAAGGAAGAAGCTGAAATTCAGGAAACCCAGAAGAAAATGGAGAGATGAATTGATGTCACCATGTACCTTTAATCATACAGAGGAGACAAAAATCTCCAGCGGTTTTCAGCAAGAAAACATTGCCTTGATGAAAGCCTTGATTTAGACATTTTTCCATCCTCAAAGCAGTAAGAGAAATACTCATTTTTTAATCAAACCATTTCATGGTATTTTTTTTGAAAAGCCTGGGTAATGAAAACAATTTGTAAGAATGCTTTTCACTGAAAATTGATGATGTGATTAGTTAACTCTCTTCTTCATAAACATCTCAATGGGAGTGGCTATGTAAATATATATATATATTTCCCAAGCTAACAATTTTTCCAGGAACTTATTTGGTAATTTATAAATGAGTACAATTACATTAAATAATGAATACATGTATAGTTGAGTAAGTTTTCTGCAAAATAAATGACAATGCAAAGTGATATTGAGCTAAAATAAGGAAAGTTGAATTTCAAATCTCTGCTTTGGATTGTTTTTACATCAGGATAATATTTTTATTGTTCTTGTGTTTCAATTTTTCTTTGTAACAAACATCAAATATAACAGAATGATCATTTATGCTTTTTTTCCTGCTTTTTGTTATTTTAAATTACCTAAATCTGGTGGTATAAAAAATTCCAGGCTCTTTCCCTGTCCCAATAGTTGTACTCAGTCCCCGTATGTGGATAGTTGTGGAGAGTGATTCAGGTGGTGTGGGCTCGTGAGCCAGGGACAGGGAGGTGTGTGTGAGGGGATGAATATCATCCCTAAATATTGACCAGGTGTTAGGGTTTGGCTGGGTGGGTGGACAATGTGAAAGTAGTTTTCTTTAGAGGGTAAATTTTGTTATTTTTGTCTGGTGAGTTCTTTCTTTTTAGGATTTTTAAAAAATTATTTAAAGTTTTATATCAGTGTTAAATGTAACTCCTTTAACATGACAATCACACTACAATAACTAAAGTTATGTTTTTGTCCTTTGTTAAACCCCCATAATTTTTGTTCATTCCTCAATCTTGAGGACTTTGGGATGATGTCTGCTCTGGCTGATTCAGTCTGGATAAGGACTTAAATTTGGGGGGAAAGGAAAGGAATGGTTTGCTTACAATAGATGTCATTCCTTGTATTTGGGATGGCATTTGTCCATCATCATATTTTTGTTACTTGTCAAGGAAAAGCCAAAGAACTAGAGAATAAGAGTTGTCCACAACTCTGTTGGGACAATCTGAATGAACAATCTGAAGATTTAAGTCTCTGAGAAATATATTTACCATGTACATTGAAAATCATAGGTTCAAATAAAAGGAATATAAAAATCATGATTAGGGGAATTATAAGTGAGTATAATTATATTATATTTGGAAAACTGATTTAATATATTCCCAAATAAGATAACCTGAGTGGGTGCTGATTTCATAAGGTAGTGCAGCTTGCCTATAGTTTATGGATGTCTCTAGAGCCCTCAGGAGAACTTTTTTTGAGAATTTGTTTACTGTGGCAGTTTATGAAATCCACCTGAGACCTGCTTAAGCATAACCTTCAGAATGACTTCCTGACTTATTGAGAACTCTCTTACCCATAAAAAACTCATGTATTTCATATTTCCCACTATTGGTCTATGTCTTTTTCCAAATGCACCACTGATTAACTTTTGGTAATAATCCATCAGTGCCAGGGAGGCTCATCCCTGGGAGTCTTACCCCATGTCAGGATGAAGGTAGTAAGTTTATTTTGCAGAGTTTGGCTTATAAAGAGGTCACATTTGTGTAACAAGAAGGTTTTCAGAAGGTACTCTTAGGAATTAATTATAATTAGGCTTAGTATCATTATTACAGGAATAAAGTTCATGAATGCAAGCAATAAGATCAAGGGCTTGGCTTAGTAGCCTGTTTTCTCTTATTAGGCAGGGCTTATATATTACAGAGTTTTTTTCCATCTTAATTGAGAAAAATAGGGGGACTTCCTCAAGAAGGAAGGTTAATAGTTTGTTTGATACCATGTAGATCTCTATCAAAAAACAAACAAACAAACAAGAAACAAAACCTATGACAATAAGAATACATTTATATCCCATAAAAGTATGCTTTAGGGACATTTTCTCCAATTACCACCCCACTATCAACACCCTGTACTAGTGATGTACCTTGTTATAGCTACTGAAAGAATGTTTTATTTGTATTATTAACCACAATACTCAGCAACCCCAGAACACACTGTGTTATATAGTACCACTTTTTATCCTCTAGCTTTCCTGTTTGTTGGTTTCTTTGATACTTTAGTAAAACCAGATCACATTAACATGTGGATAATTCTGAAAGGTTTTTATGTACATTTTAGTAAAACATTGAAGGACATGATTCTGTCCCTGAATCCAAATCATTTATGTAGAATGATAATTCAAAAAAAAAAAAAAAAAAAAAAAAAAAAAAACAGTGAAAATGACAACAACATAATCATTTTAATGAAGATAATATGTATTGAGTGTTTGCTGTGTGTTGGGCAACATTATGAATACCTTGCAAGTGTTAACTCACTTAAACCCTGAAAACATCCCTGAGGGGCTCTCACTAGCACATTCAAAAGTTAGGAGTAAATTGATGAGTAATGAACAGAAACAATATGTTCCTGCTCATCACATTCAGACAGAATACACCAACCCCCCCTGTGAGGTAACCCCCCCACTAGCTCCACTTTTTAACTGCCTAATCCACTATGTGGGTCCTTAAGGATATACCACATTTGTATATGAAAGACAGAGTACAGGATTCTATTTTCCTGTAATCACCTAAGTAATTTACTTTTGTCAGTATATGATACCTTTAAAATATTTTTCACAAAATATCCAGTGATAATAACAACTACTATAAACAATAATAAGAAGTATTAGGCATAAATTCAGAGGCAGATTTACCTTGAAACTAAGGAAATTTAAGGGCCAAAGCCTCTGATTTACACAGGACACTTCCAAGGCCACATCTTAATTTTTTATATACATACATATATTTTTCTATTAAGGAAATATGGGAAACTTCAATTTAATGCTCCTTAGGACTTTTATGTGTCACTTTGATATTCTAAAAACATTTCCATTAGTGGATGAACTTGAGCATAGTGGTGACCATCTATAGCCCTCAATTATTCATTTAAAATCTGCAGTTTGTATTGCATGATTATTATATTTTCTTCTATAATTGACATTAAATATTTTTCTGACCAATTGCATTTTTCTTTTGTGGCAGTTTTTATAAGAAATTTTACATAAAGTAATAAAATAATATTCAAACCAAAGAATAACATATATAAGAGTTTGAGAAAATTAACATGAAAAACATTCCAACTCAATTAATTAGCAATTAATTAACTCCTACTAATTTAAGGTCAAATAATTAGTAGGATTCAAATTTTGTGGCTCTGAGGGAACCCTAGCATTTCCTCTATATATTTTTTTCAGTTTCTCCCCTTTTTCTCATTCCCTAGGTTATAGGAGCTTGACAAAAGATGTTAGCCTTGCATTCACCACTAAAAGCCTCCTGTTTCTTCACTAATTTCTCCAGTTTGCAGAAGCTTGTGATTTTCATTGTCACATGCATGCTGGTTTTATATAATCTATGTATCATTTATTGAATTAGTGGCTGTATAGCAACAATTAAAACTAATGAGATTATACAACAAATGAGAGATATTGTGAATAATTATGACTATGAGTATATCAAGTATCACTATTAGGACATTTCTGAGTCATGGTCTCCATTACCCAAGAAGCCAACCAAAAAGATACTCAGAACAATTAGATTCAGATATGTAAGCTGTTTTGTCTTCTTTTCTAGCATTGGCTTCTCTGCCAACTTTTGACTGTAATTTACAAATACCTAGTACTGGATGCTCACTAGCACCAATGCAACACTTTGGGAAACCAGAATATAGTCTCAAACCAATCAATTTTGTGGAGTCATTATATGAAGCTCTGATAACTCATCAACTAGTGAGCAGATAAACTTTTCTACCATGGAGATAGATTTTTCTAACACCAGTGTTACCTTTTCTAATGCCATCTGTAATCTTAGTTATATATTTTGACAAAGGAGCTAGAAACCTCAGTGACACAAGGAATAACAACAACAGAACAGCCAGTGCCATTAGCCTGGGTTAATGAGTTTCACATGATATATTTAGAGCTGCCTCTAGTCTGGCAATAGTTTCTTCCTGAGTTTCTATAATATGAGAAGAGATCATAAGAGCCCTCCTGTTTCTCATTTTCCCTTTTGGAAGCTTTACATAAATAGCCATTTGAAGAACAGCCTGGGCCACATAATGGGAACCAATGCAATTTCTGGTTAATACTTTGATTGCCTCATGTACACATAGAAAGTAACATCTTTGAAGAGTACAATAAGTGTATCTATTAACTTTAAGGAATGGGATATTGACTTATCAAGTTAATTGGTTATAAACTCCAAAAGGAGGATCATAACCATCATCTTCATTGTTAGCTGATATCTTAGCCCCAATTAACCAACAATTTCCTTTGCCTGACCTTTCAATCCCTCAGAAAATTGTGTCTTGAGTGGCTTAATTTCTTATTTTATTAAAACCTTGAATTTCTTGGAGAAAAATGGTGTCTCTTAAGGGGGCTTAGTCTGTAAAATATGCTCCTGTCTTAAGAAAGTAAAGAGCCTTGCTATATAAACACTCAGTATTGATCATGACCTACAAGGTAGCCACTGTTAACTATATGGTTTCTTGTAGAATACTATGTTCTTTGGATGAACGAGTCCACATGAGTATCCCAGCCTTGGTCTTCTTAAGATGCAACCAAAAGTTATTCCATAAAGGAGATCTGTCTGATTTGGTCTATCTGATGTTTCCTGTCAGTGAATTCTATGCATATAAGGAAGACTGTTATTAGAGAAAAACCTGTTAAACACCATGGTGAGCTGAAAAGATGAAGGAATTGGGTTCAAGTTAAGAATACATAGAGCAGAATAGGATAAAGTAGAGATAGAAAATCATAATGAAGATAAGAATATTATTGGGGATGGAGTTTAGGCATTTCAGGGGGTATAGAATGAATAACAGAATGTTTATACAGACAGTGAAAAGGCAGAGACACATAATAAGACATGAAAATCCAGGTGGAGATCTTCGACATGATTTTCTTTTCCTGATGTCTTATGCAGAATCTGTCTACGTCAGATGCTGTCTCCCTGTGGAAGCCACATATCAATTTTAACTTGAGTTTGAAAATGTGAGACTCCTGAGAGTTTGAAAAATGCTTTACTTGAGACATGGGGACCCAGGAGTCAATTCCCTGTAGTTTTTCCTCTATTGTCTTTGTCAATAAGACTTTATAAATTTCTAATCATCTAGATTTTAAAGCAGTCTTTTGTTGATGACCCTTCCAGTATACCAAGTCTCTGGGTTGAAGGTCATGTAGATTCTGCTGTAGAAGGCATTCAGGAAAGGAAGCCCAAATCTTTGAATGGTGGAACTGGGCATATGTAATTATTCCCTTATAGTAATTAGCAATTTCACATTGTAACAAATCAGAATCTTGTATACTAGAAGAAATAATGAGCCTCATGGTTCTTCCCATTATGATTTCAAAGAGGACAACCAATGTTTTCCTGAGGGACTAAATGTTATGGCCATATAATCTAAGAGAAGAATATTAGGCCAAAGGAGAGAGAGAAATTCAAATAATTTAGTTAATTTAAGTTTTTTTTTTTTTAATTTAAGTTTTAAGTTAAGATGTGTTCTTTCTAAATTTCCTGATGATTGAGGATTTTAGGGACAGTGAAATTTTTTGTTGGTGGATCAAACTTTGCAAATACCTTGATTCAAGTTCCAGTAAAATGGGTATTTCTATCACTTGAGAAACTAGCAGGAATATAATGGGTAGGGGAAACAAAGTCTAATAGCTTTTCAGATATTGTGAATGCAGTACACTTACAAAAGTAAAAGTGTATATACACCCAGAGAATAGATCTGTGAAATAAAATGAAAAGTCCCATAGAAGAAGGTAGCTGTATAAACGCTATTTGAAGATGTTCTAAGGGTCCTGTGCAACTTGGTATTTGACTTTGTTTCCACCTTTACAGTTTTACCAGGTTTTTGTAATTGACTGGTGGAACATGATTTCCACTTGCCTTGTTTCTCACTTAAATACCCCCTGCCAATGAATGTTTAGAGTCAAAATGAGGACTGTGGTGGTTTTATTCATTTACAGTCTTGGCTATAGGCTATTTTAGATTCTGAAGTGCTACCAGGCAGCCATCCTGGTACTACAAGAGCCCCCATCAGAGTTGAAGGAACTTCCAGTTCTGATCTAATTTTGCTTGTCAATTTCAGAAGCTGATTGTTGAATTGTACTAAAGGACCCTTGGAAGCCTCTTTAACCTCACCTATAAGATTTAAAATCATAAAACCTTATGACCTGGTACTGTTGTTGATTGTACTACTCTTTTATCAAAAAGATCAGCCAAAATATTTCCTTTTATTCTTTAGTTTCTCTCCTTGTGTTAACTTCTATTTTTATAATGGCTAATTTTGGGGGGAACTTTAAAGCATCAAGGAATTTCCTACTTTTGTCATGAATCTCAGTTGCTTCCAAAGCATGACAAAATCATGGACTACACCAAATGTATATCTATGTCTGTATAGATGCTCACTCTCTGAGAGTCTTCCAATTTACAAGCTGTGGTAAAAGCCATTAATTTATTCATTTGGGCTAACAATCTCAAGTAATTATTTATACTCAGAGATTCCTGGGAATTAGTTATAGTAAAAACACCTGATAGTTATTTTATTCAGTCTGTGAGAATATAAACCAGAGAAGCCATAAATTCCTAGATTAGACAATCATTCCTTCTGTAAGTGCATCATAAAATGCATGTTCACATTCTTAAATAAGATATCAGTCTGTTCAAAAACTACTATTGTTATATATAAATAACTTCAAAGAGATACATTTATTATCTTTCACATCCTAGCAAGACTATGGACCTTCTTTTTTCCTGTCTATATAAGCCTTATAACCAACTAGGTTGAGTGGAACATTATCCTGAATGTCCTACAGCTGCCCAGTACCAACTCCCCAGTCTGTAAATTCCCCAAACTTTTGCTATGTGAAGTGACCTGCTGTATTTTGTGCTATTAAGTGCCCATTGATCTTTGGCAGAACCTACTCTGTTGGTTCATGTCCAAACAATTGGTGATCCATCCAGGAGACAGAAAATGAAACAAACTGACGGAAATGGCAATCCATGGATACAATGTTGTGATCAGCTAGGGAAATCCTGGAGTAACTGATTTCTAGTTTGTGGGTGGAGGTAGCCCATTTGTCAGAACAGTTCAACACTGTATGAATATGGGGATAGCCCCCAAAATAGCCAACCAGAGTATTATCTATCCTGTAGGGGAACCTGAGGAGCAAATGGAAATCACAAAGAAAGAGGAAATTGCTGGCAAGATATGTTATTGACACTCAATTAAAAGCAGAAGCTGAAGTATGGAGATTAGAAAAGGCTTTAACTTTAGCAAATGATATTAGGTTGCCATATTCCAACAGTGCTGAGGTATTACTAAAAAGGTACAAATCAAAGAGTGTCAATTAGAAGTAAAGACTCTAATATAAATATTCTGGAATGCCCAGATGAAGGATGCCATGGTGGCAAATCTGAGCAGTTATCCAGAGGGAAGACCAGAATCCAAAGCTGTGGAATCAGGGGGAGAGTGCAGAAGAAGAGTTAAAGGAGCAAGTTGAAATAGAAGATGAGCCTAAACATGCATCACGATCAATAACTATACAAAAATGAAAGCATTCAGGGCTCCTGATTGCTTGGGAAGAAACTTCAGCTCAGAAGCAGTTAGTAATGAGGGAATATATCCCCAGAGAATTAGTACAATTCAGAGATAAAATAAACAAAATGGAAAATAGCACATAGCCACTTGGTTACTAAGATTATGGGGCATAGAAGGGGATGATATGCATTCAGGGATTGCGATGGCAAAAAGAGCTAGCATAACTACATATCCCTTTCTTTGTCAGTGTTTTATACAGACATGGCAAAGAGCTGATGACAATCAAAATTTATTAATGTGGTATATGTTAGCTGAACAATTGGCCTGGTTTAATGAGGGGTATGTGCTGTCAACAATAGGCAAATGATCAACTATGGAAGAATAATAGAATATCTTCAGAGAACTATAAGTAAAGCATATGCTGAACATTTCCTTGAACCTGATGATGAACTGTTTACAGATGGTATGAAAGATAAAATTCTTCAAAACTTGCCTCCAACCTCTTATGGGACATTAGTAGCTATTCTAAGCCTACTAGTCATCCAGGCCATTCAAAAGATGGCACAGGTTATAACAGACTTGGGTGAGATAGAAAGAATACTGTCAGAATGGGTAAGAAATGTGACCAAAAATAACTCAGAAGGGAAGAAGCAAAGGGGCACTCTACATATTACCCATAAACAATTATGGGCTAGTTATTACATCAGATTCCTCAATAGGAAAAACAGATAAACAACCAAATGCTATATTAGTAACACTCTGGCTAAAGCTGTCTAAGGAGAATGATATCAGCCTCTGCTTATATCTAAATCTCTGCCACTGCTTATCACTCCCTTAGTACCCTCTAATGCAAGGGTTCTCAACTATTGTTGTTCCAAGACCCCTTTGCCATTCAGGTGAAAACCATAGACCCCTTACTAAGTCCACACTACACTTGTATTATTTAATAAATATACCACCTCTTCACCAAGTCTCCACAAAAATAATGTTTTTGTTTTTGTTTTGTTTTTTTTAATTTTAACTCAAGCTCATTGATGTCTTGTTAAGAACCCCTACTCTAAGGAAAGTAAATGAAGTATAAGAGTGGAAAACTCCTACTCCTGATGACTAGTGGTGTGGACATGGTCACCTGCAAATACGTGTGAAAGCAGAGGCCTCATGTAGAGCAAATTATCTTTTGGTCTGCAAAGAGCACTTTGCTTGTTGTAGTTTTTACTGATAGTGTAGCTTTTACTGATAGTGTAGCTTTTACTGATACACTGATCTATGGGAATCACCAGTGCTTTAACTGGCCCTTAAGTTGATAGAAGTTATGGGGGAAAGGCATATGAGTAGTGTAAACTAATCTAACATGGCAAATTGGGCCTCTAAACCCCCCAAATTATAGTGTATGTATTTCTTCAAATCCCAAATATGTATTAGGATGTATGTTTTACCAGACCTCAACCTTACTATCACTACCAGTGAAATTTACGTTCACACCTGAACAGTGAAATCAATTATTTGGGGTGCTGCTTGTTGGTCCACATTGCACCTGCCTCTACCAGGAGGGTCACTTATACCAAACAATATCATCTCCTGGGTGGACATGCTGAAATCAGTGAAATGCAGCAATAATTGGCCAGAGTGGGCATCATACACCCAGCAAGGAGCCCATTTAGTAGTCCTGTATGGCTGATTAAAAGAAAAAGAAAAAAACAACATGATAATAGATGGAGGATGATGGTTGAATAAATAGAATTAAAGTTCTTGCTCTGATTCATGCCATAGTTCAAAATATTGTACTGTTTCTTTATAACTTATCAAACCTGTTAGCTAATGTTATTCTCAGTGTCTCACTAACTGAAAATAGCTGAGATCAATTTGGATTTACATGGGAAGGACAGCAATGGGCTTTCCAGGTTTTGCCACAAGGATACCTATATAACCAACCCCATCATCTGTCACAGAATGGTGTCAGCTGAACTATCAAGATTGGAAAAGCCAGCAAATGTTGCTGTTTCACTATATTGATGACACCGTGCTAACTTCTGATAGTGTTAACATCTCTAAAATTGGCAGCTCTGCCATTACAGTGCTTTTAATGGACCAAAGATGGAACACCAATGAATAAAATTCTCAGGGAGGTTTCAGTCAGATAAGACAAAAACCCAGCCATGGTCATAGATAAAGTACAAATGTTTTCAAATACCCACAGTCTGAAGGAACTGTAAGCCATTATAGGCTTACTTAATTACTGGAGACCATTTATATCACACATAGTTCAAATACTTCAATTATTATACAGATTTTTATAAAGGGGGCTCAGTGGCCTTGAGACACTGAGGCTGGGCAAGCATTCCAAGAAGCAAAAATAGCTGTAATCTGATCCAATTTCTAGGTACATTAATATCAGGGCATGCTTATGAATTGAATATTGCCAGCTACCCAGAAGTGTTTGGATAAAGCCTGTGGCAAAAACAAAATGGAAGTAAGTACCACTCAGGTTCTGGTCCCAACTATTTTAAAGAACAGAATAATGACATAGTCCTATTGAAAAACAACTGCTAGCAGTATATCTCACTTTAATATAAATTGAGCCTATAACAATGACTTTGTCAATAACTGTGAGAATGTCATTTCTAATAAGTGGATGGGATGGGGACACTTTTATTGGGTTTCAAAGTGCTTGTGCACAGGTTAGCATACTACAATAATGGCTTAATTTACAACAATGGAGTTTTATCCATACCAGCCCAACATCTGAAGAGTTCCACCAATTATAGGGGACAGTTGTGTATGTAGAGAATCTGAAATACCCTATAACATGTATGCCAGCATATAGAAAGTAGCATTAGTAATAAAGTGTGTAAGAAGATCCTTTATTGGAGAATGCCTGGTATACTGATGGTTCCTGCAGTGGACAACTCCACCACAATGATGGTGTGAAATAGTTCAAATAACTCTGGATGCCATATGGATGGATGAAGGCAAATGTCAAAGCAGTCAATTGGCTGGGCTGTGAGCTGTCTGCATGATTATAGTACATGAATCTATTTTGGTTTCCATATGTACCAAGAGCCAAGCTATGTATGTGGTCTGACTCTTTAAATGGGACAGTGACAACATGAAAAATTAACCAGAGCTGGTAAGGACATATGGGAGAAAGCCCTGTGGGAAGAAATCTGTTTGGACACAAAATTCCAATGCTAAAATAACAACCTGGAATGTTACTTCACACATGCCTCACAGAAGTCTGTAAGCTGTAACATTAGCTAAAATTAGGTGGTGTTTTAATTTGCCAAAGGGCTGCTGACAGAAAGTACCAGAAATGTGGTTTTTATGAAGGGTATTTATTTGTTGTAAAAGCTTGCAGTTCCAAGGCCATGAAATTTCCATCTCAAGGCAACTTAAGAGCTGCTTTCTCACCCAATGAGCTGTGACATGTTAAGGCAAGACGATGGTTGATCTCTGGCTGGTGTCTGCCTTCCCCTACAGGCTGTACTGTCTCTCAGAGTTCAGCTGAAGTCAACCAGGCATAGAGCTTATCTCTTACCAGGCATCTTCTCTCAAGATTAGCTGCTCCACTTTCTTCCTGATTTCAGTTGCAATCTATCAGGCCAATGGCTCATATCTCCATGGGGCCTCAGCTACTTGAGCTTCTCCTTTCTGTCACATGGCAGCATCAAATATGGAAGAGCTCTCTTTTCTGGTGTTTTTCCATTTTTTGTCAGACCCAGCAAGAGGGCAAGGACTCAACCTAAATCATGCCTCACTTAGGTAGTCCAGTTGAAGAAAGTCTCATGCCCACAGGAGTGGGACAGCCCACACCATAATCATTATGTTTTTGAGATTCATAATATAATTCAAAACTTCCACAGAAGGATGGGTAAAAACCATGACCAATCAGATTAGCTACACAATAAACTGGGACACAAAGGTCTTAAAACTCTATGTAAATTATGTAAAAGATTCATCTCCCAATGGAATACAGAGATGTCCTTATGGCCTTGTAAGTCATATCCAACATGCACTTGATGGAGATGCTCCCTACTCACCACAAGGGGGAGATACTACAAGGAATGCAGATAGGACAGTGCTGGAAAATTGGCTATATAGGACTCTTACTCTGTCAGGTGGATAAAAGTATGCTCTAATCTGAAACATATTTACAATCTTGGAAATCATGATGCAGCTCTGTGCCATCCTTATTCTTGCCCTATATAACCATTTTCAATCTGCTGGGCTGTGCAGAGCACTTTTTTGATCATCCAGGTGGCAAACAGGCCAGCTTCCCAAAACATAAGTTCCCTAACAAACTGTTATTAATTACTATATGGAGTGGCATGCTTCATTTTTCAGTGTTAACTTTGATTCCATCAAACTTCATTGGAATCTATTCTATACTTTAATGGTCAGAAAGAGAACTAATGTAGATCCATCTATGAAAAGAAATAGAACTGGATTTTGAAGTGGTGTTTGTCTGAGATCCATCCTGGAGGTAAAAAATGTGTAAATGAGGGTCAAGCAGTCATGTGTCTGATCTTTCTTTTGGGAGAGGAGGAATGGGGCTGGATTGAGGGAATTACAACTATAGACAGTTATATGGGGATAAGTAAGTGGAAGACCAGTCTGCTAGTAGAAAAATGTAGGGTATTTGCCTTTACTAGGAGAGTTTGCTCTGCATAAAGGAACATTCAATATAGCAGAGAGTTTAGAAAATGTTGGTTGAAGTTTCAACCAATTTAGTGGTTGTATCTACAACATTAAACAAGATGGATATTCACTGACAACTGAGTCAAAGTTTAGACCATAATTAAGTAATAAGTATCTAATTGTCTCCATGTTTCTGAGTTAGGACTCCCAAAGCATGTCCATCTCTTTTATGTAGAAATCAGAAGAAATTCTTATCATAATTTGGAAGTCTCAGAGAAGGTATCTGTGATAAAATTGTCTTTAGTTTGAAAAATGTTTTTCTTGCATTATATGCCCAGAAGAGGGGTTCTGGAATATTATTTTTAGTAAGATCGTGAAGTGGGGCTCCTATAGTTGAGAAATTGGTTATCTATTGTTGACAATAGCAAGCTAACCTTAAGAATACCATAAGTTGTCCTTTTGTAATTTTCCTAGTGAAATTTAAAATCATCCTGAGCCAATCAGGAGTTAATATTTTTCCCTACTGAGATAGAGCAAGCTTCTGTAGCACCTTTTTGCTGGTTAAGGCAGTAGTTCCTTCCTGATGGGATGTCAAACTTTCTGGCTATTTTATTGAGCTTGAGTGAAGGCTGGTCTGAAACCATGTTTGGATTTGGATGAAATCTCTGAATGACTATTAATTTGATTTTTAAAGTGTCTATCCTAGAACATATAAACCTGGCTGGGGCTTTTAAAACACAAGGCCCTATTAGGAGAATAAAGAGAAAGGTTGAGAGCAGATCTAAAAATGTTATGTGCCAGGAAATGTTAAGGGCACAGACAATGGGAGGGCTAGATTGGTGGGTTCATAGGATTTGGACGGGCCAATGTACATTAGTGAGCATAAGCTTCTCCAGAGGGGACATAAGGAGAGGTGAGGCTTGTTTCTGCAAAGAAAGAAAATTCCATTTTGATCATTTAAAGTAGCAGGAAATGTGAGAATGGGAAAGGTTTCATTTTTTGAAATTACTTCCTGCTGATTAGGAGTGAGGAAAATCTTTATATCATTTTGAAGGATGCCCTAGGCACAAACTCATGAAAACAATATAAGCAAAAATAAGACACACATGTAGCAAGCAGAAAGTTAGTACTTAAGAGAGCAATTATTTATCTTATAAGCATGTTCATTAACTTAGAAAATGAATCATTTGCTAAGAATTTTATCATGTTCAATATCCCTCTGCATATGACCAAGAGTAGAAGAGATATTATCATATTCACAAGGTACATAGGTACAGTACTTAATAGTAATCAATGCACATATTTTTCTTTGAGCTGCAGTTAATAAATCTAAGCTACATGTTTATAATACCATACATGTTGTCTCTTCATGAGAGCAGTCCAGAATGCCAATTGTGTTTTTTCAGGTTCTACTCATATTACTTTAGTAATTATTGCTCCACTTTGTATATCCTTCACATAACCAGCATGCTGCAGCAAAGTTGATCCTGGAGAGAAACTCCAGTGTTTAACTGGCCTGGTGCTTAACTCACTTCAGCACTATGAAAAAGAGCCATTCTAGAGGCAATTTCCATTGTAAATCCAGCAACATTGAGCCATCATTGGCTGCCACAGGAATTCAAAACAACAAGGAATTTTCACCTACTTCAGGAGCATGACCAGTGGATGTCCATTATAAATCCAGCAAAATTGAGCCATAGCCAGCTGCTGCAGGAGTCCAAAGCAGCAAGGTATTTTCATCTACTTTAGGAGCATGACAGGGAAATATCATAGATACTTTTATTGTTTTAGGGGTCATAATAAACAATCTAGCTAATAACTCAAATGGAAAAGCATCATGCAGGTTTCTGGGGGTCTGGTTTGAATGCACAAAGGAGTTTGACAATACTTAAGTCTATCCCATTTAATTTTTACATTATGCAGTTTATAACATATTAAGTGAACTTATTTTAGTACTTTAATTTTTACTTTTACACCTTTATGTGATTGCACTAATTAACAGGTATTTTACTTTAGCAGTACTGAAAAAACTACTTTCTTCATTATTTTATGAAATCCTAAGATTCCCAATGGAATTAAGATTATCTTTCTCCTATCACCATGTTAATAAGCAGATTGAGGTGGCCTCTGACAGGTTTCTCTGCTATGAAATTACTTTTATTTATCAATATCAATTTTGGTTTCTAATTAAGTATTGCTTCTGGAATTAGATATTTAAATACTTCAGCTTAGACAGATGTTCTTAACAATGAGCCTGTGAGCTTGAATCAAAATTCAAAAAAGCATTATTTTTCTGTGGACGTGTTGGTGTGGATATGATATATTTATTAAATGATATATAGCATAGTGTGGACTTAGTGAGGGTTCCGTATTTTTCTCCTGACTGGCAAAAAAAGTCTGTGGAACAAAAAAAAATTAAGAATCCCTGATTTAGACAATGTTTTTACAAGTTTCCTATAACTAACCATAACTACATAGACTAGCTACTTCACTTTTCAAAAAGCTTATTAAATTACCTCTCTCATTCTGTTCTATGAAAACTAGACCATTTATTTTAGGACAGATTTATATTTTCTTCTTCAATGTAATTTCATTAAACACAAAATTACAATTTTATTCATCTTAATGATTTAATACATATAATTTTAATTTATTTTATAAGTATCTTATAAACTTAAGGAGATTACACTCAAGCCAAATAATATTGAAACCTTCTTGTCTCTGCAAGAAATATTCTTTTTTTCAAATTCCTGCACAGGATCCTAAAACCTTTTTAAAAAATAATATTCTAAAATTGTGAATAACCTTGAAAGTATATTGACTGCTAGGATCTGGAATATATTATAATTGTTCAATATATTTTAACCATAATTTAGAGAAATCTTTCTATAGCTTCCAAAGACTTTTTCTTTACTTACTGAAATTTGGCAATTGGATTAATTACTTGCATTTAAAGGCTGTTAAAAGTTTTAAATTGGGGAATTGCAGGAAAAACTGTGATTCTTAATTCCCTGGCCATTCCCTGACAGTGTTAAGGTAAACTTATATTCCCCAATCTTATCTCACCTATACTTTCCCTCATAGCTCTTTGGAAGAGAAGGCCCTGGGGTGGTAGGGTAAGACAGGATCTTTGGAAAAACTTTTTCTCTCCCAATAATTTCTATATTCAAATTTTTATATGACCTTTCCATACTACTTAGCTTCACTAATTTGGGTCCAGAAATACTCATTTACATATATTAGCATTGATTTAATTTTTAACAATTTGAAGAGTGCTTTTTTAAGAATTTTTATTTGTTAATTTGATATTTCCATCCCAAAGTATGAAAATATATATTGAACAAATAACCAAACACAAACAGAAATTTAGACACACACACACACACACACACAATACAGCTTATTATTGTTACTTATAAATTTCATCCTCTTATAAAGTAAGTTTAAATGTAAAATAACATTATATTTAACAGATCTCTTTGAAAATTACTTCTGATTATTGTAATTTGCACTGTGATTACACAGCTTTGAACAATAATTTCATTCTTTTTAGGTAATGGCTTATAACCAAATTGTTCTCAATGATTTAAAATACAATCTACATTTTCCTTTACTTTGTTTATTTTTTTATTTCAACTTTGACAGACCTCACATGAGCAACACCAATGCCAGTATAGTCTCACTGAGGTCATTGAATTCTACAAGAACACCGGTTTCTCTCATGACCTTCTGCTTTCAGGATCCTCGACGTTCAGTGTGTGAGGGCCCCCATACTGCAGTTCTCAGAGATAACAGGACTCTGGTGACACTGTACTGGAAAACTGGATATCCCACCAAGGATCAAAGAGACCACCAGGCAGTGATCTCTTCAAAGGTCATGGAATCCCTCTGCATTATTGCCCAAAGTAGGGAAATTGTAGTCCATACAGAGATTGTCATGCGAGAAAGAAGGGCTATTAACACCAGTGGAAAGGCAGGAGACACGGATGTCCAAGTTTGCCTTCCCCTAAACCATGGGGAGCAGAAGTTTCTATGGATTAAAACAGGGGAGAATACTGTTTACCATCAAAATATTAATTATAAACAAGTGCGAGGCTAGACTTGATGTAAATATATACAAAGATAAATTAATTTAGGGTTACCACCAAAATTGTAAGAATACACAAGGGTGAGGCTAGTCTTTAAGAGACCATAAAATAAGTAAATTAATCTAGGATTACCATCACAATAGTAGGCCTAGGCTAAGTCCAGCCAGTTTTAGCAATTTCAGATATTTACCTTTCTGCTGTTTTATAATAAAAAGGCATCTATATAATGATTTTGTCTTAATTCTTAGTTACAATTTCTATTAAATTTTCACTTCAGAAAAGTGAGCACTTTTCTTTATTAACAAATCAACTGAAACAATTTTATCAGTAACATTAATGTTACTAGGTTTTTCCACTTTTCCAGCAGCTGAACTAATTTCATTTGCAGTTTCTTTTATAAATCCAATCCAGTTGCAAGATAGTATTGAAATGTAAAGAATCATCTTTAGGTTACTTTAAACGATTTTCCAATATGTAACAGGGAAACCCCAAATCTGATCTATGAACTCCTAGGTATAGACTGACTGGCAAAGTTAAAGTAAGCACAGATTAGAAAAGAAGAAAAAATTTTAAACACTTACTTAGGGAATGACCCAATTTAGAATCACCTTCACACAAATTTCCCAGGGTCCACCCATGGCAGAAACCTTGCCAACTTCATTCCTCCAGGGAAATCCCTAGGCATTTGCAAGGCACAAAATTGAGATATTCAGGGAAGCCCTGTGGCTGAGGAGACATGAATCAGGGATGCTTTAGGGCTGCATTAACATTAGCTACCTCTCACAAGGGGTAAAGTCCCATAGCCTTTTTCACTGGAAGGACTAGGGTATTTTAAAGGGATTGGGAGTGATTACTAGGAAATAACTTTGTAATCATTGGCTGGAGGCCTTTAACAGCTTCCTCTTTGAGCTTTCTGCTTGATTGATGGCTTATGAGGAGGTTTCCTATTCTACAGGGGAGAGGTTTAATAAAGGGCTTATATCTTGAATCCCCATCCACTCCCCTTATTAGGCACGGCTGAGATGAGAGAGGTCTGAATTTGCAGATCAGGAGTGAATAAGTGGCTCCCATGTCAATTGAGAAATTAACTCTTACCTGCCACATCAAGGCTCAACAAGGCTCCTCCTAGTTGATTAATCATGGTGTCATCCACAGAGCCGTGCCTGACCTTGGGTCCCTTCAGTCCTCCCTGGGGCAAAATCCTAGTGGGTTCCAGAGGCTATGGGGCAGGTTAAGGCAAGTATACCATCTCTCCATACTTGAAGCACACTCCTACTGATGTGGAGTCTGAGTTCATGTGGTCCTGACTTGATAGGGAGGCTTTAATGGCAGTAACTAAAAGTGAGCTTTTTCCCGGGCCCTTTGACTGCTCCTCCATAGCTTTCCTCCTTGGTTGTATGGTTTCACTTGTTGGAAACTAAGAAGTTTTTTTCTAAAAGGGAGCTCATGGAAGTTTGGTGACCCATGGAAAGCTTCTGCAGTGTCTTACAGATATCCAAAGCAGACTAGCTAAAAAAGTGAGTTCCTAGGAGGATTTGTCCTGCCCTCTAGTCAGAATCTGCCAAAGTGTCTTTTTTATTGCCTTCCCAGCCTTCCTTGAGATAAAGCTAGGTTTTCATCCTGCTCTTAATAGATTCCTTGAGCTTATTATAACCAGTTTAGTAATACATGTCCTCATTCCTTTGAGGAGACATTTGACCATATGGTCTCTTGCCCTCAGTTCTCTCTATTGCATCTTTCCCTCTTACACAGGAGGTCTAAATGGAATTCAGAGTACCATTCAGGGGCCACTCTTGGCTATCCTCTAATTTGTATTATGCCCCTGTATTGTGGGAGAAAAATATTAGTCTTACCCGTTTTAGATCAGTATGCAGATTGTCCCAGTTCCTGAGGAGGCATGCCAGTGGGGATTCTGTGGGAACTTTGGAGTAGCCACCCATTATCCTATGGGATGATAACCACATTCATCAGTCTTAGTGGCATCCCACTCCTAGATCTGGCCAAATGGCAAATGCTTACTGCCCTGGCATCCCACAGGTCAGGTGCCCTGCTCACTGACCTAATGTTCTGGGATAGGGAGCCCCTTGTCATTGGGTATCCCAAAGACCTTAGAGGTCTTTGGCGATGTCTGGGTCTGGTTCCCAGACTAAATATACCAAGCTAGATTCCTCCCTAGGAAAGAAACTTGCTAGGGACCCTTCTTTCATTCTACTTTTGCAGAGGTCTTAAGAACTAGCCATGACAGAGAACTCATTTTATGGCCACTGGCAGGGACCAAATTTTGAGGTAAATCCAGACATCAACATGCCAGAGACTAGTGGCTTGCAATCAAAGAGCCGTGGGTCCTGGACGTAAAGGTGCTATCATTAAAAATGGGTAAACTCATGGCCTGAGAAGCCCCACAGCAGGTGGTAATCATATTCTGAGTGAAGACAAAAGGAAAGGATAAGGAAATCACAGAGAGGGCAGGGAAGGACATAAGGGAAGGGTAGTTATGGGACCTCTCCTTTGGGTTCCTACATGACTCAGACAATGTGCCTAGTCAGGCCTCAGGAGAAGCTTCACCCACCACCCAGAGCTTCTTTGGATCTCCTGAAGAAGGAGCTGAAAGTCTCTGGGTAGAATGAGTCTAGGCCCTGTGGAAGTCTCACCCAAGTATCACATGGTAGCACCTACAGGTTTAGAGGAGGGAGTGTGCCAGATATTTGACAGAAATTTGAGGGGCTGGTAGACTCCTGACAGTATCTTTCATGACTAGGGGAATGACCCCAGTCAGACCTCAAACATCAGAGAAAGAAAGACAGGAGTTAAGCTGATGCAAATCCACATCCAATTAATATTTATTGATTGCTTAAAGAATTCGTAACTTATTAAAAAACATAGTCACATTTGAATGACTTCCTCATTTTATAGATCTAGAGAGGCTGACAAACTTGCCTAAGCTAAACCTGATTTAAGTGATACAGTTGAAATTTGAATCCAGGATTTCTGGCCTCATCTCTTGATGTATTTTAACATATCATGTTATTATTTATCACAATTAGGAGAAATGAAAGTGCATACCATGAATCCCAACTATGAAAAGAGTAAAAGAAAGAGAGGACCCCCAGTAAAAGAAGTAAAAAATATGTAAATTCAGATGTCAATTACATGTATGAAGAATGAGAGGTTTTGATTTAAAAAATATACAAAAGTATGAGGCTTGTCAATATTATTCCTTTCTTAGAAGTTTGGTGGTTCTTGGTGCGTATATACATATGTGTGTGTGTGTGTGTATATATATACACACACATAAATATATATATGGAAAAATTTTATAGCTAACATTTGCTAAAAATTAAATCAGGCAGGATATTACACATTTAAACTAAAATTTTCTTCATAAATCAAGGATATTTTAATTATCCAAAATTTGTGTAGGATGAAATAGAAGGCATATTAGAAAAATAAAACAGTGCCTACATATCTATTTATTCAGTCTGATTTATGTGATACACAAAGCAAAATGTAAAACACAATTTTTGTAAAATAAGATATATATGTATAGAATATCCAGGTCTCTGTTTATATCATCTATCTGTTCTGGTATGTTGTCAACTTATTTATTGGAACTCTTAGAATATTAATAATGATATTTTAAATTCTTGATCTGATTTTTCTAACTTATCTGATGTATTGATTCTTTTCTGCCACACAGTCTTTCTCATTAGACTGTTTTTGCCTTGTTGAATACCTTTCACTTTTTTAAAATTGAAAGACAGTCATGGTGTACAGAATGAAACTCACAAAAATAAATAGGCACCTAGTTTTCTCTTAGTTTTCCAACTCCTATGGCAAATTCCTCCATGGGCTGGCTTAATAACAGGAATTTTTTTGCTCATGGTTTTTAGAGGCTAGAAGGTTTACTACCTATGAAGGCTGGTTGCATTTTTGACTGGCCAGCAATCCTTAGGTTCCTTGGCTGTCCTAACAAATGAAAATGCCCCTCTTTTCTCTCCCAAATATTATTGATGTACAGCATCACTCCTTCAATTGGCTTTAATTTCATGGAACCTAATTCAGTTGAGCCACAGCTTAACTAAATTAACATCATTAAATTATCTTATTTAAATATCCAGAATAATGGACTAAGAATAAAATATATTTGGTTTATTTTGTATTTTTTTCTTCAGTACATAACTGAAACTGCCACAGTCTGCTCTCTGGATCTCCAAAAGGCATGCTTTTCTCATATGCAAAACACAATTATTTCATCACTTATCAAGAGCATTAAACCTTTTAAATATAAACTCTGATTCCAAACCAAAATTCCTCCACATATAATGGACCTGTGCAATCAAGAAATCAAGTTACTTACTTACACAATACAATGGTGGGACAGGGGTAGATAAATCATTCTGATTTTTGAAAGATAGAAATTGGAGGGAAAACAGAGAAAGTGGATCCCAGAGCAAGTCAGAAACACATCAGGAAAAACTCCATTAAGTTAGAAAGTCATCTGTGTTCAATGCTTTGTCTTCCAGGAAACATGGAGCAGCAGCCCATACATTACAAGAATTTTTACAGAGGTTAAACTCTCCCAGAACACCAGAATATAATCCCTACCATTTCTGAGCCAGGGAATGGCAGCCATACTCTGACTCAATGCAAGTTTCTCAATGCAAGGTTCAGGCCACATCATATAAGAACACTGGGGTAGTGGCACTCTCCATGTACATCATGGTTCAAGTCCCATACCTTCCAAATGCTAGGATAAATAGTCTGTTCCCTTGAAACACAGGGTTTGAGCTTCCCTTTTCACAATCATGGGTGGGAATGCTTTTTGGGCCCAAAGTGATCTTTTTGTTCTACATGTCTGTATCCGTGTTTCTTTCCTTGAAGTCTTTTTCATTTTAAAAATATATTTATTTTATTTTATTTTTAAAGAATCCTTAGATTCTGTAAATGATACATCAAAAGTATAAGGAGATTCCCATATACCCCACCTCTTACTACTCCCAAACATTTCTCCATTAGCATCTTTCATTAGTGTGGCACATTTGTTACAATTGATGAACATATATTGAAGCATTGCTGGTAACTGTGCTCATGAACTCACATTATAGTTTACATTTTTAAAGGTTTTTACAAATGTGTAATGGCCTGTGTCTGTCATTACAATGTCATTCAGAACAATTTCAATGTCCCAAAGATGCCTCATGTTACACCTATTCTTCCCTCTCTTTCCCCGCAGATACTCTGGTGACCACTGCCTTTATAGAAGTATTACAAGATCTTCTGTTGCTAGAATACTACTGTCCACTTTAGTCCATAGATGCATACCTCCTTATGTTTGTTCATTCCTCATTCTTCAGGACTTTAGGATGGTAATGCCCACTGTGTTTCTGATTGAAAGGGGGCTTAAATTCCATGGAGCAGATGGATGAAACTTTCTTGCACATGTAAATATTCTTTGGTTTGTGAGATGAGCCTGGTCTATATTTATAATTTTGTTACTTGTCCTGGATGAGTATGATGAACAGGAGAGTAAGTGTTGTGACATTGCTGAGCTTCAGGTCTCAAGTGGCACAGGAACAGACTGAAGATATACGTCTCTGGTACATATTTGTATTATAGGTTCAAATAAAGGGAGCAGAAGAGCCATATATAGGGAAATTAGAAATGATTCTCTGTTACATTTGGGAAAATATATTCCAAATTAAGGCATCCTGACAGTTTGTCAAATTCCTGTGATTGTCCACCCTGCCTATAGTGTCTAGATTTCTCTAGAGCACTCAGGAGCACTTCTGCTTGAGGCACTGTTTACTGTGGCAGTCAATGAAATCCTACTGAGATGTGAATAAACATTTACTCTAGAATGACCTCCTGACTCACCTTGAAATCTCTTAGCCATAAAAACTCATTTGTATTTTATGTTTCCCTCTTTTGGTCAAGGTAGTTTTCCAAACACATTGCTAGTTGGCATGTAGTAATAATCCCTCAAGGTCAGGGAAGCTCATCCCTGAGTTTCATGTCCCATGCCATGTGGAAGGTAATGAGTTTATATGCTGAGTTTGGCTTAGAAAGATAGCCTTCAATTTAACCCTTCTCTTTCCCTTTCAATCCAGGTTGTTAGTGCTTTTTTTCATACAAATTTTTCAAAAACTTTCAGGTTAAAGACAGTTGAAGATTACATTTCCTAGAGACTTCTTAAATAAGGCCTCAGTATTACAAATTTTTCTGTTGTAATCATAATTTATTATATAGGAGCTTTATTGATATACTTGTGAGATATGAAGACAGGGGATGCATTCTATAATTTTATGATTGGTTCTCTTTTAGATAACGTGTGCCCCTGGGCTGTGAAATTCACAAGTGTTTCTCAGCTTTGTAACTCCCACACCCTAGATGAGACTGGAAAGATCAAGTGGGCTATTTTAAAGCGGGTATTTCTCTTCCCACATTTCAAAAGATTTAGAGGAATAAGTTCAGTTTCAATACCCCAGCATGGAAGGGTAGAGGTGGCTGGATTTCACTAATTCCTTTTTTTCTTGACACTAATTCTCTGATGAAACCCCAGGTGGTTAGGCACTGATAAATTAATGTCTTTTGAGGATAATCTTTTTTAAGGATATTAGATCACTCTAGAAATAAATCAAAATGCTTAGGTTTCCCCCTATCTTACTGAAAATAAAAGAAGGAATTTTCACAGTGGGAACCTGGTATGGCACTTGGAGATAAAACTTGGGAAAGCAAGTACCTACTCCCTGAACTTGGGTAGCAGAACTTAGAGAAGAGGGATGGTAAAATACATGAAAATAAATTAACAATAAGTTTCTAGAATGTAAATACTTTTCAAACCATCTTCAAGTTTAGAAATATTTCAGAAACCTTATCCTATCTAAAAGGATTCAATAATATGATTAACCATTATTACATATTTAACTCCACTAAGTGTCTGCAGCTAATCCTATTAAACAGGGTTGTATATATATTTTTTTCTGTTTTCACATAGCAGGTTGACTGTAAAATAATATTTTAAATCAAGGACATATCTCTTTGGGATTTAATACTTTCTCTTGTATAGTTAAGCACAATGCAAAGAAAGAATCGAGTTTTGGATACAAACCTATTTTTGTTTGTGGTGGATGATATCTTTTTTTCTAGAATTAATTCCAAAATGAATTTTGGTTTTTTATTGTCCTTATTTTAAACTAAAGTGTGTACCAATCTCCTACAAATCTTATGAACTACTCAGGTAGAGCAGAAAAACTAGACACAGTCTCTCTATGGCAGACAAAGATTTTAAAAAACTGCCAGAAATAATATTAATACACACAAAAATTAACAAATTTCAAAAAGATTTTTTAAATTAGAATTATGCATTTAAGAAGTATATCATTATTGATAAAATGCAAATTTATGTAAATATTTAATTTAAGCAACTATAAATTTTAACAATTCAAACAGGGAAAAGGACCTTCTTATACATTGTTAAATGAGTGAAAATAAGTGTATGTATGTATGTGGCTACTGTCAATATTAAATATGGTTGAATTAGTTTTCAAACGATTTGAAGTGTTAAAAGTTTTAGACAAGTTTAATATTTCCCTAGGAAGATAAATTAGTACCAACTGATTTGCCAAAGATTTTAAAATATATAAAGCCCAAGAAATAAGACAGGTCATCCTGATTGGAATATATGTCTGTTTCTAGATCAGTAATTGTTTCTAGGCAGGTGGAAAAAAATATGTGGTCTTGTATAACATGTTTATGAATATCAATATGGGTTAGGAATCTATTAATGACAGGTTTGCCAATGTCCACACAATGGAAGGGAGGAGAGACAAGAGGAGATAGAGTAACAATGGGTCATATTTTCATATATACTTAATTAATGAAGTATAAGACCCAGATACCTTTAGGATAAGTAAAAGATATGTGTATGGGGTGACAGAAAGAAGAATTGGTATATTTAATCAACATCAGTTAATGTTATTTTGGGCTATTGGTATGAGAATTACATTACAGTTTTCTTAAAATTTGGCTATCTGGCAAATGTGAGTAAAGTGAAAAAATTACATAAATGAAGGGATAGGTGGCACAAAGAAAAGGAAAAACATTTTCAGGAGCACATTTTTTTCACATGTTTAAAATTCTTTTAGCTCATATTAATTAAAATCTTCTCCTATCAGAATTATACATTGAAGGATCATTTCTCCAGAAAATTCCTATAGGACCAATTACGATGCAATTAATAAGGCGTAAAATGCTTGATAAAACATTGCTGCACACAGGAATACCAAAAATAGCAAACTATTATAAAACTTAAAAATAAATATCTGTTCATATTGCACAGCAGCATTTGTATACTTGTGATTTCTATTGAACTTGTGAGCCAATTCTCTCTGACCAGTTAATCTTTTGAAAATTAATGTCCATTTATTGAATACCAAATAACTTCTGCAATACAAAGTAGATGGGTATTTTGACATAGAATTTATTTCTATAAAGTTCCATGAAGGTGTACTGTAAGTTGAATTTATAAGGAAACAACAAAAACTCTAAAGAAAAAAATATAAATAAAAAGCAAATAATGTGCAGTGCTAAGGCATACAGAATTGAAGAAAGTAAATTTACCAAAATTCATATATAGAACTGATGATAAAATATTAAATTATAAGAGATAAAATGGTTTGGTGATTTTTCAGTATTAATAAATGAATACAAATCAGTCATATAGATATGAAACTATGAAGAACAGAACTAATATATGGATAAAATTTATTTTGAAGAGTCCAAAGAAGAATGTTAAAAGTCACACACAATTTTAATTGTGCAAAACTAAATAAGTAAATATTTATTTAAATTCCAGCAGGCTGCCTTTTACACTTACAAAATTATTTTTAAGCTTATAAAAGTGTATCTCTTAAATTTTGTTGATAATTGGGTTTCACATAAATATCTTTGTATAAACAAATATAATATATGTATAAAGCTATTTTGTTGTCTTACATGTACATAACTCATAAAATTTATTCATGAAATATATAAAAAGAAAAAATAATGTAATTCTTAGACACATTATTTTCACTCTTGTTATGGTTAGGCTAATGTGTCAACTTAGCCAGGTAATTGTGCTCAGATGTTTGCTCAATCAAGCACTGAGCTAACTATAATACAAAGATATTTATGGGCTTTAGTCATCAGTGAGTTTACTGCATAGATTGCTGATTACATCTACATCAACCAGGGAGATTGCAGTCAGGAATGAGTGACATTTTATCCAATCAGTTGAGTACCTTAAAAGGGGAAGTGATTTCAGCATTTAGGGAGAATGTCCAACTCATCTATGGATAGGCAACTTCTCCTGGAAACTCATCGAGGAGTTTCATTGACTTTCATTGGATCCCCTAGTTTGCTGCCTGCCTGCTGAACCCAGACTTGGGCATCTCCATTGCCATGTGATAGAATCTTATGAAATCTCTTACTATTTACAGTTATCTCCTGTTGATTCTGTTCCCTAGAGAACCATGACTAATACAACTATTGAGTATTTATCAGAAAAAAATTCCATTGAAACTGTATAAGTTTTTCATAAAAACATATATATGTGCATGGACATCCACTTATGTGGATCTACAAATATTTGTATTTAGATGATCTTTTAATTACCTAGGGTGGTCAAAGAAACATCATGAAATGGTTAGCCTTAAGCAGTGGAAATTTATTTGCTCATGGTTTTGAGGCAAGGAATATGTCCAAAACTAGAAATCATGAAGATGGTGCATTCTCTTTGAAAACTGTGGTGTTCTGTGGCTGCCTGTGATCCTGTATTTAGATGGTCACATTACAAGCACATTATGACATCTGCTGCTCTCTTCCTTCTCTTTCAGGTCACATTGATTTCAGGTTCTAACTGATCTACTGTGGCTTTCACTCTCTGTCTGAATTTCTTTCTCTTATAAAGGACTCCAGTAGTAGGATTAAGACCTATCCTGACTGATGTTGGTTACTCCTTAATGAAATAAACTCATCAAAGGATCTTAGTTACAATGGGTTGATTCCCACAGTAATGGATCAAATTTTAGAAGATGTTCATCTGGGGTTCATGCAGTTCCAAGTGTGACAGATCCATATACACTTACACTTATATACATTAAAATATTGATATATGTATATACATATATAGGAATGAACTTAACAATGAGCAATAATTTAGTAGATAACTAAATTTCATAGTCTAAATTGCTGTAATTATGGGTAAACATTGTTATGTAATAAAAGAATATGTGAGCTTCTAACTATTCATTTAAAGCATAATATCACTTCCAAAATAAAAAATTGAAAACAGAGGAAAAATGTATATTTGTGTTCCGCAGTAAAATAATATATTCAGAATTAAATGCTACCTTAAGATTTCCACAATTTAAATACTGAACACTTTTTAACTAATGTTTACTTGTAAATGATGTTGCAATATTATAATATTGCTATTTATGAAGAATAGGTGTAAAATTCAGCAGAGAGTCTATATAACTGAGGCTGCGCATTTATTCTCTAGTCTAATATCAAAAAATATTTGTGCTCTTTATTGCTTGTTAGCACCTGAAAAGTTGGGTGTGTTTTGGCAGGGAACATTCGGCTTAATATTTCTGTGAAGCTCAAATGAGGCTCAGCAGGAGGAAGTGATCTGACCATGGTGATTTTTACCAACAATAGTTTGAAGGAATTTGTCCATGACTTGTTTCCAGAACAGTAAGAGTATATATGTTGTATATCTCTATTATACTAATACACTTCTGCATATTAAATCCAAGCTCTCATGCCTTATTCCCCATAGATAACAATTTTTAAAGGCATTTTATCTTCCCAAAATTTTGTTGAAGGCTCGAGCCACCTCTTTGTTTCTAAGACTGTAGATGAGGGGGTTGAGCATGGGAGTGACAATTGTGTAGAAGACGGCCACTACTTCATCCTGCTCAGCGGTATGATAGGCTTTGGGGAGAACGTACTTGAAGATGGTTGTTCCATAGAAGAGAGACAGCACAATCATGTGGGAGGAACAGGTTGCCAAAGCCTTTCTCATCCCTAAGTTTGATTCTAATCGCAAAACAGTAGAAAGTATCTTCCCATATGAGGCCAAAATGTAAGATATTGGAATGAGGGAGAACACAACACCACTAACATAAAGCCCATTTTCATAATGAGATGTATCAGCACAAACTAGTTTCAGGAAAGCCGGGATTTCACAAAAGAAGTGATGAATATCCCGGGAGGCACAATAAGGGAGATTTAGAGTATATGTGACATGGACCAAGGCATTGAACAAAGCACTCAACCAGGTACCAACCACCGTGAAGACACAGACTGTAGGGCGCATGAGAATGGGGTAACGGAGAGGGTGACATATAGCCACATAGCAGTCATAAGCCATGACTGCCAGGAGAAGGCACTCTGCTCCAATAATGGTTGTGAAGAGAATGAGCTGAGTTGCACAGTAAATAAAGAAAATGGTATTCTTCCCAGACAGGAAATCAGTGGCTATCTTGGGGACAAAAGTGGAGCTATACAAGAGGTCCATGATGGAAAGTTGGCTGAGAAGGAAGTACATAGGAGTATGGAGTCGAGAGTCCAACCAAATGAGAATCATCATCATAATATTGCCCACAACAGTCACAAGAAACATCAAGAAGATGAGAGAGAAGAGTAAATGGGAATATTTAGTGTGGTGAAATAGGCTCAAGAGAACAAAATCTGTTCCAGTGGTCTGATTAATCCGTCTCCCCATTCTCTGCTTCTTTATTCATTATCCTGGATAGATTAGAAAAAAATCTTTAGTCCCACCACATATTGGTTCATCCTCATTTTTTAAATGTGCTTACCTTATTCTCTTCCTTAGTTGGGTATTTATATATATGAGGAGTTTCATATATTTTCAGCACTATCTCTGTCACAAACTCGATCTCATTCCTATTGCAATGTTAACCAGTACTGATTGAAAACAGTTTATCCCAAATTTATTAATTTAGTACATTATCAGTATTTTAATGACATGCATTTATGGCCTTGAATTTAATAATTTTAATAAGTAGAATATGATTTTAAAAAAAGAATACAGGTATCATTATATATTCTCTCTCATAATCTATCTTCTCTTTATCAATGTATCATTCTTTCTTTCTATATCTATCTTTCTATCTAGCAATCTATTTCTCTATTCCTCTCTCTCTATTATTTTACTTATCTATATACGGCTATATCACACACAGATACTTAAATATTTTCTATCTTTTTGCTTTTTTCAGCTTTGTAAAGGGTATGCAATGTTTGTCTAAGTAATCGGCTATCATATGTGAAATATCATAGTTGTTTTACATATAGCATTGTAAATATGTAACAGTTATTTAAGGGATTATGTTTCTTGCTTTCAAAGGCAAATTTGTTTTTCAGAGATCAAGTAATTGTGCAAATTTTGACAGCAGTTAAAGAGCAAAGACCATAATCACATCTAAATGTATTCAGGTTTCTTTTTCCTTTGAATTTCAACTAACATGGCTTCAAAAAGAAAAGATCTGTAAGTGATCTTTATTTTGAAATTAAGATGGGTATGTTTGTCTTTACTTTTATTAATAATTTTATAGTAGAAAACATAAGACCATCCAAAAAGGATGAAAAGAAGCCCACTATCAAGCAAGGTTTCTGATGGTTGAGATTCAGTAATGTGATGCCACATACTCAAAAGATTGTTGCTGATATTACAAACTAGAAAACAATGGAGACAAAAAAAAAACTGCTAGGAAAACAGCAAAAATTCCTATTAGTGATATGATTTTGCCTGCGGGCTTGGTAATGTTCATCAACTCTGCATAATTCAGTAGAGCTCTGTGTAAAGGAAAGAAAGAGTAACTTATAGAGAAGCCCAATAACCTGGTCTGCAGTGGGAGCAGGAGCAGATAGAAACTCAATGGACCCATGTGCTATTTTGTTGAAAAAAAGAAGGAATGAGTAGATTGGTTAATTTAGGTAATGGGCAGGTATTACATTGTCCAAGATGTTCCTCAAAAAAGGTTCATTTCAAAATGGTGGGAGGTGTGGGAGGTGGGCAACATGGGAATCCCAGTGGGTTCCATGTAATATTTTGGGTAATCTAAGCACCTCTTAAAATATATTTATATACATATATAAATAACATTTTTGTAAGCAAATGCACATATATGCATATATATTTATATATCATTTTGCAAATGTTGGTATGTATTGTGAAATTTTTGATTTTTACCCACAATGAAAAATAAATAAATTTTTTTAAAATGCAATATCTATTACAATATTAAATTTCACTCAGCTCAGAAGAAGATTAGACTTATTTTTTGAAAATCAGTCATTGGATGCCACAATATATATAGTGACTTTCTTATGGTTGGAAGCATGCCCTTTTATTATGATGCTCTATTTAGGAAATTCCATATAATTGATATTGATTCAGCATGTATGACATTTTGGTTATAAGAATACTGCATTATATTAATTGTGTTTATTTCAAGGTATAAGCCTATATATCCATTACTAGTTTTCCAGCAATTATGAACAGAAATTTTTAATTGCTAATTACATTGTCTTAATTGTAAAGTTCTTTACTGCTAAAAATATATGAGCTCTGAATTGTATTTCAATAATGTGACTTTTTACTTTAAATTGGGTATTTTATATTCTTATTACAGGACTACAGTACACACAATTAAAATGTAAAATATATAATATTTTATAGTAACAATATGCCTGTAGTTTATTTCAGATATTTTTTCCTGCTTATTGTTAAGAAATGAGTACTTATTTAATTTATTGAAACATTTTTTTCGATAAGCCAACTCAATTTAAGGAAAAAAAACTTGATTCAGGATTAATTTAGAAATTTTAATATACTGTGGTCTTTCCTACCAGTACTTGTGAAACTGTATGCCTTTGATATCAAATAATGGAGGGGAAGAGAAGCAATGATTCAATTAAATAATCAAAACAACAGTCAAACAAAACAGTTGAATATCTGAGAGTGAGTCAATTTGTTGTCTCTAAATAAATATATATATAAAGAGAGAGAATGGAGTCAGTCATTCTAAAGTAGTAGTATTTGAATCAATAAGAGAAATGAAGATGTAAACTTGGTAAGATATAAAGAATATAAAATTGTTAATGATTAAAAAACTTTCTTGCTATATGCTTAATCTCTTATTGTGATGGTCTCTCCCCCACAAAATTATTTTACAGAACCATTGATAGGCTCTTGACAGTCAATAAGAATTTTTGAGCTAGATTATTTCTATTCTTCTTTCTTTACCATCAAGTAACTTTACATTTGATACTCTAGAGTGGTAAGGTTTAAGGAAACGAACATTTTGTTCTTGGTAATGGCACTAAAGTAAAAATTCCTATGTAAAGTGGTAGACATAATCACACACTGTTGTTAGATTATTCACATAAAATGTAACTTTATATTGTTCAAGTGATTTTCACAAATGATATTTCATGCTCTGCTCCATAATTTGGTGAAAGAATTAATTGTATTATCAATATATTGATATGTAATTAATACTTCTTAATAATTTCTAAAAGAAAATATGTTTAATGTGAAAAATAAAATTATTCATTTGAAGTAACAAGTAAAATATGAAGAGCTCAAAGATCCATCCCTCTTTGTCTCAACTAGCTAAGTAGAAATTTTAAAATTTCTATGTATAGTATATCTATGAAATATCCATTCACTTTTGCTCAAATATGCCTTGGAGTGAAAAATATATTTTTGCTTAATAAGTTTTTCCCATGTAAATACATCAAATTGATATAAAATATTTTAATTTAATAGTTAACCTTCTCACATTTAAAACTTTTAAGAATTAATTCCAATATGCATCTACAGAGGCAGATAAGTATATCAATGCATTAATAAAGTTCTTGAACTGTCTCTATTAAATTTATTAATTGATTATGTATTAATGTTATATTTTTGTAATTCAATTATTGTTTTAGACAATGTTTCTTATTATTAAGAATCTCTGAAGATTAATAGTATCAGACACGTGATAAATAAAAATAAACACTGGTGTTTAAAAGCTGCTCAATTTCACTTATATTTATCCTGACTCAAAGATTAGAAATGATAATCATGTAATATTAATTTTAGCTGTTCTATGAAAGGAAACATGAGAATGTCATATGAAGAACTACTCACATGAAAATAACACTATTAACTTGCCTAATATTCAGTTGATTTTTTGACTTTTAAGTCCTATATTTAAAATTATTAAATTCTAGGTCCTTATAAGCTTGTCTTTAAAATACTGAGAATGTATTAAATTGATAACTTACCTTTTATATATTTCTTCAAGATACTATCATATATCTATTCATGTAAAACATGTGTTGCACAGAAATGTATCCAGAAGATTCATCAATCTAGGAAATTCTATAAAATTAACAATTAACAAGAATGACATTTTGGTTATAATACTAATGCATTTTATTAATTATGTTCATTTCAAAGAGTGTAAGTCTATATATCCATTACTAATTTTCCAAAAATTATGGGCAGAAATAAAAAAATAACTGATCAGCAGGTGTAGTTCAAAACACTGTGAACACCTTACTTTGGCTTAAGTTCATGGAAGCACTTCAGTGCTAAAAATATATGAGCTCTGAATTGTATTCCAACAATGTAGTTTTTTACTTCAACACTTCGTTTTGTAAATTCATATTAAAGGATGTAATCAACACAATTGAAATGTAAAATATATATTATTTTAAAAATACATACATACATGAAGTTTATTTCAGAATTTTTTCTGATTTGTTAGAATTTGAATAATTTGTTTAATCTCCTGAAGCATTTTTTTCAAGTCAACTCAATTAAATAAAAAATGCTTCATTAAGGATTTATTTGGAATATTCCCTCTACTCTTTCTTTTCTACTGATATTTGTGAAAATTCATGTTCTAGGAATCAAACTAAATGAGGTAAAGAATAAACATGATTCAATTAAAAAAATCAAAAAAAACATTGAAGAAAAGCAGTTGGATTCCTCAGAGTGAATTAATGTTGTTGTCCCTAAATATATTTTTTATTAGTTCTGAATATATATATACACACACATTGAATTGAATCGGTCATACTAAATCAGTAATACCTGGGTCAATTAGGGAAATCCAGATGTAAACTAAGTAAGATATAAGTATTATAAATTGTTAATTATTAAAAGGCTTTTTTGCTATATGCTTATTCCTTTCTTAGTGTTATCTTCTCCTTCTCACAAAATGATTTTACAGAACCAAGGAAAGACTTTTGACAATCAATAAGAATTTTCAAGTTTGGAATAATTTTGATTGCCTATTCTTCCTTCTTTAACAACATATAACTTTATATATGATTCTCTAGTGCTCTTAGGAAATATACAAGTTGTTCTTGTTAACGGCACAGAAGTGAAAATCCATATGTAAGGACGTAGACATAGTCATAGTATATAGTATATAGTATATAGTATGTAAAAATCACAGGACTAAATTAACATACAAAGTTCCCTTACATTGTTCAAGTGAATTTCACAAATGATATTTCAATTATTCCACAATTTGTTGAAAAGATTGTTTTTTATCAATAAAATGATATGGAAATAGTACTTTTAATACTTTTTAAAACAAAGTTTAAATCTGAAGAGTCAATTTGAAGAATCATT
Organism: Tolypeutes matacus; assembly: GCA_026826555.1. Taxonomy (NCBI): domain Eukaryota; kingdom Metazoa; phylum Chordata; class Mammalia; order Cingulata; family Chlamyphoridae; genus Tolypeutes; species Tolypeutes matacus. Next base: position 1,201,618 of record JAKSZT010054486.1, on the reverse strand, counting down.
TCAACTAACTAACAGGATTTAAGAATATGAAGGGCTAAAAGTTCCTCCATTATAATCTCAACTAGTTTACTTTTCCTTTTTAAGCTTTTATGTATAATAAATTTATAAAATAACTATTCATTTATGATTAAATACTCCTGAGGGCTGAAAGATCTGTTTTTACCTGATATGTTTTCCCATGCAAATGTTTCAAATTTTTACGCATTCTAAATTTTGCTAGTCACAATTTTCACATTTAGAACTTTAAAAATATATTTCTTATGTTAATCTAGAGATAAAATTAATGAATTAATTGATAATAAAACTTGTGGATTGTACAGGTTAAAGTTATTCAGTGATTATGTAATAATGATTTAGTATTTTGTAATTAAAACATTGTTTGGGTTAATGTTTCTCCTCTTGTTATTGATGAATTTCTGAAGTATGTTTAGTAACAGATATGTGTGGTAAAAAAAAAAACAAAACCTGGTGTTAAATGTTCAGTGTGTTTATATGCTGATTAAGCCCTGAATCTCAGTAGAGATGCAATACCTTGTCACCAGTTCATCGGACTCAGCCAGAACAACTAAGGTAAGTATGATGATGGACAATATCCATCCCAGGAAGCAGAGAGTGTCTGCAAGTGCAAACAATAGAGATCCATCCATCAGCCCTATGAGATCTAAGTCCCCTCTCAATTGGCATCAAAGTGGGCATCACTATCCCAATATCCTCAAGATTGAGTAATGAAAAATCATAATGAGGAAAAGCAATTATAAACTAAAGTAGACTTATTACTCTAGGAATGGATGAACTTGTATCATTGATATAAATACAATGGCCGCCAGAAGTTCTGAGGGGAGGAAGAGGGAAGAATAGTTGCAAAATGGGGGCATTTTGGGACATTGGAATTTTCCTGCATGACACTGCAATGATGAATATAGGCCATTTTACATTTTGTCAAAACCTATAAAATTGTGCAGAATAGAATATAAGCTATAATGTAAACTATAGTCCTTGGTTAGTACAATGCCTCAATATAAATCAATTAAAACAAATGTACCACACTAATGAAAGGGTTTGTTATGTGGGAAAATATGGGGTGGGGACAGGGTATTTAGGAACCCCTATATTTGATGTAACATTTATGTAATCTAAAGATTCTTTAAAAATAAAAAAAAAATTAAGAAGTGCTGCTCAACTTCGCCTTTATTTGTACTTACTTGAAAATTAGAATTGATGATCATGCAACTTTACTATTACCTGTATTGCAAAAGCAAGTCTGATAATGTCAAATGAAGTCCCTACTCTCAAAAAAATAACATTATTATCAGACTTATACAATTGGATATTTTTGGCTTAAATGCAAATCCTAGATATAGACTAACTTACCTTTTTTACTTTTCCTCAAGATAACACCAGAAATTTCTTTATGTAAAGGAAGAGTTGTACAGAAAATTATCCAGAGAAATTCACCCTCCTTTGTTCTCAGGCCAATACATTACCAATGGATTAAAAGGTTAAATACAACAAGAAATTCTTTACCACAGTAGTTTAGGCTGATTTACAAGTCTACCTACATTGTCCTCAGAGAAAAGGTCCCCTGTCTGCCTCGGTGTTCCCTAAGGTACAACAAGCATAATTACTCCATTGTCCCTCAAATGTCCAATTTAAGCAAGTGTGTTATCTTGGAAATAAGCAAAGAAAAATATCAATCAGCCCCATAATCATCTATTTACCAGCACAACTAACTCCTTTACAGAATTGGAAATTTTCAGTGGTCAAATCTCAGGGCAGAATTCAGGAGCTGCTGCTTTGGATCCATAGTTGCTGAGTTTCATATCTGGTTTCACCACTTATTACTGACTTCAGATATTTTATCTAAGTTTGCTCTCCACTGGTTTTTCATCTCGAAAATTAGAATAATAAAAGCCTGCATGTTACAGATTTGTGTGAATATAAAGAGAATTGATTAATGAACAACTTGTGGAATAATGTCAGGTGCATGGGAGACACTAAATATTTGATAATACGAAGATGAGTTTTTTAGTTTTATTGATTGCTATGATAAGGAGTATGCCTTGATCGACAATATTTAGTTTTATTTTTCTGCTGGAATCATCAAATGCAAAATTAGAAAATTTTATTAGTAGAAACATATTTTATTTAATGAACTATATAATATTCCATGACCCTATTAACTATCAAACCTCTCATTTAAAAATGAGCACATAATATACATATGCTTATTATATACACACATCACACATATTTTATGTATGTAAAGAAAATTCTATCTTCTTTTTCATTTTGAAGTATGTAGTGTCATTGTTATATTTTTACATATGTGTAATTGTTCATATTTCATTTAAGATTTCTGAGCATTCTAAGAAATCCCTAAATGATCCCTAAATATTTTTTCCATAACGGCCATAGTGGGAGGTCTGTAAAAATTCTAAGAGTTTAGCCTGTTTACAAAAAAAAACCTCTAGCTTTGTAGGGCACAAAACATTTAACACACCAATAATGGTTTTCGTGCTCTACTAAGAACATTTTAATATATAGTGCTTAAATCCAAATGCAACAAGAAATAGAAATTGGAAAGTGCATCCACATACTCCAAGTCATTACAAAAATTATACTTAGAAATCAGCCCATCTATTCTTTCCCCCTTAGGATTATTGTGCAAGAACCATTATAATATCTAAACAGAAAACATCAATATTAACATCATAGTTACAAAGCAAAGCAGAATGTGAAAACAATTTTTAGCCACTTTGTCCTTTTTTATTAAATCTGGTTTATTTATTTAGTAGTCAGGCATCATTAGATTTTAAAATGGAATTAGTGCAAAAATACTTTAGAATTTTCTTGAAGGAAACTCAAGGTTTTATCTGTTTTTGTGGCCCAAGGAAATAGGGGAGAGAGAAGAATTTACCATTGAAGATTTGGGTACAATAAATGAGCATACATTTCATGAGCACAAGTAGCACCACTTCTAACATAAGGATCTATATTCACGTTTGGTTATCTGTTGACAGGTTAAATCCCTTCTGCCCAAGTCTCATTTTGTAGTTTCTAGGAAGATGGAATCTAAAACTACATTAACCAGAACCCCTTTCTCTGTATTGTTCATGTTTATTATCTATGAATGAGAAGGATTTATGTGCAATTTGGAAAATTGGAAGAGGAGAAAATGAGTTATTCTCTTTGCAGGTAGCTGTGTGGGCAGTATTAATACCTTATACTTGTATTGATGTTCTTTATTTATTGTGAATAGTAACAAATCATTTCACATTTGTAGATTTCAGAATTCAATTTAACTACATTTTACATTATAGTTTATGCTCTGTCTGTACATTTTGTAGGTTATGACAAAATACACAAAGGCCTGTATCCATCATGCAGGACAATTCCAGTGCCTTGAAAATTCCCCATAGTACAACTATTCTACCCTCTCCTATCCCTCAGAACCTCTGGTGACCACTGCCTTTATATCATTGATGAGAGTTTTTCCATTGCTAGAATAATAATAAGTCTACTTTAGTCCATTTTTCATAACTCAGTCTTGAGGATTTTGGGATGGTGATGCCCATTTTGCTTCTAATTGAGAAGGAACCTAGTAGTCCATGGTTAGTAGCATCATTATGCATTCAACAATTGTTATGAATGTACCACACAAATGAGGAATGTAATTAACGTGGGAATGTGTGGGATGGGGAGGGAGTGGTTACTGTGAGAATCCCCTGTATTTTTATGAAACATTATGTAATCTAAAACTTCTATAAAATTTTAAAAAGTAATTTAAAAAGAAAAAAATAATCCAAATGAATCAATTCCAGTTGTTTCCTAAATTCTTACCATCTATTTTATTCCTAAGTTTCATAATATATGGGGCCTTCTAGTTTATGTTATGTAAGATTACTATTTATCAAACTAAAGAAATGGCAAAGTTTTACACTAAAAGGAGTGTAAATAATAGATGTCTTCTACCAGAAGTATATGGAGATAAACTTCTTGAAATAATAATCACTTATTTTCTCTCTTCTCCCAGTTTTTTGCCCAATATGAAACTTGTTTCGTCATCTTTATTGCATATTTCTCCATCCCATCTTATATTTCTTTTACTATTTTAATTATAATTCTTCACTTTCTACTTAGAGTAAACATTGGAAACTTTCTATTCTAAATTCAAGCTTTAACTCTGATGCAGAAAAGAAGAATTGAATTTAAATGTCTTAGTTATTCAATTTTCATATAGGAAATAAATTTATTCTCTAAAATAATGAAACAATGTAAAGATCATCTTTTAATTAATAATTTGATAGAATGATTTCAGTCACATTTCATAATTTCTAGTTTAAAATAGAGATAAATTTGGTATGATTGGTGCCTACATAATATTTTAAAAATACTTAACAAAGCAGACAAATGAACCCAATTCATCATTAAATTTGCTCATATGGCTTCCAGTACAAGGGCAAAATTACACATGATGAAATATCAAATTTGGGGGGGTTGCTGATTCTTTTTTCACATGTGAAATTATTACTGGTATTAATGGGTTCAAAGGAGATGTTTTATGATATTGACTAAAAACGGAGCTCATTCAAATTGTAGACACATTTGTTACATATTGCACATTATTCAAGCATTCCTTTAAAATTCATGTGCAGAGTAATTAAGAAGGTAAAGAAGAAATCATTATTTTGTTTAACTTTTACCTCTGCGAAAGGCTATATATTTCTAGTATAAACAAATTTTTTCTGTGTTTCCAGATAATAGAAAAATGAAATACTGTCAACTGATTTTATGAGGCCACCCTAACATAATATACAGTTTCATAAATTTATTGTGAGATATGGAATATTAGGTGAATATTTCTCATGAATTCAAACCCAGAAACTCACCCCCAAAAATGGTAAATTGAGGCAGCAAGGATTGAGCCTTTATCATGTACTAGGTTTGTTTAGATTAAGGATTCTTTACAAGGGCTCTATGAGCTTGAAATTAAATTCATAAAAACATTATTCTTGTGGGGATGTGTTGGTGTGGGTGTGATATATTTATTAAATAATACACAGTATAGTATGAATTTAGTAATGGGTTTGTAGTTTTCACCTGACTGGCAAAGGGATCTGTGGAACAAAAAAGGTTAAGAAACCCTGGTTAAAATAGAATAGGGTTCTTTAAGAAGAAGGATTTTTTTTAACAAATCAATTTTAGAGATATATAGTAATAAAGCATAAATCCATCCAAAGTGTACAATGAATGGTGTTCAGTATAATTACATAGTGGTGCATCATCATTTCAATAATTTTTAGAGAATTTTCATTACTCCAATAATAAAAAAAAATGAACAGAAAAACTCATCCCCTCTCAATACCTCTATACTTTCCCTGTCATACATAACTGCTATTCTGTTTCCGTCTATATAGCTTATTTGTATTTATATTTTGGAAAAAAAAAAAAACAGTCATATATTCAATATCATCCAAATTCATTTTTTACATGATGTTTCACTATGTTACACAGTCCCATGTTATATATTTAACTTTCATTCTAATAATATACATGACTTTAGACTTACCCTTTCAACCACTCATACCCATATAAAACTTTGCTAGTTGCAAGCACTATGATAAGCTTTCAGCCCTTCTTTTCATTTCCAAAGATTTACAAAAAAACTTTTTATGAATTCTGCAGAGATTAGCCATCAGCTTTCCATTCTTTACCTTCATTTTTTTTTCCTCATGAAAAATATTCTAATTATTAAATCCATGAGATAACAATATATTTAGGTCGTAATAGCCCAATCATACAGTATTTGTTCACTCAAATTAATGTTGTCAAGGTTCATCCATGTTGTCATATGCTTCACAACTTCATTTCTTCTTACCATTGCATAATATTCCATCATGTGTACACAAAACAATTTGTTTATCCATTCATTGTTGGACACCGGGGTTGTTTCCAACTTTTAGCACTCATGAATAACACCACTTTGAAAATGGGTGTGCAGATGTCTGTTGTGTCACTTCTCTCTGATCTTCTGTGTTTATAACTTGTAAGATTTATTGCCAGGTCACATGGCAGTCTATATTCAACTTCCTTAGGAACTGCCAAACATTTCTCCCCAGTGGCTTACCATTCTCCATCCCCACCAACAGGAAATAAATATTCCTATTTCTCCAAGTTCCACTTGAACTTCAAAGAAGCTTTAGCTTACAGAAAAGTTGCATATAAATTATAGAGGGTGGACAAGGAAAATGGCATTGATATAGTTAGGAACTGCCCCGGTCTTTCACAAAAAATTGCAGACAAGGGGCAAAATCATACCCAAGTGAGCTGTTTTGGGAATCCACAGAGCAAGAGTCTTCATGGCATCAATCTGGGGATCTGGAGGAAGCTGGACAAAAAGATAAAGAGCCCAAGGGAAAACCATGAGTCACTTAACCTTGTGGCTGGAGATTCCTGGTGGCTAAGACTCACCCTCAAGGCAAATAGCATCCTGGAACCCCCTGGATGAGAGAACCAGCTACCTCAGTGTGAGGGAGCCTTCCCTGGGAGAAATTGCTCTCTGGAGAGGGGTGAAGAATGGTTATCTCTCTGTGGGTTTGGACACCTAAGCCAAAATTGAATCTCAGTGTGGATACCAGCCAGCACTGAGGTGGTCCCAGGGAGAGGGAAGGGGAGGGGAAAATCCACTCTGGCCAGCTGTCATAATCAGCTATTTTGGGAAATAGGAACATGGTCACAGAGGGGACAGACACAGGAAACTGACTAGCCCAGCCACTGAAAACTATTAAAAGTCAAACTTTCCTAAGGGAAATGGGAGCAGGTTGAGCCCAATAATCTTTCAAGAGCCTATTTATCCTATAGTGCAGTGGGGGAATTCCTGACTTGCATGGAGAAGGTTGATGGTCCAAGTCCTTGTCCCTCTTCAGAGAAGTGATCTAGGGAGAAATAAAGTACATAGTTAGTACCTTATGATATGGAAATTATAGGCTGAGTTTCTCCTGTTTTGTTTTACTTTTTTTTGGATTTTTTCTCTTTTTTTTTCCTTTATTTTATTCACTAAAATTGGATATATCACCTATGGAAGGCAGGCTTCAGGGTGATTAACTGATGAGCACCAGCAGCCTAAGAAAGTCTCTAGGGGCCTAAGAGCTGTTGTTCCTGGGTTTCTTCTTTGCTGCTGTTTTGTTTCTTGTTTGCTACTTTCCCTTTTTTTCTTTCCTTTTTATATTTATTTTTTCAACCTACTTTATTTCTTTTCTTTCCTTCATTTTTCTGCCCTCTGAATTTTCTTGCTTTTTCTTCCATTCCACCACTTATTGTTTGTTCTTCATTTTTTCTTTCTCTCTCTCTCTTTTTCCCTCTTTCATTCTATTCTTTCTCATCTGTCAGGCCCTTTAATTCATTCTATTTTTTTCACTCTCTATTTTGTTTCTTGATTTATTTTCTCTATTCCAACTCTCTTTATTCATTATTTGTATTTTTTAATGATTTTGTGTACATATTACTTAGTTTCCTAGCTCTTTCATGGTTCCTCTTTGATCTTTTTTGTATTATTATTAATATGATTCTTTTTCTCTTCTTATTTCTTTCCTATTATCTGGTCCTAATTTTTTTTCAAGGGAACAGAGACAAATCAAGGTACAGAATAAGAGAAACCGATATCAAAAATTAACCTTACCACACAAAATTAAAGACAAAATAAAATCCTAGAATAGAAAGAGAAGCTAACCAACTAAATCAGCCCTTCAAGATAAACAGATATCCAGACACCAACCAAAAATTAAAAGGCATACTAAGAAACCAGAAGACATGGCCCAGTTTAATGAGCAAACTAAAAAACAGGAAGAAATGCAAAATGTGGAACAAATAATCACGTATGTCCAAACAAATATCATGACTCAACTCAGTGAAGTGAAGAAAGAGATTAAGGATATTAAGAAGACACTGGGGGAACATATTGAAGAAATTGTAAATGTACATAAAATGATATCAGACCTGATGGTGATGAATGGCACAATGCAAGAGATCAAAAATATAAGGGTTGGGGGAAAATACTTTGGTTAGTAGTAATATTTTGAGGATGCTCTTTAATCATTAATTTAAAAATGTTTAACAACAATGCAAGGTATTGGCAGTAGGGTGAGGAATGACAGCCTTGTATGATGTTATGTATGCTTGTATTGTAAGTTCACAACTATTACTCTACACTTATTGTTTATGTATATTCATGTATGAGTGATATACTTCAATAAATTTATAAAAAACATTAAATATATATATATATATATAATGGAAGCACATAACAGCAGAATTGAACAGGCAGAGGAAAGAATCAGTGATGAAAGATAAAGTACAGCTGAAATCAGACAAATAGTAGAACAGATAGATAAAACGATAGAAAAAATCCAGCAAGAACTTAGTAATTTGAATGACAACATGAAAAGCACAAACATAGGCCTTATAGGCATTCCAAAGGGAGATGAGAAGGGAAAGGGGGCAGAAACTGTATTGGAGTAAGTAATGACTGAAAAATTCTAAACTCTGTTGAAAGATATGTATGTACATGTCCAGGAAGCACAGCACACCCAAAACAGTATAAATCATAACAAGTCTACCCCAAAACATATACTTTTCAAATTGTCCAATGATCAAGACAAAGAGAGAATACTGAAAGCAACAAGATAAGGAAGCTGGAGAAGATTAAATTCTTATTTCTCATTTGAAATCATGATGGCAAGAAGACAATAGTATGACATAGTTAAGGTGCTAAAGGAAAAAAAAATCCAGCCAAGAATTCTCTATCTAGCAAAGCTGGCCTTCAAAAATGAGGATAATCAGAAAATAAGACAATTTTTCAATAATGAAATCTTCCCTTCAAGAAATACTAAAGGTAGTTCTGCAGCTTGAAAGGAAAATAAAAGGACAGAGAGAGTTGGAGTAGAGTGTAAGAATAACTAAGAAATAAGAAGGGAAATAAAAACAATATATGGCATACATAAACCTAAACTGAACTCTGTTGAGATTCAGGTACCAGCTGGCACATGAACAGACCAAAGATTTAAGTCTCTTGGTCATACACCTATCAAATTTAGTATTCACTATAGGTTCGAATAGAAGTGGCAGAGGAGTGATGTGTAGGGAAAAAAACAACTGAGTCCAACTCTGTCAAACTGGGGAACATAAATTCCAAAGTATGGCCCACTGGCAGGACACCATGTTCTGAGATGTCTGCCCTGCCTAGAGTGTCTAGATGTCTCCAGAGCCCATAGGAGCACTGCAATTTGAGGCAATATTTACTGTGACAGTAAATAGATGCTTGCAACACTGAAGCCTTGACATACTGGCCTGTCCTCCCCTATTAGTCACTGCCTATGCTATTCAGGGAAGCCCACTCCTCTAGATAAGAACATAGCAAGACTCCCCAGGATGGGAGTCTAACACCTTCCCGTTCATTATGTAGGTCTCCATCCACTGATACAACCAACTATGACAAGAAGAAGTATAATAAAATTGCCCAAGGTGTACCCTATCCTGCATGTCCCCCACCACAAACACACTAAACCAGTAACCCTACTCTGTCATCTTTGCCAAAAGAACATTCCCAAATTTGTAATTTCAACCACATACCTGCAGATACCGAGAGTTCACATGCTACCTCCACTAACCTTCCCCCATATTCCATGGACAGTCCAATCCACACTATACCCCTTACAAACCAGCAGCATACAACCCAATAGAATCACTGCACTGCTGTCATGCCTATCTACTGCACTACATTTTCCCCACTTATCACAGATTTTGACCATATGGGAATTGGTTCACAACCTTCTTCTCCTTTCTTTCTCATGTAAAGTTATCTTCTAGACTCTAGATCTGTGATTCTAATCAATTTGCTTAATTTGCATTAGGAAGGTCATGTAATACTTGTCCATCTGTGTCTGGCTTGCTTCACTCAACACAAGGTCTTCTGGATTCATCCATGTTATCTCATGTATTAATACTGCATTCCTTCTTACAGCTGAGTACATACAATATTACATTGTATGTATATACCACAATTTCTTTATCCATTCATCTGTTGATGGACATTTGGGTTAATTACAACTTTTGGCAGCAGTAAATAATGCCACTATGAATATTGGTTTGCATATATCTGTTCGTGTTCCTGCTTTCAATTATTCTGTGTTTATACCTAGCATTGGGATTGATGGATCATATTTGGCTGTTCTATAGTTAGTTACCTGAGAAACTGACAAACTGTCCTCCACAATGGCTTCACCCTTCTACAGTACCATGAGAAGTGGATGAGGGTTCCTGTTTCTCCACATCCTCTCCAAAACTTGTAGTCCTCCTTTTTTCAATAGCCACCAGTCTAATGGGTGTAAGATGATATCTAACTGTAGTTTTTTTAAATTGTGCAATTATTCATATTTTATTCCCCTAAGAATCTAGGTGCTTTCAGTTATAAATTATTGGCCAAATAAAAAGAAATACTAATTCTCTGCCCAAGAAAATTTTTTAAAAATTAAATTTAGTTGTAATTTATGAAAATTATGACTTCATATAAATAATAACCTAGAATTTAAAAATTACAAACCTAGATGACTTCAGCTACATGATACCTATAACTAATATAAGAATTTATATAATTGAAAGTGAAAAAAAATGCATCCAAGGGTTAGGGTTAAAAACATTATTTTATACTCCTACACATTGGAGGACCATTGCTGTACTATTTCTTTTATTTTTGTTTTTTTTTGTGTGTGTGTGTGTGTGTTTTAGCATTTAATTTTTTTAAGAGCTAATTAGATTACATAAATGTTACACAAAGAATATAGGGAGTCCCATATGTCCCATTTCCCACAACTCCCACAACCTCCCACAAAAACATCCTTCATTAGTGTGGCACATTCATTGCAATTGATAAACACATCCTGAGGCTTTGCCATTAAGCATGGACCATAGTTCATATTGTCATCTGCACTGTCTCCCACACAGTTCTGCCTGTAATGTGATGATATAAAGTGGCCTATATCTGTCATTGCAATGTCACTCAGGATGATTCCCAAGTCCTGAAAAAGCCCCTGCATTACAACTGTTTTTCCCTCTCCCTACCCCCAGAACCTCCAGTGACCACTGGCTCCACATCAATGTTGTGATTTCTTTCATTGCTAAAATCACAATATCTCTATGGCAGAATACTAGTAAGTTCACTCTAGTCCACAGCTCTTCCCCCAATCCTGAGGATTCTGGTATGGTGACATCCACTCAACCTCCAATTGAAAGAGGGCTTATATCCCATCCATGGGGAAGATGGATGGGAATATACTGCTGCAGGAGCAGACACTCTCTCTTCCCTGAGATGGCCATTGTCCATCATCATCTGCCCACCAGTTGTCCTGGGTGAGTCCAATGAGCTGTAGAGTAGGTGTTGCAGCTCCACTAAGTTTCCGGGCACAGTTGGCACATGGACAGCCCAAAGACTTGAGTCTCTGGACATATGCCTACAAACTCCAGCACCAGGTATAGGTTTAAAGAGAAGGGACAGATGAGCCACATGCAGGGAAGACATAATTGAGTCCAACTCTTTCACTCTCAGGAGCACAAACTCCAAATTAGTGCCCACTGGCAAGGTACCGAACTCCGGAGCTATCTGCACTGACCATAGGACTTGGGTGTCTCCAGAGCCCTCAAGTGCCCCACAATTTGGGGTGGTATTCACTTTTTGAAGTCTATGAGATCCTTCTGAGTTGTGCATAAGTGTTACCTATGGGAAGACCTCTAGACTCACTTAACCATATAACGTCATTTGTCTTTACCTTTTCCCCCTTTTATTCCAGGTCTATTTCCATTTGCACTGCTAGTTGGTGTTTGGCAGCAATCCCTCAGTGCCAGGGAAGCTCAACCCCAGAGTCATTTCCCACACTAGGGGGAAGGCAATGCATTCATATGCTTAGTTTGACTTAGATAGAGGCCTCATCCAAGAAACAAGGAGGATCTCAGGAGGCAACCCTTAGGCACCCTATAACAATAGACTAAGTTTCAATTTTAAGAGCAAAGACTCATAAGGCTAGTCATCAATATCACGGACCCATCAGTGGATCATCCTCCTTCACCAGTCACTGCCCCTTCACTTGGGGGACTGTTGTTGCTCCCTTAGAGAATGTTGCAGAGCCCAGGATGGGAAATCAGTATTCTCTTGTTTATTGTGTGAGTCTCCACCCACCATTACAATGCCCCGTGAACACTTGAACGTTTTTATATACCTTATATGTATGCTAAGGTAAACTTCCTCCCATACAACCCCCATCCCTGACATCCCACACCAATGATCCACCCACATCCCAGTTGCAACCCTTCTGTGATCCAACGCATTTTCAAATATGAAGCCATTACAATAGCTGAATACAAGTAATAGGAAAATGAAAGAATAATAATAAGATTAAATATGAAATAAAATACATAAAAATTTAAGAAAACTAAAAATAAAATTAAGATTGGGATATTAAAAAATGAAAAATATATATTTTTTAATTTTTTCATATTTTGGCTTTCATCACTGCAATATCTGGTGTCCTGTCTGTACTGTGGCACCTTCTCCCACTTATTCTCCATTAACTCACTATTTTTAATTTTGTTTTCAAAGAAGTTTTAGGTCACACACAGAATACAGGAGACTCTCATATCCCCAACATCCTACCCCTTTCTGCCCCCTCATATTATTACTTTTTTACATGTAGATTGTGGCTTAGGTATAACTGAAATGCAAATAGTGAAACAGTTATTAAACATGGTCAATGGTTTACACTATGGTTTACACTTTAGACTGTACACTTTTACAAATTCTGATGATATTTACCATATCCTGTGTCCATCACTGTGAGATCATGGAAAATAATTCCACTGACCAATAAATACCCCCTGTTCAATCTATTCTATTCCTTCCTCCCAATTTCCCTAGGACCCATGGTAAGCCCCTGGCTTGACTCATTTGATGACAAGATTCATAGTTACATGCAACAAGACTGGGGTCGTGACACACTGCTCTGTCCTTCCCTATTAGGAACTGCTTTTGCTCTCGAGAGACTCTCACCTGTCTATTTTGCACAAATCGGTCCTCCTAAGGATGGGAGTCCAACACTTCCCAATCATTATGCGGGTCTCCACCCACTGATATAACACATTATGACAAAATGATCACTCACAGACTCCCAAGAAGCCTGCTCCAGGTGTGCCCTGTCTGGAATGCCCCCACCCCAATCCAACACCCTAAACCAGTAACTCTTCCTTGTCATATTGCCATAAGAGCATTCCCAACTTTGTACTTTCAACCACATATATGCAATTCCCCAGTTTTCGTCTGGTCCCTCTCCCAACCCTCCCCCCAATACCCTGGACCTTTTAACCCACCTTTCCCAATGTACCCATCTGTCAACCCTGCACCACCCAACCCAATAATATCACTACCCTCTTGTTCTATCCCTTCAATATGCAATTACACTCTTTCACCTTACCATAGTTATGTCTGCATGAGTGATGGCTCACAGTCTTCTCTCTTTCTATTTCTTGTAAACCTATCTTCCAGACAATAGCTCCCTGAGACTACTAAATTTCCTTAATTCATAACAGTGAGGTCAGGTACTGTTCATTCTTCAATGCCTGGCTTGCTTCACTTAACATAAGGTCCTGAAGATTCATTCATGTTATCCTGTGTGTTAGCACTTTATTCCTACTTAAAGCTGAGTAATATTCCATCATATGTATGTACTACATTTTGTTTATACATTCATCTGTTGATGGGCACCTGGGTTGATTCCAACTTTTGGCGATAGTGAATAATGCCGCTATGAACAAGGGTGCACAATATATCTGTTCGTGTCTTTGCTTTCAAATCTTCTGGGTATATACCCAGCAGCGGAATTGCTGGATCATATGGAAGTTCTATAGTTAGTTTTTTGAGGACTTGCCAAACTGTCCTCCACAATGGCTGGACCATTCTACATACCCACCAGCAATGGTTGAGGGTTCCCAATCCTCCACATCCTCTCCAACACTTACAGTCCACACATTTTTTGATAGCTGCCATTCCAATGTTTGTAAGATACTGTCTCATTATAGATGTGATTTGCATTTCCCTAAAAGTGCTGAACATCTTTTAATGTGCTTTTTGGACATTTGTAATTCTTCCTTGGAGAAGTGTCTTTTTAGGTCATTTGTCCATTTTTTAAAAGGGTTGTTTGTTTTTTTATGTTTGAGATATAAGATTTCTTTATATATGCAGGATATTAGGCTCCTATCAGATGTACGGTTGCCAAATATTTCCTCACATTGGGTAGGCTCCCTTTTTACTTTCTTGATAACGTCCTTGGAGGTGCAGAAGTTTTTAATTTTGAGGATATCCCATTTATCTATTTTATTTTTGCTGCTCATGCTTTGAATGTGAAGTTCATGAAAAGATTTCCTATTACAAGGTCCTGTAGATGCTTCCCTGCATTATCTTCCAAGGTCTTTTTTGTCTTGGTTCTTATATTTACATCTTTGATCCATTTTGAGTTGATTTTTTTATAAGGTGTGATATGGTATTCCTCTCTAATTCTTTTGGATATGGATATCCAGTTCTCCAAGCACCATTTGTTGAAGAGGCCATTCTCTCCCAACTGTGTGGACTTGGTGGTCTTGTTGAATATTAGATAACTGTATATGTGAGGATCTATATCACCAGTTTGGTTCCATTGTTCAGTATGTCTATCATTGTGCCAATATCAAGCAGTTTTGACCACTGTAGCTTTGCAATATGTTTTATTTTATTTTTTTTTATTTTTTTATTTGTTTATATATTTATTTTTTTTATTATGGGTAAAAATAAAATTCTCACAATACATACAAACATTTGCAAAATGATATATAAATATATATGCATATATGTGTATTTGCTTACAAAAATGTTATTTACATATATATATATATACATTTATTTTAAGAGGTGCTTAGATTACCTAAAATATTACACGGAACCCATTGGGATTCCCATGTTGCCCACCTCCCACACATCCAACCACATCCCACACAAACATCTCCCACAGTGTGGCCCACCAACCTCAACGAACTTACACATCCTGGAGCCTTGCCACCAACCATAGACCACAGTTC